>JAJOZX010003793.1:0-417500 GCA_023014485.1 Bathynomus jamesi
GTGCGTCGAAGTACAGGTGGGTGACCCTCCTCCTACGTTGGAGGGGGCTCAGTCTCCTGCGGAAGTTGCCCCCTCGTTAGTGAGGGGCTCTTCAACTCCCGACAGCCCTGGCTGTTCGGGAAACGGGTCGTGCTAGGGGGCGCAGAATAGGGAAGGCTCCCTCCGTGCAATGCTTTTATGCTAGGTCAATTAGGAACAAGTTTTGCGAGCTACGGGCGCTCTTAGCATCAGAATACCAGGATATCGTTGCTATCACCGAGTCCTGGATTCATACTGATCGTAGGGACTACGTTGGGAGTTCGAAATTCCCGGGTATAGAATGTTTCGCAAAGACCGCACCCGTGGGGAGGGGGTGGGGTACTAATATACGTCAGAGACACGTTGAGTCCGGTTGACTGCCAGTTCCGGTCGGAAGGGAGCTGCTTGGCGTCGATCTGAACGTGGGAGGACGAACTATAGGTTAATCTTGGTGTACAGACCTCCGCATCTCCTCCTCGAGGACGATACAGCCCTGTACACCGAACTCAGTAGCCTGCTAGGGGATAGGGTGTGTGTAGTTTTAGGAGACTTCAACTGTCGCGGCATAAAGTGGGAAAAGAGGACTGCCGATGCTGAAGGAGGAGGCTAGTTGACTTTGCTGATTGAGAACTTCCTCACTCAGTGGGTCAACGAGCCTACACGAGGCGAAAGCGTTCTAGACTTAGTATTCACGACCGAAGACAACCTCGTCACTGGCCTCACCGTTGACGAATCGTTTGGGCGGGAGTGATCACGGTCTTATTAGGTTCCGTGCGCGCGTCCCTCGGGTGAAGCGTAGTAACTCGAGAGGCAGTAAGCTCGATCTCCGGCGGGCGAACTTTGTTAGCCTCAGGGATAGCGTAGGAGAGATGGGGTTAGAGGTTGGCGGCGATGTTGAGGGAGTGTGGAGTGCATTCCGGGATGAGTTTATGGTGCTGCAGTCTGCTGCCATACCCTCAAACCGGTCACCCCTGCTTCAACGCAGCCTAAGTGGTTCAATCGTGACATCGCCTCGGCTATCCGAAATAGGAAAGTAGCGTATAGGAGGGCGAAGGCCAATCGTTCCCATGAGAACACTTTAGCGTATGTCCGCCTGTGTAGGGAAGTGAAGGCGAAGGTTAGGCTAGCGAAACGTAACGAAGAACTACGGGTGGCAAGCCTCTGCAAGGGGAACCCTAAGGAGTTCTTCAGTTATGTTAATAGTAGAAAGCCCATTAGAAGCATGATAGGTCCTTTAAAGGACGGAAGCGGCGTTCTGCGGACCTCCGACGCGGACATCGCTAATGTGCTTAATGAGTACTTTGCGGGAGTGTTCACCGGGAGGATACCCGCGTCATCCCGAGCCAGCTGTGAGGCACGAAGGTGCTGGCCTGGATAGTGTTAGATGTACCGCGACAGTCGTTGCTCATAGAATAGACAAACTGAGCGCGTTTAAGGCTCCTGGCCAGACCAGTTTCTCCCCAGTGTTTTGCGAGAAGTGCGCGACCAGTGGCTCCCCACCTGGCTACAGTCTTCAACAAATCGTTGGTGATGGGCCAGGGGCCTGGTGACTGGAGGGAGGCCAACGTGACCCCTACTTTAAGAAAGGGGATCACGAAAGTCCCGGAACTATCGTCCTATTAGTCTCACTTCAGTTGTAGGTAAATTATTAGAAAGGATAATAGCTGATAGAATCGTTGACCATTTGGATTCCTACAAGCTGCTTGGGACTCCCAACATGGGTTTAGACGGCATAGGTCGTGTCTCACCAACTTGCTCGAGTTTTTCCACGTCATGTTGAGTGAGTACGATAAGAGTAGGGCGATTGATATACTTTATCTCGACTTTCAGAAAGCCTTTGATAAGGTAGCTCACCGCCGGCTAATGGCGAAAGTGCGCGCGCTGGGTATCGGTGGGGAAATAGGTAGGTGGATTGAAAAACTGGCTGAGGAATAGGCGGCAGAGGGTGGTAATTAAAGGGGCTAGTTCAGGTTGGGCCTCGCACGTCCATAGTGGGGTTCCTCAGGGTTTCCGTTTTGGGGCCGCCGCTGTTGTTTACCATTTACATAAATGATATCGACGGTGCATCGTCAGTCGGATCGCCAAATCGCTGATGACACCAAGCTTGGGGCCAATGTTGGACGCCCGAAGCGATCGAGGAACTGCGTGCGGACCTAGTAGGATAGGAGAGTGGTCCGAAAAATGGCAAATGCCGTTTAACTTGGGTAAATGCAAAGTGATGCACATTGGCTACGCCAATCCCAAGTCGGACTACTCGATGTTGGGCAGTAATATCGAGGTGACTGATTTAGAAAAGGACTTGGGTGTGCTAATTAGCAGCGACCTTAAGTTACGAAACAGTGTGTAGAGGTGGAAAAGAAAGCCCAGAACTATTGGGTTATATCAGGAGGCAATTTCAGTTTCGGAACAAGGAGAATTGTGCTCTCACTGTACAATTCCCTTGTTCGGCCGTACCTGAGTATGCTGTGCAGTTTCTGGTCGCCCACCCTCAGGAAAGATATTGAGAGGCTGGAGCGAGTGCAGGCGAGGGCCACAAAGTTAATCCCTTCCGTTAGGCATATGGGCTACAATCGACGGTTACGCGCCCTGAACTTGTTTTCGCTTGAAACTCGGAGGCTGCGCGGTCAACTGATCGAGGTTTTCAAGCTCTTACGAGGGTTCAACGATGTCGATTTTAGAAGTATGTTTAGTTTAAATGATAACCCAACTCGCAACAATGGTTGGAAGTTGGATTTGAAACGGTTTAGGACTAGTGTGTGTGGGAATTACTTTACGTATAAGATCTGTGACACATGGAACAGGTTACCTTCGGAAGTTGTGAACAGTTCCTCTGTGGATCAGTTCAAGAAAGGCTAGACGAAATCTTGCACACTATTTGAGTGTGTAAAGACATTTAGGACCTCAGTCTGCGGAAATTTCTTTTCCTATAAAATAGTTAATATCTGGAACCAACTTCCCCCAGAGGTTGTTTCCAGTTAAAGTGTAAATGTTTAAAAATAGGCTAGACAAAGTACTGAATACTCTCATAGTTTAAGACTAAAACATAAGAAAACTCTGCAGGAGATCGCTTGCACGGTGTCTCTGTGAGCAAACTAAATATAGAGCTATTTATATATTCTCCACTTTCCTGTAAAATTTCCTTGGCTACTTTTCCAGGGTCAAGGTATTTTCTTCAACCTTTTTCCGTACCTGCCTCTGGCAGGGAGGGTGGGGAGAGAGCCTTCTACTTTTCTATCCAGTTTTCTACTACTGCTAGGAAAGTTGAAAGAAAAATAAACTTTTACAAATTTTCCCTGGCACCCGTTGCCATTGGTACCACCTCGGTATGGGCCGCAAGGCCTTTTGAGGTGCTTCTTTTCCTTGTATCTCTCTCTCTCTCTCTCTCTCTCTCTCTCTCCTCTCTCTCTCTCTCTCTCTCTCTCTCAAAGCTATTGACTTCTCCTTAGGGAAACATTTTCATTTATTTGTACTTCAGACGTTTCGACAAAACTTTTGTCATCATCAGTGAATTAAGTCTTATTCAAATAGACTCTTTCACATTGTCTGTAATAGTTCAATGTCGATCGGCCATATCTCTGGGTTAATATCAAAGCTATTGACTTCTCCTTAGGGAAACGGAGCTTACAGATGAAAAGAAGGATCAACACAACGGCAAACCCAGAGATATGGCCGATCGACATTGAACTATTACAGACAATGTGAAAGAGTCTATTTGAATAAGACTTAATTCACTGATGATGACAAAAGTTTTGTCGAAACGTCTGATGTACAAATAAATGAAAATGTTTGCCGTTGTGTTGATCCTTCTTTTCATCTGTAAGCTCCGGTTCCCTAAGGAGAAGTCAATAGCTTTGATATTAACCCAGAGATATGGCCGATCGACATTGAACTATTACAGACAATGTGACTTAACTCACTGATGATGACAAAAGATTTGTCGAAACGTCTGATGTACAAATAAATGAAAATGTTTGCCGTTGTGTTGATCCTTCTTTTCATCTGTAAGCTCCGGTTCCCTAAGGAGAAGTCAATAGCTTTGATATTAACCCAGAGATATGGCCGATCGACATTGAACTATTACAGACAATGTGAAAGAGTCTATTTGAATAAGACTTAATTCACTGATGATGACAAAAGTTTTGTCGAAACGTCTGAAGTACAAATAAATGAAAATGTTTGCCGTTGTGTTGATCCTTCTTTTCATATATATATGTATATATATATATATGCTGCTCGGTGGTGTAGTGGTTAGCGTCGCTAGTTACTACGAAACCATCGGCCCCGGGTTCGAGACCCGGTGACTTCAGCCGGCGCGCAGCAAAACCCAGCTGTTCATCCTTCCACATAATAAAGTGGTTGGTAGGTAAATGGGTACCCAGGGTGGCCTAGACGCTGGGCTGCTGGTGGGGCGTGGTTCGGACACGTTAAACTGTAGGTCTAAGGTGGAGTGATAAGCTTGACCTTCGTCAGAATGAACAATTCGGGCGGAAGCTAACCAAAGGTGTGTGTGTATATAGTAAATTAGAAAAAAAAAATTATAACAATTGGGAGTATTTTTATTACACACAATTATGAGATATATAAATAAAATTACACTGTAGAGTTAAATGATATCGAAATACATTGTGAGCATAAAAATAATGATGTTAAAATACAATACAAATTGTAGACCATGTGGGTGGCCTTGGGGCACGTGCCCAGGGGTCCCGTGATTAATCCGCCCGTCGGCCTAAAACGGTTTAGGCCCGTAATATATATGATTCGAGTTTGTGTCCACCATATATTCGCATTTATAGATCTTATCCCCTTGAAAACTTGGACCTTTAACTTTTTAAGCCAGCACATTACGGAAGACCTAAATAAAACTTGCATTTTCAGTGGTCCTGTCGGACATTTGGGTAAATTCCAGTAAAATTTGCGCACAAAGAATGTATAAGTATGAAGCAGAAAAGAGTAATGACAAATAAGAACGGCATTAAGTTCTCGTGGTGATGGTTGAGCTAGTTAAAAAGTTGAAAATTATACACAAGAAATACATTGTGCATATATTTTAAATGGAGGCTTTCTGATGATGATGATTTGGGGGTTGTTTAACCTCTTCTGCAATAGCAAAGGTTTTGAGAGAGGGGGGGGGACCTACAGCTTTACGTGAAATTTCAACTATTAAGGGTCACTACATCATCTGGACACAGAGGACGGTCACCCATCCAATTACTACTAAAACCCAATTTCACTTAATTCGCAGATCTAACAGGAAGCGAAGTTTCGACATGGTCAGTACTTACAGATATTTCGATATTATCGAGATTTGACCGAAATTAAGTACTGCCCTCAACCGTTGTATAAAATGCTATTATCCAATTGGCTGATAAATCTTTGGTGGTATGCGAGTAGGTTATACACGAATTTAAACATCTCGGGGGTAGAGAGGGGGCGTAAAATTGATTATCAGGTTAGTCGGCGCCCGTGCCTGGGTTGGAACCCAGTTCGGGTTCGACTTCGACTTCCACCTGCGCCCCCACGGTCAGACTTGGTCTGGCCACCTACTCTGTGGTTGACCAGGCTCGGGTAACCCTCAAATTTTACGCTTACTCCACCTCCGTAAGAGGAAATAGAAGTTGAAGATGCTACTTGTTATAATTTACTTGAGATTATTATTATTTTTTTTTTGCAGTCCAATTTCTTTAGTTGTATTGAATCGTACACATTTATGTACCTATGTCTCGAGGTTACCTGTGTTTATTCCATCATGTATAAAACTGATTAAAATTGTTCTATTTAAAAACCTCTAAAGGTCATGTTATGGCGCCTCTAAACACGCTCTTCAAAGCTTCTTGGACAGCCTTCGGTCAGAGGTCGCGCACCACAACATTCGAGTGACAGTGGTTAGTCCAGGATACATAAAAACCAACTTGTCACTTAACGCTGTCACCGGCTCGGGAGATACATATGGAGGTACTTTTTTATATTCCGATTTATTGTGGTTTGACCCTTGAACCTAGATTATAATGATGTTCCCCAACCAAATAAATATGAAGGGGCCATATTGGATTATACTCGTCCATTCATCACACTGTTGTGTCCGGGCTATAACTTTTGAACCGCTCGACATAAATTGAGGAAACTTCACACCCATATGAATCATCATAAGACGATGTGTCATGACAAGAATAAAATCCCTGCATCAAAAGTCAGGTCATAAATAGAGGTCAAAAGGTAAACGGAGAACCGCGCCAGAAATTTTGAACCGATTTACACGAATTAATGAAAATTCGCACATATACGACTAATATGACGATGTATTTTGAGCAAGACTCGGGGTCATTGCATTAAAGGTCAAGGTGAGATAGAAGTCGGAGGTCAAATGGAGGTCCATGCCATAACGTTTGAACCACTCGGCATAAATTAATGAAACTTCCCGCAGGTATGTGTCGCGAGCAGTTGTTGTTGCACCAAAGGTCAGCTTTTGGGTGATTTTATAAACATTGAACTGTGAAAGGTTATATATATATATTTTTTTTTATTTTATTTTTTTTTAAGTTCGGGAAGAACCGATTCGCCTCTATTTAAAAGGGCATATCTCGGCGGAAAAAGGTGAGAGGAAAGACAGAGGAAAAAGAAAGGGTGGAGGGGACAGTCGAAGTGGAAAAAGACCAAGGATGCAGGGTCGAGCCCCATCATCCTTGGGTGCTAGGGCCGGGAGGGCGCACGTGAAACCTCCAGGAACAAGCACGTACAAACGAGCACTCAAGAGCACGAGCTTAGAACCCCCTTGCGGGGATATAATATATATATATATATATACCTTTGCTTTGGTTAGCTTCCGCCCGAATTGTTCATTCTGACGAAGGTCAAGCTTTTCACTCCACCTTAGAGTGGTGTAGTGGATAGCATATTTGACCGGCAATCGGATGATCCCGGGTGGTACCTCATTTTTTTATATTGCACCTCGGTGGTTGGTGTAGTGTTTAGCGTCGCTGACTTCGAATCCATCGGCCCCGGGTTCGAGACCCGACGGCAGCCGGCGCGCAGCAAAACCCAGCTGTTCATCCTTCCACACAAAGAAAGTGGTTGGTAGATAAATGGGTACCCTAGGTGGTCTAGTGGTTAAGACGCTGTGCTGCTGATGGGGCGTGGTTCGGATTCCACGTTAAACTGTAGGTCTAAGGTGGAGTGAAAAGCTTGACCTTCGTCAGAATGAACAATTCGGGCGGAAGCTAACCAAAGGTTATATATTTATTTATTTATTTTTTAACTGAAATTAAAGCATAAAATTTTGACTGTTCTTCTCTACACATGGGGAATTAGTCCCGTAGTGCAAAACATGCTCCATGTGATGTCCAACAGATTTCCTACGGTTTATGATGAAGGAATATCATGGCCACCAACATCACCAGATCTAAACTCCTGTTACTTTTATTTGTGGGGTTATTTAAAAGAGTGTGTGTTTAAACAGACTCCATCCACGCACAATAGAAAAATTGCAAGCACGAATTGAACAAGAAATTTCTCAGATTTCAACAGATACTCTGTCCAGAGTACTGCAAAACTTTGTTGTTCGTGTGCCAGAGGGATAATGTGCTGGGAAGACATCACTTGAAGTATGTTTTATACTAGGGGACTAATCCCCCCCTGTGTAGAGAAGTTACAGTAAAAATTCCATGCTTTTATTTCAGTTTATAAAAATATACAAACCTTTTAAAGTATGTTTAAAAAATCACTCTATGTATGAGGGGACGTTGATGTCGTTCCAACATTGTTCATGTTTTATGTTTAGACATTGAAGTCGTACTGTACCGGTTTCATTTTACGTAACTTTGTATATTATTATAAATTTTTTTTTTCTTAAAGCTATGGACGAAACTACAGCATCGGGCATGTCCCCAAGCGTCGTTGCAGAACGAATAGTACGATGCTTGGTTACCAAGGAAACGGATGTTCTGATTTGCCCACTTCTCCATCGGGTGGTACTCTTTGTTCGCTATTGTATCCCGTCTCTCTACTTTTATATAATGAAATTGCGTTCTTGGAGTGTCGTTAAGAAGACGATGAAAGAGAAGTAGTGTTAACGCCAGGTTGGCACTTAGGAGGAGAGAGAGAGATTTCATTTATTTATTACATATTTATTTTCTTGAATTTATTTTTTTTTAATTTTGAATGTTTTGTGTGTAATATCCTATTATTATTATTAAAATGATAGATCATAAATTACAGGTGCTTAGGGTTGATTAAAATGGAGAATACTTCATAATTTTTACATGAACTTTATGTAAACAAGGAAAATGAAAAGCAATTCCGAGCTCCTTCGTCTCTGACAAGGCTTTCTCAAGTATTGAACAAAAATTAAAGAGCGTAAACAACTAAAATAGGATCCGTCCCCAAAATGGCTTAATTTGTGGAGGATATTTTTGTACATTTCTTAGAGTTCTAAAATATTAATCTGATTTTTAATCTCTTCCAAGATAGTGCTATCTAGTTTGTACAGACCAGGAATGAATTTTATACATATATTTCTCTTGAATTAAAATGATTGATTACAGTCGTTGCCAGACATGGGGTCTATTACTGGGTTTCTATTAGTTACTTTTCATTTCTACTACTATTACTTTTATATGTGGGGTACTTCACTCATTTGAAAAGGATCTTTGTCTATTTAAATGCAATTAGAAGCAGTGTGTTAACAAATATTTGTTTCAACCAAATCATTACAATTTCAGAGACTGTATGTCTTCATGAATTTTACTTTATTGAAGAAAAAATTTGTCACAATATTAGTTCACATACATGTTTATTTTAGTTTAGAGTAGATTGTTAATTTTTTCAGTTCTTTGTTCACGCAATATGTCCATTGCCAGAAAAGTAATAGACTATTATCTATTACTTTGCCTTCTATTACTATTACAGCCAAAAAATTATGATCTATTAATTACCCCGATGTCTGGTCGTTGCACTATTCCAGTTGATTCTGTGGTCATCAAGTAATGGCGAAATATTGCAACATTACTTCTACAATTTCGACACTTTCTTTGCGCTGTTTTGCTCTTGCTTGCAATTTGAAGTATATCAAACGGGCACCCCATTAGAAATCCTTACGACAAATACTATAAACAGGACCTATATTTGGCAGACTGTTTCTTAGCAACATGTTTTTGTTTGTAATTAAAAACGCCATTAATTTTTAAGTATAATAGAGAGAAATGCATTAGCAACTACAAGTATAAAATCCATTCCAAATTTTATATTCAGTCTGGACTGTACAAACTAGATAGCGTTATCTCGGAAGAGATTAAAAATCGGATTAATATATTAGAACTGTTCGAAGAACTGTAGCATGTGGTATATTAAAATACCCTTCTATGGATTAGGCCATTTTGGGGATGGATCCTAGTTCAGGTTGTTTTCTAGCTTTAATTTTTTTTCATACCTTGACAAGCCTAGGAAGAGATGAAAGCGTTCAAACTTGTTTTTAGTTTTCCTTGTGGGTTGTAAAAAAAGAAGAAAAAACTTGTTCTTAAAAGTTATTCCTTAATTACGTTTTCCAAAATTTGATGCCTTTTCACTGACAAAGGATTCGTGCAACATTTTGGCTTGACTGGTGTATGTTTGGAGGTGCCAGCAGCACTAACTTTTCACTATTCCAACCACAATTTTTATAAGACTCATGACTCCATTGTTCCTCCACCCTCAAGAGTTGGGTGTGTGGTTCCCCAAATTTACTCTGCTGAGGTCGTTTTTATTCAAAAGGAAGGCTGTTAACACCACAATGATGACCACAAAGGAGAATCTCTCCATTTTCCAAATCTGGAGAACGTTTTCGATGGTCTTCTACCACCTGAAGCAGTTGTTTTTCCTCATCCTTGGTTACTCTTCAATAACAGCAGCCCCCGCCTTCTGCAACATCATTTACGACTCATCTTCATCAGGGTCTCCTTGCTCTTTTTATAATCCTCATCCTGGTTCCATTCACGTGGGTCCTCCTCGAGGAGCCGACGAGAGAGGTCAAAGCAACCGCAAAAGCGGCGAATCTTCTCCGTGACGAATTCAAGACTGCTACTTCGAATATTCTTCCTGGAATGTTTACTTCACTTTGTTGGAACACTTGCTAACCCCTCCCTCTCCACTCCAGACCCTTGACCATTCAGCGCTTCATGACAACAGACACTTCCTCTTTATCAGCAAAGAAGCAAAATCCGACGAGTTCTTTGCTCAGTTACCACAAATGCCAAAGGAATATTTTAGTGATCGCTTCAGAGATTTGTGGATGGATAGCAGAGTAGGGATCCAACTTCTTCAAGAACTGAGGATTATTGGTTAGTGCCGAGAACAGAGGAGAAGACGCCTTTGTGTGCAGGTGAACGGTGAAAGTATTTCAATACATCGCGTAAACCACGTTTCACGATCCGTCAAAGAAAACTGGCCTGTGAACATCCAAATCTCGAGAGATGATTTTGGCCATCCATCGTGCCACTTCCGCTGCACTCTTCCGAACTGTTTTCTCCACTAGCTTGTGGTGATGGTAAAACAAAGCCAATGGTTGACTTGCCCGGCCTGCAACCTGCCCATCCCACAAGCCTTACCCACTTAATTTGAAGAGAAAATGAGAAAATTGTTTACGTGACGAGAGATGTCACTGCTTTTACTTAGTGAATTGTGCTGCGGTTAGTTAGGATAAGGTAGGTGCGATGGGCGTCCCTAAGAGCAAAACCTCGATATTTCTGCGGCACCCCAAAAATACTAATCAAGCTAAAATTTTGTGAATTGATTTTCAGTCGGAATGCATCGAATGGCGGTCTAGACTCTAGTCACTAGTGTATACACACTTCAAAAACAACAATTTCACCGTCTGATTTAGGACCACCCAAATATATGTATAAAACTATTTTACTGGCAGCTTTCTTTCAAAGATTTTGAATTTAACATCATCCTTTATGATAAAAGGATTTAACATTGGTTTTAATACCGACCCTATTCTTAAAATGTATCCCTGGTGGTTTTATTACTTAACATTTTATTGATGTAAAAGTTTATAACTAATTTTTACTGTTATTGTTTCATCAACGAAAGTACCACTATTTTAACCTTAACTACCACACTATCTTGTCGATACAACAGGTATTACATATTTTAGTCGTATACTGTACTGTAATTTTGAACGAGACTAAGTAACTTGAAATAAGATTTAATAATCATTGTGAAAGCAAAAATAATTATGCGTAATATTTGGGTAGAGATTTCTTGTAGGATCATAGTCAGGATCTTTCCAAGGTGATGGTCCGCCTCCAGATCGATTAAGACAGTTCCTAAGACACCTATCATACTTCTAAAAATACATGAATTAGCGGATTGATTAATAGGAAACTGGATGCGTGAGTCTTTGATGCGTCTGCTGAGTTACCGTAAATAAATTATTTTATTTATTTTAGCCAAACATTTTATCATTGTTGAAAATTCAAAAATATTAGATGTCGATTAAGTTGTCATTGTAAGTGTGAAAGATATCCGGTACTGTAACAAAGAACATTCTTTCGTTGATATAGTAGCGAGTTTGTAATCAGGATATATTTTTTTTTTTTAAACAAGTAACGAGATTGCATATACTGTAAATATATTGATTACAGTAATTTTTTGAGAAATTTGTTTACTGTTAAAATACTAGTGGACTTACTGGAAGAAAATCGTTTCATTTCCAAATTAAGCGTAAAATTGGTCAGTGTACTGTTACTGTATAATTTTAGCTTAAATCAATGTTTGAACAGTTCAGATACTAAATCCTCTCTTTAAATAGTGGAGGAATGCAGCATGAATATTTACAATCATTGTTAAAGAAAGTGTTGTACTGATATTATAAACTTGGTCAAATAAGCATTATTATTATTATTATTAACCCTTTAATGCCCAGTGTGTGAAATTTTCATCGTTAACTTTGGAAGCAATTTTTGACCTTCCAGTTCCCAATGTGTGAAAGTTAACACATTTCATATTTTATTAATTATGAACAATAAAACTTTGTAAAATATATATTTCAGTTAGTTATTTTGGGTCCAATTAAACGATTTTTATATCCCAATTTTTTTTTTTTTTTACTTTTCGACTTAATTTCCGTCGCAACATCGAGGTCATTGACGCCGAATATAAAAGTTAGTTAAATAAGATAAATTAACGTTATGAAGTAACGCCTGAAGGAATGAAGAACAAATGATGATCCAATGAACGTATGAAGAGAAAATTGATGATAAATAATGAATGATGGTAAGAGCGCTACGAAAGAGGGAGGAGACCAGCCTCCTCTACAAACTTAAAGATTCCGCTACCAGGGTAGCATGCTTCCTCTCCGAGACTGAAGAGAGAGAATAGGTACCATCCCCAGCACCATTGGTGCTTAGAGGGATGACGTCTCCGCAAGTCTCCAAGACTGGAACGCTCGACGGCAAATTTGCAGTCAAGAGGACAATGCAGTAATCACAAGGGGGTATTGACTGCCGTTTCAAACCTAGAAAGGTTCATATCACGGGGAAACTAAGTTAGAGGCGGGATAAGAGCCGCGATAGTCGGAGGAATTGAAATATAGAAACGGAAAAAGCAGCACACACTGCAAGAATGGACCGAAGACGCATCGAGGCACGACGGGAATGCAACTCCCGGAAGCACTGCAAATGAAAGGTCTAGTAAAGAGGGCGACAAACAAACACGTACTCAACTGAGAGGAATGTGACAATGAGGGTAAGGCTCAGGAGGATTGCCAGACATAAGATGGCGATGTGTCCGACGAGTATGACCGAGCTAAGAGAACTTCCTTATGCTGAGATTTATGATAACAACAATAACGAAGAACGGGCTTGAGACAGTGGAATTTGTTCACACCGACGCCATCCCAGTCGCGCTGCCACAACGACCTGAAATGGCGGCAGAGGGAAGGAACAAAATCCGAAAAGGGCAGAGGCTTAGGAGTAATAGGAAGAGAGTAAGCCTATCTGGCGAAAAGATCCACCTTCTCGTTACCAGCAATACCCACATGAGAAGGAATCCAACAGAAGCAATACCCACCTGAGAAGGAATCCAACAGAAGCAATACCCACATGAGAGGGAATCCAACAGAAGCAATACGCCACGCGGAATAACCAGTAAGAAAATAAAAGTTGCTGTACCCTTTGGACCAGACGTCTAAGGACGTAAGAGCGCTACGGGAATCCGAAAAATTACATAAGAGCTCGGGGAAAGAGCACCAACATAAGTTAAAGCTTCCAGGATAGCAAAGAGCCCCGTCGAGTAAATGGAAGTATCGTCGAGAGATGAATACTTCGAACAGTCTTGGAAGGGAGATGGAAAACCGCCGAAGCGGCTACACCTGACGAAGAATGAGCGTCATCTGTGTAAATATGAGTAGAAGTGACAAATAAGGTGTTCACGGAACAAGGACAAGACAGTAGTAGGGGTGGACTTCTTATCGAAAAGAGAGAAATCCTTGCAAAAGGAAATCGGGGAAAGAATCCACGGAGGAAGGTCCTGAATCAAGACTGGGAGGAGCAAGGGCATGGCGAGAGAAGGCGGCATGGAGTTGAAGCAAGGTGCCAAGAATTATCTAGAGTTTTATCAAGGACAGTACAGAGAAGGGATGAAGGAATCCTGTGAGCACGGTAATAGCACTTTATCTGGAGATATGCCCGACGGTACCAAAGGGGAGGGAATCGCACTCCGCCTGAAGGCTAGCGACCGGTGAAGAACGAAAGGCACCGGTAGCCAACTGGAGACCCCAGTTATGAAGAGGATCCAGAATTCGTAAACGAGAAACAGAAGCGGAGCCATGGACCTCGCAACCATAGTCAAGTTTTGATTGGACTAGTGAAGTGTACAAGCAAAGGAGCGTACGCCTATCAGTGCCCCAAGACGTGGGAGAGATGGTCTAAAAGTGCAAGGGTACACCGAGCAGAAAGTTTCAAGTTCAAGTGGGATACCGAAGTAAGTCGGGAGTCGAGGATGTTGCCCAAAAATTTAAGCGTGTCCCTTATGGAATTATGGATGGAATTACCAGCTAAAAAGAACCGAAAGTGGTGAGACAGTAGTAGTCCTACGTCTTTGAAAAGACATGCATACAGTCTTGGTTGGAGAAAGCCAGAAATCCACAGACGTCGCCCATCTTTCGACGGCATTAACTGCGAGCTACACCTGTCGTGCAGCCACTCGTAAAGAACTACCTGCACCGTAAACGGCAAGATCATCTGCGTAAAGAAAACACTTTATTGAAGGGGATAAAAAATGGACAACCGAATTCATGATAGACAGAACGCTGAGGACGGATCCCTGCGGGACTCCTTCCTCTTGTGTGGTTAAGTCGGGAGAGAGTACTATCAACTCGAACGCGAAAAGTTCAGTTTCTTAAAAAAATATTGATAAAAAGAGGGAGAAAGCCATCAAAATCGATGGAATGGAGACGTTGGAGGACAAAACCTCCACGTAGTATCGTAAGTCTTGTGGATATCAATAAAAGTCAGCCACAGTAATATGTTTGCGGGAAAATGCAGTCGAGATCATGGCTACGAAGCAAAGGATCTAGGGAGCTGCGGAATTGACGAAAAGCAGACTGAGATGGGGGAAGGAGCTCTTGCCACTCCAGAATAAAGGACAGTCGGGAAACGACCATCTTCATGAGCCTACAAATAGAGATGGTCAAGGCAATCGAGCGAAAATTCTGAGGGAGGGAGGCGTCCTTGCACACTTTCAATCCAGATGCGATTAAAAACTAAGTGAAAAATATAGAGCCGAAATATGCATGGACTACAGCATTTTGTAATGAATGTCATCCGGACCAGGTGCAGAGTTTCTGCGAGAGGACAAGGCAGATTTAAGTTCACGCATCGTCAACAGCCGATTGTAAGGTTCGTTGTTCGGGTGATCAAAGTGGAGATCTTCGCGCTCCATTGCACCTTTCCGTAAACGGAAAGCCGGAGAATACTCGGCAACACTTAAAGCAGCGGCAAACGAAGCAGCCAGAGTATTTGCCAATTCTCTAGAGTTAAAAATGTCCCTACCATCGACATGAAGGATCGGGGGACGAGGAGGAGTGAACTTTCGAGACATGCGGCGGACCTGGTTCCAAACCGTGGCGATCGGGGTCAAAGATGTAATCCCGGAGACAATGTTGCCAGGAATCCCTCCGGGCTTGTTTAAGGACTCGAGCCACTGCCCGTGTCCTTTGCGTGGCAATATGGTAATCTGAAGATTTATGGCGATAAAACTGGCAAATAGCGGCCTCCTTGGTCCGGACAGCCTCCGCACACTTCGGAGACCACCAATTAACACGGATCAAATGAGAAAGTACGTTGTTGACTGGGATTTGTCATCTTGGCTGCATTCAAAATCTTCGCACCCAGGAAATCAAAACAACCGTCCACCGATGAAAAATCATCAGCGGTGCAGGACATTTAGGTAAAATTACGGTAGGACTCCCAATTGGCTCTAGAGTAGGGGTCGGGGAACCGGGGTAAATTACCCCAAATGGGGTAAAAATGAAAATCTCGGGGGTAATGAAGGCTCAATAAACATATAAATAAAATTGCACAAAAATTTATTATTTAATAAGCGAGGCTAATTATCAGTTATATTTTTTTCGAACAAATAATTTCAAGTCTAGCGGGTAATATCGTTGTACACAAATATATTTTGGGGTAATACCCAAAAAAGTTCGCCGACCACTGCTCTAGAGAAAAGCCAACGGGAGGAAAGTGGGAGATTAGTGTCGGGAACAATCAATGAGCAACCAATCCCGCAGTCATCCCCTAGGACCTCCCAGGAAAAATTCAGGAGAACATCAGTGGAACAAAAGGAGAGATCAGTGCAGGAGAAGGTGTCAATGTGAACATACTAAGTAGGAGCACCCGAATTAAGACAATGGAAGGAGTGGGATAATGACGGAAATCGAAGTACCAGTCATGAAAGTGTCCCAAACATCACCCCACATTGGGCTACGACTATTAAAATCGCCTAAAAGTAAGAAAGGTCTAAGGCAATGGTTCCCAACCGGTGGGCCATGCCCCACTTGTCTTTTAGCACTATGTTAATAAGTATTAATAATAAAAATGCACTTATTGAACCTTATGTAAACATGATACCAGCTTAGCAACATGGAAAATGGACCACGAGTTATTCAAATCAGCTCTAGTGGGCCGTCGCCTTAAAAAGGTCGGGAACCACTGGTCTAGGGAGTTGGTCAACAACTTTCACTAGCTCCTCTCGAGAGACGGGGGCGTGTGGAGGGAAGTAAACAGAACAGACTGTATACTGTCGAGTCGAGGAAAGCCAAACAGCCATCACCTGCAACGTAGATCGGAGTATAAGCGGGCGACAGGGAGCAACTATGAACAAGGATGGCTGAACCAGCTCGAGGACCGTGAGTGGGCAGGGGATTCATAAAGGGGAAATAGCCAGTGGGAGAAGGCATGGTCAGAGTACCCAAAATAGTTTTCTGGAGACAAACACAAGCAAGTTGGGACGTTCGTACAAGAACGGAGACACCTTCATAGTTGACAAAAATGCCGCGACAGTTCCAATGAAGGATGGAACTAAAATTAACCATTGTAAAGAAAATATAAACGAAAGAAGTGTAAAAGTTAAAAGTTAGACTACCGACCAGAAACAATGAAACAAATACGACGGTTCTCCAGAAAGTCCAGATCTGACCCAGCATGTTCGGGTTGGGGCTGCAGGCGAAAATCAGATGGGCGAACAGGGAGAGATGATGAAATAGGTACCAGAATGCAAGACTTCCTATAGCGACCCCGGCGCACTCCTGAAGGAGGAGCAGGAACAGAGGCATTGACGGAACAAGGAGAGGCAGAGCCAGAATGAACGGCCCACAGACAGCAAAAGTATGTTGGGGGCATAGGGAGGTCTAACAAGGAGCGAGAATGAGCGGGTAAGGCTGATGGGAAGGAATCCAACACCATGCGTTGGCTCTCCAACTGGCAGAAGTCCGGAGGGCGAGGAACAGGGATAGAAGACCTGGGTGAAAGACGAACGGGATCTGCCTGGGGTGAGGGAATTGAGTTACCAAGACCTGTAGGGCATACAGAGTTCCGGCGAGAAGGTGGGGTCGCCGACCTGGGACAGGGATGAAGTAGAGCCTTGGGCAGGGTCTATAAGGGAACCACTCATGGTGGCAGGGATAGACTGCAGAGAGAGAACCAGATCCAAACAACGATGGCGGCGGCGAGGAACCGGAGACCCTGTAGAGGTCTCCTCAGCCCCACGCTTAACCCTCTCCCCCGCCCCCGACCAGCAAGAGGGACCCTACAAGGAGGCAGAGCCGCAGACGCCCTTGAGAAAGAGAGAATGCGGCCCAGGGGCGTTCGGGCTAAAGAAGGCAGAGGTGAAACGCATGGAGACTGCTGAGACCGACGCTGTGGAGAGCAGAACTGGGCCTAAGCGAGCGAGGAAAGGGACAGGGTAGGAGGTGGTTTCCGAAAACGGCCAGATCGCGAACGAGAAGCACGAAGAATGTCGGCAAATGTGACATATTCCCGAACAAACGAGCATGACCCTGAGCACGAGCCTCAGGAAAACTCTTGTGCTCCCTGGTTTTGAGAGTAACAACTTCAAATTCAAACTGATAAATAATACAGGCTGCTGAAGAAGCAAGATGGTTACCACCACAGTTAATACAAGAAGGGGAGTTAGAACAAGGCATATCATGGGAATTCTGGCCACAGTGAATGCAAACACGAGTAGACTGGCGACAACGGGAACCAGTATGCCCAAATGTCAAGCAATCAAATCAACGGGTGGGTTGGAGGAACATAAGGCCGTACATCAAAACGGAGCCAAGCATAGCAGACATGAACTGGAGGCGACAGCTGGGGTGGGCTGAAGACAGCCATCACCACGCTTCGTGAAACGATGTACAGAAGGCACCTTCCACTTCACAAAACAGGAGCGGAGGTCCTCCTCCAAAATATCTAAGAGTTGAGGGGCAAAAATAGTGCCTTGACAAGAATTCATCTTCGAATCGAGGACGCACGAGAGTGGACAATCGCCGAAGATGGAGATCGAAGCCAGAGCGCTACTCTAATCCAGATATCGAGATTTGATGAATAAAGACCCATCACGGAGCTCCGAAATATCCTCGCGAAAGACCACAACACGGTGAGAAAGTAAAGATCGAGAGGTAGTCGGTTTAACAACAAAAAAGGCTACAAGGGAAGTCGAGAGGGACCGAAATGTTGAAGCCACGGAAACGGGTCTGCAAGACTGAAGGACTCGGCGGTGTTCATGAGAAAGAGTATTCCAAGGAGCAGAACCCCGAGGAAGCCCCCGAAAAAGAGCATAGGGTTCTAGAGTGGCAATAGTGGATATACGAGAGCGGAAATCAACCACCTTAGTGGAAGACACCGACAGAGACCGAAGGGGAGGTAGTCTGGACAGGATCATACCCCGAAGAAACAACAGGGGGTAAAGAGGAGAGGAGAGTATTCGAAACTGTAGTCCGAGAATTAGGTGCAGGGGTCGTAAACCGAAACGGAGAAGCCACAGCAAAAAAAAGAAATTTTATCCCCTGCGGCACATCCAGCCACCACCGACTCCAACAAGGGGAAGGCGAATCGTGGGCACACTCGGTCCCACCGCCAATATACGTCACGCAGGGGAGATATACCCATACCCAGTCCCCGTGCCTAAAAGGCGGCCATTCTCATCCTCCACACGGTGAGGAGCGGTAGGGACAGGGCTTGGGTTTGGTTTAAGGGCGACAAGGGGTGACGGACAACCACCTTCCCAACCCAAGGTCGTCCAAAAACAAAACCAAATACGAGAAAGAAAGAAAAATAGGAGCGGGAGGGGGGTAAAGAAGAAAACAAAAGCAGGAGATCAGCCGGGTCCCCAAAACGGGTCCATTGGTCTACGAAAACAGAGAGCCCTTACATCAGAGAAAGATGCATTCCCACATTGGCCATAGAGGGACGCGCCCCATAGCTTATATGTACAGGGTGTCCCGTAAGTCTGGAACCATAGGGCAAAATGATAAAAACGGCAATAAAAACGCCGAAGAGACTTTTGGGGACTGTTTGTGAAATGAGCGAGGATGGTAGCGGCTGTATCATCGTCGGTAGATGTCCTCGGAGGTCCACTGCGTGGTTTATCTCCTATGGATCCCGTTTCCCTGAACTTTGCTACAAGTTTACCAACACAGCTGTGTGTTATCAGCGCGCGGTCCGGATGCAATCCGTTAAATTCCTCAGCGACCTCCCTCTGACTCCGATTTCCTACGAGCAGAATTACCTGGATGCGTTCTTCCTTACTCAAAGACATCATTGGCACTTGCATAAACGGAAAAACATGAATTACTTACTTTTCCCTATGGTTCCAGACTTATGGGACACCCTGTGTATATATATATATATACACACGAACTCACAAGTTTCTCAGGGGACCATTCTATGTTAAACACGGACCATGCATGGAACAAAGAACTCTTCTGGGAAATTACATCCTTTGAAAAAACTATATAGGGCTATGGGTTGATTGCCTGTGCCCTCATCCGCTGAAAATTTCCAGCAGATTTCAGTGGAGGGTTACCGACAAAAGCCCTATGCTTTTTCGTTAGAGAGTTATGAATATGTAGGTGTTTAAAGGACCTTTTTATATTTAAGTGATTACGGTAATTCTAGCGTCGGGATTTGCGCGACGTACAGTATACTAGAATGAAAATAATTTGCCTCACCTTATTTTTGTTGGGTCTTTGTTTGCTTCGATGTAGGGCGTTACGATCATCTTCGGTGTAGGGCCGCCACGATCGAGTTTCGCGACGAATTTACTTAAGGTAATTAATATAGGCAGTCACTATATAAACCTGAAGGAATAGGCCTATCCTTTTATAGTCTTAGGTTTTATATTATAAGGAATTCACTCAGAACTAGAGGGGGGACAAAGACATCCTCCCAGTTTAAAGCTTCGCTGTAACATAAACAGCCCTGAGAGCCGTTCCTTGGTTCTGGTGTATTATTTGCCGAACTAGCATTATTTTTGTTTGGTCTACTCCTGTAGACTAAACAATAAATTGGGTTTTCTTGTTGCTATGTGAGGCTGATTCATACATACAGGTTCCTTGTACGTATGGCAATTCAATTATTTCATTCCCAATAGGCTATGTCGCCAATCCCGAGGCAATTTTGTATAGATATTTAATTCAATTAATTAATAATTTATATTTAATTATGAAATAAATGTACCACATATGATACCATGTTGTGAGCGCGTATAGTTTTTCCATATACTGAGGGGGGCCGGAGAAAAATTTGTATGTTATAGATCAAATTTTTTGATAAACTGTTTTAAACCATGTGAAATGGATTGAAAAGAATGAAGTAGAAATTTAGGGAGAGAGAGGTTACTCAAGACCTATTCAAATATGAAAGTTCAAGAGGCCAACTTCTCAAGTTTAGTTAAAGTTATGTCAATCAGTTTGACTCCCTTTAGGTATAGGAAATTTATGGGATTAAAGTAAAGTTATTAAGCATTTTAACTTTGCTCAGTTTGTGTAAGTTTTATAAGTCACCAGTCTTAATTTTTTCTTGTAAAAGTTTTCTGGCTTTCAAAGCAGTCTTTCTTTGAGGCCTGTCTGGTTTAGTCTGAGTTACATCAGGCACATTGAGAGATTCCTCCCCAATAGTATCCTGATCCATCCTTTGGGGTAATGGTTCTAATTTAGCCCCACACTCCAAAGGATATAGTAATGTGATATCTCTGGTGGTTTCACCAGTTGCTGTTTTCAGTTTTACAACCCTGGTAACTTCGTCTTCACCAGTTTTGAGTTCCAAGACTTTTCCCATTGACCAATGTTGTCTTGGTGTCTTGTCATGTATCAACACAATGTCCCCAATTTTGACTGAATCATTCCAACTTTGTTTTGTTAATTGTTTATGTCTTTCTCTAAGACTTGTTAAGTATTCTTCTCTCCATTTTGTTATAAATTGAGTCTTGATTTGTGTCAAATGTTGGTATTTTGTGTTGAGTTCTTTGTGTCCTATTTCCCAATCTGGATCCTCTGTACTGTTATGTTCAGATTCTGGTAACATGTTTACTGTTTCTCCCTTAATTAGGTGGTTTGGTGTGAGAGGTTCTGGCTCATTAATACCATCTCCCACATAAGTTAATGGTCTGTTGTTGACAACATTTTCAATTTCTGACAGAATAGTCATGAGTTCAAAAAGTTGTAGATGTTTTGTCCCAATAGTCTTTTTAAGGCAGTTCTTTACAGTTTGTATGTTTCTTTCCCAAATTGAACCATACCATGGTGTATTAACAGGAATGTACTTCCAGGTTATGTTGTGTTTGGTTAAATGAGTTTGTACTGTTTCACTGTCACAAATCTGATGAATAATTCTTTCACCAGATTTGAAGTATGTGGCATTGTCTGACCATATAGTTTTGGGTACAGAATTGTGTGCACAAAATCGTCTGAAAGCAGCAATAAAAGCTTCTGCTGTCAGATCTTCTACTATGTCTAGACATATGGCACGTGTGGCAGCACAGGTGAAGAGTACAATGTACACTTTGTATTCCTTTGAATCCATTTTGTCTCCAAAACTCACATTTACCGCTCCAGTGTAGTCAATACCCGTGGTTTCAAATGGCCGAGTAAATGTTACTCGTTCCACAGGTAGGTCTGGAGGGCTTGGGGTCTTAAAGGGTCGTGAATGGATACGTTTACAAGGAATGCATGTGTTTAAAATTTTCTTTGTTTCAGTTCTACCCTTTGGTAGCCAGTAAGTTTTTCTCAGCTCTGTCAGGGTTTGTGGGACTCCCATGTGGTGTATTTTGTTGTGGGTATCCCTGATGATGAGTTTTGTGAAGTGATTTCTCCTTGGAAGAAGAATTGGGTGCTTAGAGTTGTAAGTCAAAGTTGACTTGTTAAGCCTTCCTTTACACCTTATCAGACCCTCTGTATCCAGGTACAGATTTAGATCCATGACAAGTGAAGGAATACCTTTGTTTAATGTGCTACTGGACCTAAGATACTTCAACTCCTTGTCAAATTCTGAAGCTTGTATCTGTTTGAGCCAGTATTTTGTTGCAGTTTCTGTTAAGTTAGAAAAGGCTTTCTGAGGACAGTGTTTGAGAAGGTAGCTATTGACAAACTTGCAGCAATAGACTGTAATTCTCAAGAGTTTGTTAGGTCTGAATAAAGGTGATAGTCAAATATAGGTTTGTCCTCAGTGATCTTTTCAGTTGTTGTAGAGTTGAGTGTGAGGTTAACTACTTTGGCTGGCCAAAGATCCTCACATGTTAGCCATTCGGGCCCTTCATACCAGATTTTATTTGTTTTCAACAGCTTGTAAGAGAGCCCTCTTGTCAAAAAGTCTGCAGGATTCTCTTTGTTTTTATGTACCTAAATTTGATACCAAGGTTTGTGTTTGCAGTTTTGATTTCTGTTAGTCTGTTTTTCACAAATATTTTTGCAAGAAGTTGTATCTGTGTTGGTCACCCATGTTAGACAAATTTGACTGTCTGTCCTTAAGTAAATGTTTGTTATGTCAACTTCTTTATACACTTGTGAAAGAAAGTTGCTGTTTTAACTCCCAATGAGACAGCTAATAATTCAAGTTGTGGTACAGTTTTCTTTTGGTTTAAGGGTGCCACTTTTGCCTTTGAATAAACCAAGTTACTTTCATTTTCACTTGTTAAATAGGCACAACACCCATAAGCTTGTGTGCTGGCATCTGTAAAAATGTGTAGTGTTTGCGATTTCAATCTGTAGCCAGCACATCTTGGTACGTAGATGTCTTGAACTTTGTTCAAGTCTGTGGCTAATTTTTTCCAATGAAGTTGGTCTTCCACTGAAAGTGGTTCATCCCAATCAATTTTCTTTTTCCATAAGTCTTGCAAAAGGGTTTTGGATCTTATGGTTGCTGGTAAATATAATCCAATGGGGTCGAAAATTTTGGATGATTCTGAAAGCACTTGTCTTTTTGTATCGGCATTTGGATTTAAGTTATAACTCTTTGTGCAAAGAGTGTCATCGTGTTCGGAATTCTGTTTTAAAAACCAAAGCATTCCAAGTTTTTCGTGTAATTGTTTGGTTCAATGTTCCCATTGTTGTCTTTTGTTATTTGTTCATTTAATTTAGGAGAATTAGAAAGAGTTTGTACTGTATTCAAACCTCCTACCACTTCAGACTAGTCAATACCCGTAGTTTTAGTGGAGTAAATTTACTCCTCCACAGGTAGATCTGGAGGGCTTGGGGCTTTGAATCCTGTACTGTTTTTGTGTTGTTTGGCCTATGGCCAAGGGAGGCCACAAGACCCTTTTTGTTTGGTCTCTGGCCAAAGGAGGCCACAAGACCCTTGTTGTTTGGTCTCTGGCCAAGGGAGGCCACAAGACCAATGTTGTTTGGTCTCTGGCCAAGGGAGGCCACAAGACCCTTGATGTTGGCTATGGCCAAGGAGGCCAAGCCCTTGATGAATTGTTGGGCTATGGCCAAGGTAGGCCATGCCCTTGATTTGTTGGGCTATGGCCAAGGTAGGCCATCAGCCCTTGATGAATTTGTTGGGCTATGGCCAAGGTAGGCCATCAGCCCTTTGATGAATTTGTTGGGCTATGGCCAAGGTAGGCCAAGCCCTTTGATGAATTTGTTGGGCTATGGCCAAGGTAGGCCATCAGCCCTTTGATGAATTTGTTGGGCTATGGCCAAGGTAGGCCATCAGCCCTTTGATGAATTTGTTGGGCTATGGCCAAGGTAGGCCATCAGCCCTTTGATGAATTTGTTGGGCTATGGCCAAGGTAGGCCATCAGCCCTTTGATGAATTTGTTGGGCTATGGCCAAGGTAGGCCATCAGCCCTTTGATGAATTTGTTGGGCTATGGCCAAGGTAGGCCATCAGCCCTTTGATGAATTTGTTGGGCTATGGCCAAGGTAGGCCATCAGCCCTTTGATGAATTTGTTGGGCTATGGCCAAGGTAGGCCATCAGCCCTTTGATGAATTTGTTGGGCTATGGCCAAGGTAGGCCAAGCCCTTTGATGAATTTGTTGGGCTATGGCCAAAGGTAGGCCATCAGCCCTTTGATGAATTTGTTGGGCTATGGCCAAGGGTAGGCCATCAGCCCTTTGATGAATTTGTTGGGCTATGGCCAAGGTAGGCCATCAGCCCTTTGATGAATTTGTTGGGCTATGGCCAAGGTAGGCCATCAGCCCTTTGATGAATTTGTTGGGCTATGGCCAAGGTAGGCCAAGCCCTTTGATGAATTTGTTGGGCTATGGCCAAGGGTAGGCCATCAGCCCTTTGATGAATTTGTTGGGCTATGGCCAAGGGTAGGCCATCAACCCTTTGGAGTAGAGTAGTTTGTTTGTACGTGTCACTGTCTAACCATATAATTTTTGGCACAAAATTATGTGCACAGAATCAGAGCGCAGCAATAAAAGCTTTTACTCTCCGATCCTTGGTTATGTTTAGACAGGTTGTTGTGTTTGAGACACATTGAAAGAGTAGTGTGTGTGTGTGTGTGTGTGTGTGTGTGTGTGTGTGTGTCGCATTCCTCCGAATCCAGTTGGTCTTCAAAACTTGGATTCACCACTCCATGAAGTAATACCCGTAGTTATGAATGAGTAAATGTTGTGTATCCTACAGGTAGGTCTTGGAAGGTTTTGGGGTTTTGAAGGAATCCAATCTGTTTGCAAGGAATGTATGTGTCTGTTAATGAAATCTGTTGTGTTTCTTCTTTTAAAAGAAGAATTGGATGTTTGAAGTCGTATGTATATATTTATATACTGTACCGTACGTATGTGTGTAAATGTGTATTTTGTTATAGGGTTTTATTTTTGGGTTTTGGGTTAGGTTAATCAATTTGGCTGAGTAAAGATCCTCAAACTTTGCATTTGAGACCCTTATATCAAGCCTTGTCTGTTTTATGCCTATATGTCAAATAGGACTTAGAATAGGTTGGGCCTATATGTCAAATAGGATTTGGAATAGGTTGGGCCTATATGTCAAATAGGACTTGGAATAAGTTGGGCCTATATGTCAAATAGGACTTGGAATAGGTTGGGCCTATATGTCAAATAGGACTTAGAATAGGTTGGGCCTATATGTCAAATAGGACTTGGAATAGGTTGGGCCTATATGTCAAATAGGACTTGGAATAGGTTGGGCCTATATGTCAAATAGGACTTGAATAGGTTGGGCCTATATGTCAAATAGGACTTGGTATGCCTATATGTCAAATAGGAATTGGAATATGTTGGGCCTATATGTCAAATAGGACTTGGTGTGCCTATGTCAAATAGGACTTGGAATAGGTTGGGCCTGTATGTCAAATAGGACTTCGAATAGGTAATAGGTTGGGCCTATATCAAATAGGACTTGAAATAGGTGTTAGGTGGGTGTAGGTTTTAATTTGTGCAATTGCTTTAGGTCTTTGTGATGTTACAGTTCGAGTCGAATTTTGTGATGTTGCAGGTTTGAGTCGAATTTTGTGATGTTACAGGTCTGAGTCGAATTTTGTGATGTTAATGAGTAAGTTAAATTGCTGGAATAAATTTTATAACCTACACACAGGTTCAATTATAAATTTAGTGTTTTTAATTAGGATAGGCCTTGAGTGTAAAGAGTAAGGCCTACTTTAAGAGGTAGGCCTATTATGTAAGGTAAAGTTAGATGGGCCTACTAAATAGGCCTATTTGTTGGGCCTACCAAGTAGGCTTATGTTTGGGCCTATTATTTTATAGGACCTCAAATGAGTTAAGCCTGTTAAATTAACAAGGCTTAGTTTTGAATTTGAAGAGTAGGACCTATTAAATAGGCTTAATGTTGCGGGCCTATTATTTTTAGGACCTAAAATAAGTTATGCCTGGTAAATGAACAAGCCTTTATTTTCGGTTAGTGTAAAGGTAAAGGGATTGGTTCCCAGTTTTAGGCCACCATATGAAAACTATAGTGGGGTTACGGTTGAAATTAGGGTTAGGCCAATGTGGTAAGCCTAGCCACTGCGTGTCAGTGTAAATTGTAGAGGGGTTAGTTCCCACACACAGGCCACCATTTGAAAAAACTATATAGGGCTATGGGTTGATTGCCTGTGCCCTCATCCGTTGGAAATTTCCAACAGACGTCAGTGGAGGGTTACCGACAAAAGCCCTTTGCTTTTTCGTTAGAGAGTTATGAATATGTAGGTGTTTAAAGGACCTTTTTATATTTAAGTGATTACGGTAATTCTAGCGTCGGGATTTGCGCGACGTACAGTATACTAGAATGAAAATAATTTGCCTCACCTTATTTTTGTTGGGTCTTTGGTTTGCTTCGATGTAGGGCGTTACGATCATCTTCGGTGTAGGGCCGCCACGATCGAGTTTCGCGACGAATTTACTTAAGGTAATTAATATAGGCAGTCACTATATAAACCTGAAGGAATAGGCCTATCCTTTATAGTCTTAGGTTTTTATTATAAGGAATTCACTCAGAACTAGAGGGGGGACAAAGACATCCTCCCAGTTTAAAGCTTCGCTGTAACATAAACAGCCCTGAGAGCCGTTCCTTGGTTCTGGTGTATTATTGCCGAACTAGCATTATTTTTGTTTGGTCTACTCCTGTAGACTAAACAATAAATTGGGTTTTCTTGTTGCTATGTGAGGCTGATTCATACATACAGGTTCCTTGTACGTATGGCAATTCAATTATTTCATTCCCAATAGGCTATGTCGCCAATCCCGAGGCAATTTTGTATAGATATTTAATTCAATTAATTAATAATTTATATTTAATTATGAAATAAATGTACCACATATGATACCATGTTGTGAGCGCGTATAGTTTTTCCATACATCCACTTAGTTCGAATAAGTAATGACAAATGACAAATACTATAGTTTAGTTTTTCTTTTGCATGATGGAAAGCTCAACGTGGGCTTACACCTAGCCTACTACATTCAGAACCTCAATATACGCAAGAAACTCGTTACATTCACGTCGGATTGAATACATCAAAGAAAAAGGAGTAACTATTGTATTTTTTAGCTAAAAAACAAAACTTAAACCTCAACCGGGACCTAGATCCTATCTGCTTTGCAGATAGCTGGTGATGGAAGCTATATTTTGGGGCCTCTTTGCGACTAACCCAATGCCCTCGTTGGGCTTTTCCATCATGAAAAAGAAAAACTATAGTATTTGTTATTTATCATTACTTATTCGAAATATAGTGGATGTGATTATATATATATATATATATATATATACAGGGTGTCCCTTAAGTCCGGCATCATAGGAAAAATAATAAAAAAAGGCAAAACAAAAGCTTTTATTTTACAGAACGTGCTCAATATGTCCACCATTGTTTTCAATACACAAATTCAGACGTGATACCCAGTCAGCAAGCAGACGGTGAATGATGTCAGGAGTAATGGTGTTACATGCCCCAATAATGCGCTGCCGCAAATGTTCAACACTCCTGATTTTCTCTGCGTATACCAGCGCTTTCAAGTGGCCCCAGAGATAAAAAATCTAGTGGCGTGAGATCCGGGCTTCTAGCTGGCCATTCTACAGGCCCTCGACGTCCTATCCAATGACCAGGGAATTGTTGGTACAGGTATTCCCTTACTTGGGTGCTGTAATGTGCAGGAGCGCCGTCTTGCTGGAACCATGTTGGGAAATTTCCTTCTTCGTTCAAGACACTGGGAAATGCTTCTTCCTTGAGCATACGTAGGTAGGTGCCTCCAGTGACATGTTCATCGAAAAAGAGGGGGCCTATGATGCGATCCTTCCAAATGCCACACCATACCATCACCTGAGATGCACCTTGTTCCTTTGAAGAGGTATACCAGTGAGGGTTGTTTTGAGACCAGTAGCGGGTGTTCTGTCGATTTACCTCACCATTTCCATAAAAAACAGCCTCGTCACTGAACAGAATGGTGGACGGGAAATTGGCATCCCGAGCATAAGAAAAATATGAATTATGGTTTGTAGAAATAGAAAAATATGAATTTCTCCTATGATGCCGGACTTATGGGACACCCTATATATTGTGGGGCCGCGCAGTTAATTTCCCGTATTTATATTATTTTTATATTAGTTACCGACAAACCAATTTTGCGCGTACCAAATTGTATATATTTTATCATTGTGTAATTTTAAGAATCATATATAATCTTTATAAATAAGTATTGTACATAAATTTATATATATATTTAATTAATTCAGCTGTATATAAAATAACAAAATCTTCTGTAAAATAACCTCAGCCAACCAAGAACTCAATAAACTCTGAAAACGACCGGCTTTTCCTTCAAGACGCCAACCCCCCAAACGACAGGGAAAGAAGAGGACACGAGAGGCCCCTAAAAGAGATACCCAACAAAGCGATAGCTTGCCTCTCGTATCCTTCATTCTTCCCGGCAACTACAAGTAGCACCAAGCTACAATTGGTGACCCCGGAGTGACCCGAAGCAGCATCCTTCAGTCGCCGGGCGGAACAAACCGAAGCCACGCCTCTTCGCCGCCCACCAGTAGTAGCCGGTCGGAACCAAAGCAGCAGCAGACCCGAATTACATTCCCGCAAGATGGAATCTGTTGAATCAGGAGTGCACCATGTCACCATCAAGCCACCCACGTTCTCTGAAGCGTCGGCCGCAGGATGGTTCTCCATCATGGAGGCATAATTCCACATTTCCAGAATAACGTCCGAAGAGACCAAATTTTTCCATGTTCTAGCCTCGTTACCCCCCGAAGTCGTCTCACGAATTTCAGCAGCAACTCTCTCCAACAAGTCGTACACCGATTTAAAAGAAGAAATCGTGAGTCATTACGAAAAGACGAAGCCAGAACTCTTCGAACGACTCATCTCCAACACTCCTCTCACTGGAAAGCCCTCCCAATTCCTTCAAGATATCCACCAAACGGCACTGAAGGTGGGCGTCAGCGATGATTTGGTGAAGCATAAATTCATCCAGGCGCTCCCATCCTCAATAGCGCCCGTCGTAGCTGCACAAAAGGAGCTGACGCTAACTCAACTCGGCAAACTAGCCGATGAGTTAATACCGTTCGCTCAACAAAGCTGCTACGCGGCGCCAACGTCAACTCGAGCCAATACAAGCCCAAGAACGAATATCCCCATCGGCCTAAAACCCTTCAGCGAGAATCAGCGGCCGGTGGTGTGCCGCGCGCACCTTTATTATGGCCCCCAAGCAAGGACCTGCAGGCCATGGTGCAAGTGGCCAAATAAAGATGACGCCAAGCTGCTCCCCTCGTCACGCCCAAATTCAAGATCTTCCTCACCATCAAGAGAAACGTCGGAAAACTAGATAAGCAGGCTGTGATTAACGCGACGTCCGGCTTGCCGCTGATCTCAGTCGCAGCTCGCATCGCCAGTCTGAAGGTCAATTTTATCATTGACACAGGAGCGAGCATCTCAATTTTACCACCAACTTGTGTCAATGATTGTCAACTCCACCCAACCGCAGTAAAGATTTCCACCGCAAACGGTCAGCCGCTCGAAATATTCGGAGAAGTAACACTGGACATATCAATTCCTAAATTACGAAGAATATTCAGGTGGCCATTCGTCGTCGCCAAGTCTCCAGTCCACTTCTCGGCGCCGATTTTCTATCCCATTATGACATCCTTGTGGACTGCAAGCATGGCATTTTGAAGGATAGAGCAACAACTCTTCAAGCCACTACTAAACCTGTGCAATCCAAAGACCTTCACCTCATCAATATTAACCCTACCGACAAATTACCTCAAGAAATCAGGAACCTGCTTGACAAGTACTCCTCACTACTGAAACCAGCTCAACCGCAGAAAGTTTCCACCAACACTGTCAAGCATACCATCGACACTGGCAGCACACCACCAGTGTTTGCAAGCCCTCGACGTCTTCCACCCGATAAATTATCCTCAGCTAAGGCTACTTTCAACAACTTACTTCAAGATGGAATTATAGAACCCTCAAAATCACCATGGGCCTCACCGTTACACCTCGTTCCGAAGAAGATACCAGGCGAATGGCGGGCGTGTGGTGATTATAGAAGCCTAAACGCTGTCACGAAACCGGACAGATATCCACTTCCTCATATAAGAAGTCTGTCAACATCTCTGCACGGAAAATCATGCTTTAGCAAAATCGATCTAGTCAGAGCATATCACCAAATTCCAGTCCACCCAGAAGATATCGAGAAAACGGCTATAACAACTCCATTTAGTTTATTTCAGTATTTATACATGCCATTTGGTTTAAGAAACGCCCCTGCAACATTTCAACGCTTCATGGATACAATTTTCAGAGGAGTTGACTGCGTATTTGTGTATCGACGATATTTTAGTCCATTCAAATAACGCAGTTGACCATTTGAAAGACTTAGAACGCGTATTCAAGATCCTTCAAGAACACAATTTAAGAATTTCCTTAGAAAAATGCATCTTTCAGCAATCCAAAATTGAATTTCTGGGTCATGAAGTTTCCCCAGCAGGCATTCGTCCTCCTGTAAACAAAGTCTCCGAAATTCAAGATATTCCCCAACCGCAAGATTACCAAAGCCTCAGAAGATTCCTAGGAATGACGGGATTCTATCGCCATATGATACCCCGTTACGCCGATTTAGTCTCACCTTTAAGTGAAATCGTCAGAACTCAAGTCAAAAGCAAAAGTCTACAGTGGAACGACGAAGCAATTCAAGCCTTTCAAGATGTCAAGGATGCACTACGGAACGCCGTTACGCTTTGTCATCCTCTTCCATCAAGCTCAATCCTTCATTTAGTTACGGACTGCTCACAAATAGCAGCTGGAGCAGTTCTTCATCAAATAATCGACAGCACACCAGTTCCCATCGCCTTCTTTTCCAAGAAATTAACTACAACTCAGCAAGCATACGTCGCATACGATAGAGAATTACTCGCAGCATACCTAGCCATCCTGCATTTCCGTCAATTTTTAGAAGGTCGTCAAGTAATACTCTTCACGGATCAGAAACCGATGGTTTCTGCCTACAAGAGTCCCTTACGAGCCAAGACAGACCGACAACAACGTCATTGGTCTGCCATCACGGAATACGTATGCGATGTAATACATATCTGTGGATCCGAAAACGTCGTAGCGGACTGCCTTTCACGCAACGTAAACGCAGTACATATCGACGCTTTCGATTTATCAGCAATCGCGGAATCTCAACAAAAAGATCAAGAAACGCAAGAATTTCTCCCACGTCTCAAGCCGTTCCCGTTTCCAGAAAATACAACTTTATATTGCGATACATCCACGCCATATCCCCGTCCTTTTGTTCCCAAGCAGCATCGATCTTCCATCTTCAATCAATTTCATATTTCTCATCCAGGCATCAAGCAATCACTTCGTATCATTAAATCAAGATACTTTTGGCCCTCAATGAATAAGGATATTCGAACTTGGTCCCGAAATTGTGAATCATCTCAATCCTCAAAAATTTCTCGCCATACAAAATCAGAAATAACCCCCTTCGATTTACCAAGTTCAAGATTTGAAACGGTACATATCGACATCGTCGGTCCCTTACCGCCAACCACTGCCCGGTCAAACATATCCTTCCCCATATAGATATCTCCTAACCTGCATCGATCGTGCCACAAGATGGATAGAAGCATATCCTCTGATTGATACTACAGCCACATCAATAGCACACGCATTTCTTGATGTATGGATTTCAAGATTTGGTGTACCACTGCAAGTCATAACGGACCGCGGATCCCAATTCGAATCCGAACTCTTTAGGGAACTCTCAGCTCTCATCGGATTTCACCGACTAAGAACTTTGTCGTATCGCCCTCAGACCAACGGAATAATTGAAAGATCTCATCGCACCATCAAGACAGCAATCATCGCTCGAAAACAAGATTGGCTCCCCGCTTTACCCATAGTTCTCCTTGGTTTACGCAGTCTCCCCAACGAATCGGGTTATTCACCGTTCACCACCGTCACCGGAACCACCCTATTATGCCCGAGGCCAATGATCGCCAATTCGTCGTCAAAATCCAATTCAAAATTCATCTCCGAATTAGCCAAGAAAATGACGCAAATCGATTTCGCCCAATTCTCTCAAGGAAACATTCACTCAGCCCCCAAATCATTCATTCCATCGGAACTCCACAAATCAAGCCACGTATGGGTACGCATCGACCGCGTTCGAAAACCATTCGAGGCACCATATCAAGTGTGGGGCCGCGCAGTTAATTTTCCGCATTTATATTATTTTTATATTAGTTACCGACAAACCAATTTTGCGCGTACCAAATTGTATATATTTTATCATTGTGTAATTTTAAGAATCATATATAATCTTTATAAATAAGTATTGTACATAAATTTATATATATATATTTAATTAATTCAGCTGTATATAAAATAACAAAATCTTCTGTAAAATAACCTCAGCCAACCAAGAACTCAATAAACTCTGAAAACGACCGGCTTTTCCTTCAAGACGCCAACCCCCCAAACGACAGGGAAAGAAGAGGACACGAGAGGCCCCTAAAAGAGATACCCAACAAAGCGATAGCTTGCCTCTCGTATCCTTCATTCTTCCCGGCAACTACAAGTAGCACCAAGCTACAATATATATATATATATATATATATATATATATATATATAAAATCATCCTACCCTTCTTAGATATAACAAAATAAAAATTCAGCACCTCCATATATCGAAAACCCACATACACAGGCCTAGGTACTAATTACCTAAGCCACACCCCTTCGCCATATAAAATTAACAGCACCCAAATCTGAATCCACCGCGCCTATCAACTTTGCTCTTCGTACTTATCTATGGAAAAACTATACGCGCTCACAACATGGTATCATATGTGGTACATTTATTTCATAATTAAATATAAATTATTAATTAATTGAATTAAATATCTATACAAAATTGCCTCGGGATTGGCGACATAGCCTATTGGGAATGAAATAAATGTCATACGTACAAAGAACCTGTATGTATGAATCAGCCTCACATAGCAACAAGAAAACCCAATTTATTGTTTGGTCTACCACAGAGAAGTAGACCAAACAAAATTTTGCTAGATCGGCAAATAATAATGAAAATACAAGCGAACCAAGGAACGGCTCTCAGGGCTGTTTATGTTACAGCGAACGCTTTAAACATGGAGAGGATGTGCTTCTGTCTTCCCTAAAGTTCTGAGTGAATTCCTTATAATAAACTTAATACATAAAATAAGGATAGGCCTATCCCCTAAAGTGTTTATATTGTGACTGCCTATATTTATTACAAGAAGTTAACTCATTGAGTAACTCCATCGTGGCGGCCCTACACCGAAAAAGATCGTAACGCCCTACATCGAAGCAAACTGAGACCCAGCAAAAATAAGGTGGGACCCGTTATTTTCATTCTAATATAGGCAGCTAAAATCCCGACGCTAAAATTACCGTAATCAATTAAATATAAAGAGGTCCTTTTAAAGACCTACTGTACATATTCATAACTCACTAACGAAAAAGCATAGGGCTTTTGTCGGTAACCCTCCACTGAAGTCTGCTGGAAATTTCCAACGGATGAGGGCACAGGCAATCAACCCATAGCCCTATATAGTTTTTTTACATGGTGGCCCTGTGTATGGGGAACTGACCCCTCTAAAATTTACACTGACACAAGCAGTGGCTAGGCTTAGCTCATTAGGCCTAACCCCAATTTCAACCATAACCCCACTATAGTTTTTTCATATGGTGGCCTATGCAACTGGGAACCGATCCCTTTACCTTTACACTAACCGAAAACAAAGGCTTGTTCATTTAACAGGCATAACTTATTTTAGGTCCTAAAAAATAGGCCCACAACATTAAGCCTATTTAATAGGTACTACTCTTCAAACTCAAAACAAAGCCTTGTTAATTTAACAGGCTTAACTCATTTGAGGTCCTATAAAATAATAGGTCCAAGCATAAGCCTACTTGGTAGGCCCAACAAATATGCCTATTTAGTAGGCCCACCTAACTTTACCTAACATAATAGGCCTACCTCTTAATGTAGACCTTACTCTTTACACTCAAGGCCTATCCTAACTAAAAACACAGAGACAAATAATACTATGTAGAGCTGCCTAACACCTTGTCCAGAAATAATGGACAATTTGAAAGTAGCTAAGGCACATCTGTATAAAAATTACAGAAAACTAAAAAATGGCAATCTTTTAGAACAATACAACAACATATTCAAAGAACTCAACACAAAATACCAACATTTGACACAAATCAAAACTCAATTTATAACAAAATGGAGAGAAGAATACTTAACAAGTCCTATTTGACATATAGGCCCAACCTATACCAAGTCCTATTTGACATATAGGCAAAACCTATTCTAAGTCCTATTTGACATATAGGCATACCAAGTCCTATTTGACATATAGGCATACCAAGTCCTATTTGACATATAGGCGCGACCTATTCCAAGTCCTATTTGACATATAGGCATACCAAGTCCTATTTGACATATAGGCCCAACCTATTCCGAAGTCCTATTTGACATATAGGCATACCAAGTCCTATTTGACATATAGGCCCAACCTATTCCGAAGTCCTATTTGACATATAGGCCCAACAAATTCTAAGTCCTATTTATATATAGGCATACCAAGTCCTATTTGACATATAGGCCCATACCAAGTCCTATTTGACATATAGGCCCAACCTATTCCAAATCCTATTTGACATATAGGCCCATACCAAGTCCTATTTGACATATAGGCCCAACCTATTCCAATCCTATTTGACATAGGCCAACCATTCCAAGTCCTATTTGACATATAGGCCCAACCTATTCCAAATCCTATTTGACATATAGACATACCAAGTCCTATTTGACATATAGGCCCAACCTATTCCAAATCCTATTTGACATATAGGCATACCAAGTCCTATTTGACATATAGGCCCAACCTATTTCAAATCCTATTTGACATATAGGCATACCAAGTCCTATTTGACATATAGGCCCAACCTATTCCGAAGTCCTATTTGACATATAGGCCCAACCTATTCTGAAGTCCTATTGACATATAGGCCCAACCTATTCCGAAGTCCTATTTGACATATAGGCATACCAAGTCCTATTGACATATAGGCCCAACCTATTCCAAGTCCTATTTGACATATAGGCATACCAAGTCCTATTTGACATATAGGCCCAACCTATTCCAAGTCCTATTTGACATATAGGCATACCAAGTCCTATTTGACATATAGGCCCAACCTATTCCAAGTCCTATTTGACATATAGGCATAGCAAGTCCTATTTGACATATAGGCCCAACCTATTCCAAGTCTTATTTGACATATAGGCATACCAAGTCCTATTTGACATAGGCCAACCTATCCGGTCCTATTTGACATATAGGCATATCAAGTCCTATTTGACATATAGGCATATCAAGTCCTATTTGACATATAGGCATATTCCAATCCTACTTGACATATAGGCATACCAAGTCCTATTTGACATATAGGCCCAACCTATTTCAAATCCTATTTGACATATAGGCATACAAGTCCTATTTGACATATAGGCCCAACCTATTCAAATCCTATTTGACATATAGGCATACCAAGTCCTATTTGACATATAGGCCCAACCTATTCCAATCCTATTTGACATATAGGCATACCAAGTCCTATTTGACATATAGGCATACAAAGTTCCTATTTGACATTCTAGGCCCAACCTATTCCAAGTCCTATTTGACATATAGGCATACCAAGTCCTATTTGACATATAGGCCCAACCTATTCCAAATCCTATTTGACATATAGGCATACCAAGTCCTATTTGACATATAGGCCCAACCTATTCCAAATCCTATTTGACATATACCCATTCCAAATCCTATTTCACATATAAGCATACCAAGTCCTATTTGACATATAGGCATACCAAGTCCTATTTGACATACAGGCCCAACAAATTCCAAGTCCTATTTGACTTATAGGCATAAGACAGACAAGGCTTGATATAAGGGTCTCAAATGCAAAGTTTGAGGATCTTTACTCAGCCAAATTGGTTAACCTAACACAAAACCCAAAAATAAAACCCTATAACAAAATACACATTTACACACATACGTACGGTACAGTATATAAATATATACATACGACTCCAAACATCCAATTCTTCTTTTAAAAGAAGAATCACAACAGATTTCATCAACAGAAACATACATTCCTTGCAAACAGATTGGATTCCTTCAAAACCCCAACCTTCCAGACCTACCTGTAGGATACTATCATACACAACATTTACTCATTCATAACTACGGGTATTGACTTCATTGGAGTGGTGAATCCAAGTTTTGAAGACCAACTGGATTCGGAGAAATGCAACACACACACACACACTACTCTTTCCATGTGTCTCAAACACAACAACCTGTCTAAACATAACCAAGGATCGGAGAGTAAAAGCTTTTATTGCTGCGCTCTGATTCTGTGCACATAATTTGTGCCAAAAATTATATGGTTAGACAGTGACACGTACAAACAAACTACTCTACTCTAAACGGCTGATGGCCTACCCTTGGCCATAGCCCACAAATCATCAAAGGGCCTTGGCCAGGGCCGGATTAACCATTAAGCAAAATAAGCCCGTGCTTAGGGCATCAAGGGAAGGGGGGCACCACAGAAATTTTCCATTGTCGGATTTACCATGGATTTTTATACTATTATAATCGCGGCTTATATCCTATAAGCTGTTGAAAACTGAATTATATATATTCATTTTCTTTCTAAGTGATGTGCCACATAATGTCACCACTTCATCATCTACTGAAATTGAAAGGTATTCTCAGGGTTGTAAAAAGATGATTGATGCTTACCCAGAGGACTTGAACACTAATTTCTCTGCTGAGCTTCAGCAGTTTCACTCATATGTGTGCCATAAGTTCAGTGCAAAAAAAAATGTAAAAACAAGATTCAGTCATGCTGAACTTTATAAAATAATTGTAGAAGACAATATTGAGTGTGCCTTCCCAAATGTAGAAATTGCCTTTCGTATATTTTTAACATTAATGGTCACAAATTGCAGCTGAGCGTTCATTTTCTCAGTTGAAGTATATTAAAAATACCAACAGAACAACTATGAACAAGGCAGGCTGGATGCCTTATCTCTACTAAGTATAGAAGCAGATGTGTTACGTAAGATTAGTTTTGAGGATCTGATCAAAGACTTTGCAATTAAAAAAAGTAGGAGAAAACTTTTCAAATATAAATGAAGTGGAAGTATACAAAAATAAACATTATTTTCCATCTTACTGTAAGTTTTGTTTCATTTCAAAAATAAAATTTTATTTTATGGTTTATTTTGTTTATATTTTGAATTACATATACAGTATATGGGGCACCAAAATCTTTTAAGTGCTTAGGGCCTCTAAAGGTCTTAATCCGCGGCGCCTTGGCCTACCTTGGCCATAGCCCAACAAATTCATCAAAAGGGCTGATGGCCTACCTTGGCCATAGCCCAACAAATCATCAAAGGGCCTTGGCCTACCTTGGCCATAGCCCAACAAATTCATCAAAAGGGCTGATGGCCTACCTGGCCATAGCCCCAACAAATTCATCAAACGGCTGATGGCCTACCTTGGCCATAGCCCAACAAATTCATCAAACGGCTGATGGCCTACCTCGGCCATAGCCCAACCTATTAATCAGGGCTGATGGTCTCACTTGGCCAAAGCCCAATATATTCATCAAGGGGCTGATGGCCTCCCTTGGCCATAGCCCAACATATTCATCAAAGGGCTTGTGGCCTCCCCTTGGCCATAGCCCAACAGATCATCAAAGGGCCTTGGCCTACCTTGGCCATAGCCCAACAAATTCATCAACGGCTGATGGCCTACCTTGGCCATAGCCCAACAAATCATCAAAGGGCTGATGGCCTACCCTTGGCCATAGCCCAACAATTCATAAAAGGGCCTTGGCCTACCTTGGCCATAGCCCAACGAATCATCAAAGGGCTGATGGCCTACCCTTGGCCATAGCCCAACAATTCATCAAACGGCTGATGGCCTACCCTTGGCCATAGCCCAACAAATTCATCAAAAGGCTGATGGCCTACCTCGGCCATAGCCCAACAAATTCATCAAAAGGCTGATGGCCTACCTCGGCCATAGCCCAACCTATTCATGAAGGGGTTTGTGGCCTCCCTTGGCCACAACCCAAACTATTACAAGGGTCTTGTGGCCTACCTTGGCCACAGACCAAACTATTACAAGGGTCTTGTGGCCTCCCTTGGCCACAGACCAAACTATTACAAGGGTCTTGTGGCCTCCCTTGGCCACAGACCAAACTATTACAAGGGTCTTGTGGCCTCCCTTGGTCACAGACCAAACTATTACAAGGGTTTTGTGGCCTCCCCTTGGCCACAGCCCAAACTATTACAAGGGTTTTGTGGCCTCCCATGACCAGAGACCAAGCAACACAAAAACAGTACAGGATTCAAAGCTCCAAGCCCTCCAGATCTATCTGTGGAGGAGTAACATTTACTCCACTAAAACTACGGGTATTGACTAGTCTGAAGTGGCAGGAGGTTTGAATACAGTACAAACTCTTTAAACCAAACAACACAACATGGAAGTACAGTACATTTCAATTAACTCACCAACGTAGAAGTCACTTTAAAACATAAATTGTTAACAAAACAAAACATGACAAAACTCCAAAACCACGTCAGTAAACCAGCATTTAAAAAATTTACACAGATAATGAGCAAAGTTAAAATGCTTAATAACTTTACTTTAATTCCATAAATTTCCTATACCTAAAGGGAGTCAAACTGATTGACATAACTTTAACTAAACTTGAGAAGTTGGCCTCTTAAACTTTTATAAAATAGGTCTTGAGTAAACTCCCTCTTCCTAAATTCCTATTTCATTCTTTTCAATCCATTTCACATGGTTTAAAACAGTTTATCAAAAAATTTGATCTACTGTATAACATACAAATTTTTCTCCGGCCCCCGGCAGTATATGGAAAAACTATACGCCCTCACAACATGGTATCATATGTGGTACATTTATTTCATAATTAAATATAAATTATTAATTAATTGAATTAAATATCTATACAAAATTGCCTCGGGATTGGCGACATAGCCTATTGGGAATGAAATAATTGCCATACGTACAAAGAACCTGTATGTATGAATCAGCCTCACATAGCAACAAGAAAACCCAATTTATTGTTTGGTCTACCACAGAGAAGTAGACCAAACAAAATTTTGCTAGATCGGCAAATAATAATGAAAATACAAGCGAACCAAGGAACGGCTCTCAGGGCTGTTTATGTTACAGCGAACGCTTTAAACAGGGAGGATGTGCTTCTGTCTTCCCTAAAGTTCTGAGTGAATTCCTCATAATAAACTTAATACATAAAATAAGGATAGGCCTATCCCCTAAAGTGTTTATATTGTGACTGCCTATATTTATTACAAGAAGTTAACTCATTGAGTAACTCCATCGTGGCGGCCCTACACCGAAAAAGATCGTAACGCCCTACATCGAAGCAAACTGAGACCCAGCAAAAATAAGGTGGGACCCGTTATTTTCGTTCTAATATAGACAGCTAAAATCCCGACGCTAAAATTACCGTAATCAATTAAATATAAAGAGGTCCTTTTAAAGACCTACTGTACATATTCATAACTCTCTAACGAAAAAGCATAGGGCTTTTGTCGGTAACCCTCCACTGAAATCTGCTGGAAATTTCCAACGGATGAGGGCACAGGCAATCAACCCATAGCCCTATATAGTTTTTTTGGCCACAGACCAAACTATTACAAGGGTCTTGTGGCCTCCCTTGGCAACAGACCAAACTATTACAAGGGTCTTGTGGCCTCCCTTGGTCACAGACCAAACTATTACAAGGGTTTTGTGGCCTCCCCTTGGCCACAGCCCAAACTATTACAAGGGTTTTGTGGCCTCCCCTTGGCCACAGCCCAAACTATTACAAGGGTTTTATGGCCTCCCATGGCCAGAGACCAAGCAACACAAAAACAGTACAGGATTCAAAGCCCCAAGCCCTCCAGATCTACCTGTGGAGGAGTAACATTTACTCCACTAAAACTACGGGTATTGACTAGTCTGAAGTGGTAGGAGGTTTGAATACAGTACAAACTCTTTAAACCAAACAACACAACATGGAAGTACAGTACATTTCAATTAACTCACCAACGTAGAAGTCACTTTAAAACATAAATTGTTAACAAAACAAAACATGACAAAACTCCAAAACCACGTCAGTAAACCAGCATTTACATTACACTTGTAAAGACTTGTATTTCCACAACGAAATAAACTCATTCATAATTTCGGCCTTAACAACTTCCCAAAACATCTACTACAATCTTTAACCAGAAATTTTCTTAATATTTACCCCCCCCCCCTCCCCGTTAAAAAAAAAGAGACATACAATACTTTTCCTTTCCTATTACGACCATATCAGCAACAAAATACTCTTGGAACTCTGCCTCCTACTCACCCGTCTTTAGCCCAAAAACTTTCAATTCGTTTTCACCAACAATAACAGCATTAAATCATGTCAACCACAAAGAAAAAACACCCCAGCCCCTTGCTTCGTCCACTATCTACGTTTTCAACTGTGTTTACTGCAAAGCGAACTATATTGGCAGCACCATTCGCCAATATCAAACGAGAGTGGACGAGCATCGCGATATTTCTACTAGAACATCGCAGCCCTTAAATAAACCTTCCAAATCAGCAATAAGGGGATCACTGCTACCTTCACAACCACCTACTACTTCCCTCCAACTTCAAAATTATTAACTCAACCAACCAATTATCCGACCTCCGTATTTTAGACTCAGGCAGGGTTGCCATTTTGGCCGATTTTCGGCCAAATCTGAGAATTTTGGCCATTTCTGAAGATGTTTGGCCATGAAAAACGTATTTGGGCCGATCACAAATTTTTGGCCGATTTTTGGCCTTTTTTATGTTCATTTCCAGACTACCCAAAACTGATCCAAAATTAGTAAATTTGTACGGAAATAAATATTAAAGAAACGGTTTCAAGATCCTGGCGAGGATTCGAACACAGCCGTCAAACGTTGGGATCTTCAAACTGTTTCTTTAACCCTTTAAGGACTGAAGGTACAAATTTCTAACGTTTCAAATACAAGCATTCATAACTTAACCCTACAAAAAATTCAGGGCTTAAAGGGTTAATATTTTCACAACGTGCTACTACGCTTGTGTATATTAAGGATTAGCTAGACTAATATTAATTAAGTATGCCTAAGTGGAAATCATAATGATATTATGACAGTGCTAGGAAATACAATAAAGAGTGGGAAAAAAATTTCTGTGGTTCCGAAAAGAAAGTGGCAAAAGTAAAAATGCAATGTGTACCATTTGCCACTGCAGCGTAATACCTAAAATATATAATTTTTCTCAACATGAAAATTCAATGAAACATAAAAGTAAGGTTAGTGGATTGAATCAGGGTACTCTGTTATCTTCATTTACACGTAGGCCTACTTCTAAGTCCGAAACTCCAGAATGTATTAAATGGTCTGAAATTGAGATTGCTGTTGCTGTGACCTGTCACCGTTCAATAATGGCCATTGACCACTTGAGTGAACTTATGAAAAAACATGGGGAGGGGAGCAATCTTGGAAGTATAAAACTACATCGTACTAAATGTACTCAATTAATAAAGAATGTGGTTGGAAATGCACTGAAAGATGATTTAAAAGAAGCAATTAAGGACAAAAATTTGTTTTCCTCATTGATGAATCAACAGATATTGCAGTTCAGAAACGTGTGTGCATAGTTGTAAGGTTTTTTAGTGAGGATAAAGGCATAAGAACTGTGTTTTTGGGACTGGTTCCAATATCTTCGGCAACTGCACAGTCTATTTATGAGACTCTAAAGACTGAGCTGAGTAAATGTGATCAGAACCTTGAAAATTGTATTGGATTCGCAAATGATGGAGCTGCCTCTATGGTAGGGAGCAAAAATTCAGTTTGGACCAGAATACAAGAGGTAGTATCCAATTGTGTGCAAATGAAGTGCATTTGCCACTATGCATTCAGCATGCCTTTGCAAAACTTCCATCCAGTATTGGATTCCTCATAACAGATTCCACTGTGGTTCTCTAAGAGTGATTTACGTGGAGGGAAGTACAAAAATTTATTTGAGGTAAGGAATGCAGAAACAGGGCCGGCTCAAGGTACCGGCAACTCGGGCAGTTGCCCGGGGCGCCACGTGCTAAGGGGCGCCACGTCATGCGTTTGGGATCTTCCAAATACAAAGCGAAAAATCTAAAAATAAATAAATAAAATAAAATGAAATAAAAGTCAAATGTGAAAATTTCCTGATGTGGAGTAAAATTTTCAGGGATTATAACATTATATTAGCCAATAGCATTAGAGACTACCAGTAAAGCTAAGGTCAGTTTGGCCCGACATGGGATGACATGTCACATGGGTTGATGTGGCCGCGTAGGTGAGCGTTGAGCACAAATTACATACGCCTGGCAGCGCTGCCATCCTATGATATCTCATCAGTGTTGCCACTTTGTGGAATTTTTACATTTTTTTGTGGATTTACCTCAGACAAAAGTGGCAACACTGTCTCTTATATTTTCATACATGGTTCCATTTTGATAATGTTTAGTTGTACTTTGAGTGAATATCGTTAATTGTAATAAACTCTTTATTCCTACATTTGTAGTTTTTCCTCATTGTGAACAAATTTTAAAATTATACTTGTAAGGGCGCCGAAGTTCAGCTTGCCCGGGGCGCCAGCAACCCTAGGGCCGTCACTGTCAGCAGAAAAAGAATCTGGAACAACCTACCAGGCACCCTTGCCATTTCAAAAGGCTTCAAAGACAAGAATTATCTTTATTTTGTGTTTGCTACGTTGCTACCCCTATTGTGAATGAATTTGAAAAAGTAAATGCAATGTTTCAAGCCATTAATAATGACATCTACTATAAACAACCATTATATTATGTTAATATAAATTTAATTTTACAATTCATTTTAATATTTAATTTACATGCTTAAATCCTCAAAATGGGTTTATTTTATTTTTTCACTCATTACATTTAATTGGGAAATGTTGCTTTTACTGTGCTTAAGCTAGATTCACTTTATTATAGACCCTGAACTCTAAATTTATAGCAGACTATACCAAGTTTGGGATTTAGCCAATTTTTGGCCTATTTTTAACAGGATGTTGGCCATAAACTTATCTAACCACCTGGCAACCCTGTTCTACGTAGAGTCCCTTTACATCCTCAGTATTAAACCAACTCTCAACGACTGTAGTTCTACCTTTAACTTTAGGTATGAGAGTTTATGTTCTGGAAGCATTGGCGTAGGCAATTGTATGTTCATTAATAATCATTATACATACAGTGATTCAGTGGCCTACTTAGTCAGTGCTCCAGACAACTATCTCAATCTTCTATGGGCCTTATATAGTGTTTGTCCGTGTTGAGTCTGAAATAAAGTGTTTGTTTGTTTGTTTGTATCTGGCGATGTTTACCATCAAAAAGAAATCCACCATCACTCTGTCTGACTCCAATTTTTCGAATATGGATTCTTCCAACAACCAATCATTCCCAACTTTCTGTTCAATTAGTCCCTCACCCCGTTAATAACATGGTAAGACGCTTCTCAATTTCGATTCACCTTTTAACTTTTATATTTTGATTATTGACCACACTCCTATATTTTATTTTTTAATTAATTAAATACTGTACATACTGTAAGTATCAGGGGCGGATCCAGCCTTCTGGGCTGACCGTCTTCCAAAATTTGAAAAGTTAAAAATGCGTACCGAACTATTGTAAATCGTGAAATTTTCGCTAGCACCTTTTTGGCAGAAGTACATTTTCAAGTTGCTATAACATATTTTTAAATGAAATGAAATATAAAAATAAAACTGGAAAATTACATCATATTTATTAAAGTATTATACAGGGTGTACATAGTCAGGATCTATTTTTGTGAAATAATTATTTTTTTTCTATTTTTCTTTTCAGAAGCCCTTAGAATGAATACAGAAGAGCGTGTGGCAATAGTAATTTGGTGAATCGAGGGAAAGAAATACAATGACATCAGAGAGAAGTTTAGAAGGAGATTTCATAAGCCGGGGCCAATAGACAAGACAATACGAAAATTGGTGAACAAATTTAAACGAACGGGATCTGTAAATGATGAAGCAAGATCAGGACGACCGTGTATGTCAGATCTTACCGTGAATGCAGTACGCGGAATTATCACTGAGGAGCCACGTACGTCCGTTCGTGCTGCATCACACAGACTCGGCCTCCCGACGTCATCTGTGCACAAAATTCTGAAAGTTAATTTGCAGAAGAAAAGCTATCATTTGAAGGTTTTACATGATTTACATGAGGAAGATTTCCCTCGACGAAGTGCTGTGTGTGCTGATCTCGTAGAACAAATCTGGAGTGATAATTTAATGGACAACTCTTTAGTGATGAAGCCACTTTCCATACGTGTGGAAAAGTAAATCGCCATAACTGTCGAATTTGGGCAGATGAAAGACCGAATGATTTCGTCCAAAATTGGGAAAGAGACTCACCTAAAGTTAATGTCTGGATGGGTTTAACAAAATCTAAGGTTCATGGTCCTTTTTTCTTTGCTGAGCTACAGTTACGGGGGCTTATTTATCTGGACATGTTGCAGCAATTCCTTGAACCTCAGCTGATTGGGGATAGGATTGTTAGTACCGTCGTCTATCAACATGATGGTGCTCCTTGTCACTATGCCAAATTGTTCAGGATTATCTAAATGGACGTTTTCCAAATCGCTGGATCGGACGCGGAAGCAACAGACCTTGTGTCGCGAGATGACCAGATTTAACCCCTTTAGATTTCTTTGCATGGGGCTTTATCGAGTCGCACGTCTATCAGACGAAGATTACGAGTCTTGAAAACTTACGTACACGTATACGAACTGCTGCAGATAACATAACCCCGCAGATGTTCCAGAATGTGTTTAGAAATGCTGCGGAACGATTTGAGCTGTGCAGGGATACTGATAGGCGTCACGTAGAATCCTACTCTTAATTATTTAATAAATGTTACCACTTTATCATTTTATGATTGAATTCCATATAATTTCCAAGTGCTTCACAAAAATAGATCCTGACTTTATGTACACCCTGTATATGATGAATAAAACCACGAAGGAAAGGAAACAGAGTGGTCCTGACTTTATGTACACCCTGTATATATTATTAAAATATCCTATAATAAAAAAATTCACTGAAAATTCTGACCGTCTTCCGGAAAGTGGAAGACGGTCTAAATCTGCCCCTGAATATGCTATTAATTATCACACGTTTATTTAAATATACAGGGTGTCCATAAATGTTTACCCTGAAAACAGTATGCTCTCATGTTTTAATGACGAATCTTACATCCGTTTTCTTTTTACAGGTGATCTCATACACGCATAGAGTTTCTGTGCTGGTGTGTTTCGTCTACCGCATTCGCCGCTAGGAGCGCTGTAGTAGCTGTTCAGTTAAGATGGCGTCTGTGACAGAGAAGGCACAATGTGTTGTGTGGCTTGCAGAAACAGAATCTCCTGTCAGTGTTCAGCGAAGGTTCAGAACAAATTATGGAAAGAATCCACCTGATGTGAAGTTAATTAAGTTGTGGATGAAAAAATTCTTGGAAACGTGGAAAAGGGAAAGAGCAGTGGTAGACCATCAGTTTCCGATGGGACGGTAGAAAACATTCAAACTGCTTTCACACGGTCACCAAGGAAATCGGTGAGACAAGCTTCATGCCAACTAAAGATACCGAAGTCTACGGTGCACAAGTTACACGCCTACAAGGTACAAATTGTTCAAGAACTGAAGCCTGATGACCGTCCAAAATGTGAACAATTCGCTATTGACATTTCTCTGGGGTTATGTTAAAGATTTGGTTTATGCAACAGTTGTTCCAGATATCAGGACATTGCGAGAACGCATTACGGATGCAATTGCAACAGTTAACCCACAAATGTTGGAAAATGTGTGGCGTGAGTGTGAATACCGTTTAGACATTTTACGTGCCACTAGGGGTGCACATGTGGAAGCTTATTAAGTTCATTAACTATGTATCAAAACTTTGCATGTTTATCTACTTATGATTAAGACTGTGTTTCAATACGTGTTTATTTAAAAGTTATAGCATGCTTTAATCACGGTAATCATTTATGGACACCCTATATTGTATGTTTCTGTTGATTATATTTATTCATTCGTTATATTTGATTTTAAATTTTTAGCACTGATGATGGAAACTGAAATTTCCGAAACGTCTGTAAATAAACATGTACCATCTCCTCGTCCTCTTATTCCTTACTACACACACACATTATATATATATATATATGATTGATTGAGGTCCGTGGTGTAATGGTAGCGCATCCAACCGGCAATTGGAAGGCCCTGGGTTCGATTCCCGGGCGGTTCGCCTCATTTTTCATTTATTCGTTATTTCTCTTCCCCGTGTGCAGAGACGCTCCTTATTTACGTCGTTTCTATTCATTTATATACTGCGTGGTCATTGCAGTTAAATGCACATATTCACGATTTGCGAGGGTGCCCTCTCAGGGCATTGGTTTCTGCCCTATGTAGGAGAATTTCGATTTATGATTAATCGAGGTCCGTAGTGTAATGGTAGCGCATCCAGCCGGCAATTGGAAGGCCCTGGGTTCGATTCCCGGGCGGTTCGCCTCATTTTTCATTTATTCGTTATTTCTCTTACCCGTGTGCAGAGACGCTCCTTATTTACGTCGTTTCTATTCATATATATATATATATATATATATATATATATATATACTGTGTATATATAGGGTGTCCCAGGAGGAAATGTCAAGAATGCACTATTTGACTCTTTGGGTATTTCTAAGTAGAAAGTATTATATCGACATGTGCCTGATTCCCAACCGTTACCGAGATACAGGCCTCTACATTTGGGTAACTAAAACATATAAAAAGCCGATCTTAGATAATATTCAATGACATTTAATGATACATTGGCAACTGTGCAGATCCTCACATTATTTATTTAAATTATTTTTTTGTCGGGGGGTTCTTGAAGAGTAACATTTATCAGCGGGGTAAGCCCGAAACTAGGGAGCAGTTGGTTGCACGTATATAGGATGCGTTCATAAACCTCAGAAATGAACTTCCGCGTTTTCCTTGGCAAGACTCGATGGATCGGAGGCTCGCCGCGTGCATTGAAGAAGAAGGGGGTCACTTTGAAACCATTCTGCAATAAGTGCAATAGTGTATTGTATGTTTGTACTTTTTGTAAACCACAAGTGTCATTAAATAGTATCTAAGATCGCCTTTTTATTATGTTTTAATTACCCAAATGTAGAGGCCTGTATCTCGGTAACGGTTGGGAATCAGACCCATATCGATATAATACTTTCTACTTAGAAATACCCAAAGAGTGAAATGGTGCATTCTTGATATTTCCTCCTGGGACACCCTGTGTATATATAATATATATATACACCCTGTGTGTATATATATATATATATATATATATATATAAAAGTTCATATTTTTTGTAATTTCTTCTCTGAAAGCATAGAGCTAAAATTAGTCATCAATGGTATTACGAACTTACGATACATAACATAACACTTCAACGGATATGATATAAGATAAGATATAAGATAAGCATATCGAGTGGTCTGAGGTTAATTTTACAGCAACAAGTAAAACGTAAAACTAGAACAGAACACTTAATAATTTATAAATATTTCAACTTGTACAGGTAATTTCTGTTCATATGATTTTCAGTTTGAACCCGCATAGGTAATATAGTATCCATACGAAAGGAAGCAGGACAGGAAGGACTTTAAATTTTAATTGTCAAATAAACTAATCCCTAATCTCACTTTGAACCCTAAAACCAATCAAACAAGAGTAGAAAGTAGGAAAGAAAGAATTTAGTGTTCCCAAACTAAATGCTAAACAGGGAAGATCCTCAACCGAGAAGGAAAATAGCTTTATTGCAAGAGGGCCAAGACTCTTCAACCAGCTGCTCAAGAAAATACGGAACACGACTGATGTTTAGTGGTAGAAATTTTCAATAAAACCGACGACGCCTGGTTCAAAACTACGGAGAGCACAAGAAACCAACACACTAATTTACCAGGCCAACTCAAGAGGACAAGAGGAGGGGCAACAAACCTGACTTCTGTACGTAAAATGAGGAATCATTGCACGGAACACCTGAGAGGTTGAAAGTACTAAAATTATTCCTGGATGGCAGCATTTTATGGTTTCCCTGAAAAGGGACTCAAACGACGCTTACGATGTTTGGTTTCTCCTTGGTAGACCGAGAAAAGCAGCAGTTTTCATGAATTTAAGTAGTTGTTGTTGGTTAGCCGATGAGCCCCCTGATCGAGCAAGCCGACGCAGCGGCACACAAGTAACCGATCACCCTCTCCGGAGTGGACCAGAGGTTCAGCGCACTAGTGATGTTGTGTTGTGTTCCATGTTGTGCTAGAGCGGTACAGTCTGTCATAATGTGTTCAATTGTTTGTGGCGTGTCCTGGCACAGGTGGCAGGTGTCGTCTGTGGAGTTGTCTAGTCTGTGTTTATATGTCTGTAAGTTGAGGTGATGTCCACATCGGAATCGTGCTAAGTTAACTCGATCCGATCTGCTCAGGCTGGTCTCTGACCTGTCAATGGGTGGCGGCTTCGCACCTAGGACCGCATTCGGACCGAGTTGTGTCAGTGCTTTGTGGGTTAGGTGTGCGTGTGCGTGTGTGTGTGTGTGTGTGTTTTCTGTACTGTGTGATGTCTGTGGGGCGTGGTATGGAATGGAGTATTTAGTTATACTGTGTCTCTGGTGTTACCTTAATGGTGCGAGGTGTTGGTGCATGATTGTACATGTAGTGGCAAGGGTGTTGTGGGTTAGTTGTCACTGCTGCCATGAATTGTGTTCCCCTCATGTCTAAATGTTCCCTAACTTTCAGTATTTTTGTTTGTGTGTGCAGGTGTTTTATTGGTGGTGTTTGAATACATCCTGTAATGATACGAAGTGCGTTGTTTTGTATTGTCTGTAAGGTGTTTATGTGTGTGTTTGAGATAATGGGTGCCCAGCATGGGCTAGTATAGTCCATAACTGAGCGAATATATTGTTTGTATATGAGTGATGTTTCCTGCTGGTGTCCAAAGTTTGTGCCTGTTAGTACCCTAAGCGTGTTAAGTCTTGATGTACATTTGTTTTTAATGTCCTGAATGTGGTTTGCAAAAGATAATGATGTGTTGTATGTGACAAAGTATTTTGGTGTTGTGAGTGTGTAGAATGTTGATGTTGATGTTTAGTGTAAGCTGTGGAGTTATCTGGTGTTACTTGTAAGCAAGGTGATGGTTGATTTTGTGGGCGCTACTTTGAGTCTATTGTGTGTGAGCCAGTCTTGTATACTGTTTATGTATGTTTGTAGTTATTTGTAGCGGTGTCGATGTTGTTGTGGGTGGATGTTAGAGTGATGTCATCTGCATATGATGATAATGTAAGCTTGTTTTCTATGGGTGTTCGAATGTCATGCATGTATAAGTTGAACAGTGTTGGTGAGAGAACAGAGCCTTGAGAGACCCCGTTCGGAAAAAGCTTGTTTTTGGATGACTTGCTATTAAATGTGACATGTGAGTATCTTCCTGAAAGATAGTTGTTCAGCCACCTTTTGGTGTTATTGTGCATGTTTGTGCATCTATGTGTGGAGTGGTTTAGTGTTGTTATGAATTCCCTAAATGTTTGTGTTTGTTTTTCTTTAAGTTTGTTGTTTATTTCTGTGTTGAGCTGTTGTATCTGCTGTTTTATGGCTTGTGTGTTATGTTTGAGGTTGTTACGTTGCCTTATGATGTGGGCTATTTCTCTCGTGTAATTTGGCTTGTATTTCTTAATGTTGCCCTTGGGTATGAATTTGTTTGCATTAGTGATGATCTGATTAAATGTCTTGGGTATTGTATTGATGTTTATGATGAGTGTGCTGTTTAATGTGGTGAATTGTTCCTCAGTCTGTATTTTGAACTGTTCCCAATCAGCTTTCTTGTAATTTCTGTAAGTGTGCCTACGGTTGTTGGGGCAGAGTGTAGAACGTGTGTAATGATGATGGGCAGGCGGTCTGATGACAGTTGTTTTTCTGTTCTCCAGTGTGTAGGTGTTGCTAGTGAGGGGGGAACAGAACGTTATGTCTGGGGAGGAGTTTGAGTATCCTGCTTGATGTGGTATGTGTGTGTGTATGTTCTTCTGTATTGTTAAGATGAAGAGGCTATTTATTTGTGTGGCTATGTTGGCGCCTCTGGTGTTGCTTTGGTTGTGCAGGTACCAGCTAGTGTCTTTAGTGTTGAAGTCTCCTCCTAAGATAAAGAGACTTCAACGCTAAATTAGTACCTGCACAACCAAACACCAGAGGCGCCAACATAGCCACACAACTAAATAGCCTCTTCATTCTTAACAATACAGAAGAACATACACACACATACCACATCAAGCAGGATACTCAAACTCCTCCCCAGACATAACGTTCTGTTCCCCCTCACTAGCAACACATACACACTGGAGAACAGAAAAACAACTGTCATCAGACCACCTGCCCATCATCATTACAACACGTTCTACACTCTGCCCCAATAGCCTTAGGCACACTTACAGAAATTACAAGAAAGCTGATTGGGAACAGTTCAGAATACAGACTGAGGAACAATTCACCACATTAAACATCACACCCTTTGCGAAAAATGCTCTGTATGAATTGGTCCACAATTAACCCACCCCTTATATCTCCAGTCTAACTATAGAGTAGATCAAGTCTAGCCTAGAGGGGTCAGCCTAGAGATTCTGGAAATGGTCCAGAGCGGGCAGATAAATTGAGGTCCACAGTAGGATTCCTCACAAGATTAGGTTAGGGCAATCTACCTTCACCTTTGTTAAGCTATGAGTTGATGCTGGGTCTTAGGCCACAATGTAGGCCTAACTTGTCTGACCCAGCTTATTTAATGTGATTAACTTTCTGGTGTAAAAACTCAATTAGTCACTTACTTTTAGTTATTGGAGTCTCTCCCTTCTCCGGTTGTGTAATTGTCGGCAGCGTACTTTGCTGGTACGTCCTCTCGCCCCGTTCTTCGTTTTCGTTCTTCCTTTGTTCTCCTCTTCGCGGGGCTTCTTGCACCAGCGTTGTCTTGGTTTATTCCTTGGTTGGTTGAACGGTAATGTATCTCCATTACCGAGCACGCTCCTCCCACACAGTATATAAATACTAGTGTGGAGAATAACTCTGGTGAGCAACCAATTGGTTTCAGCCACCCAGTTATTGACATAAAAGGAATTTAATAATTGTTAGATTAACTACCTACCTACTCAGTGAACCATTTTCGTTACCTCCCAACTACCCACTCATCAGTTTTCCATACCCTTGTTGAAAATGGCAGTGATAGGGCGTGGTCTTATAGAGAACTCGCTTGGAATTCAGTTTGTTAGTCTAGATACAGGATTGTTACACCATGCAATGATGCAGGTCAGTGGCGCAACCAGGAGGGTGTTCCGGGAACTCCCCTCAACAAAATGTTTTGCTTATACATTACTTCGAAGAGAATCTCCAGCCAGAAAATTAGACAACAGCAATACTTCCAGCAGGGAATTCTGGGAGGAGGTTACTTCCCACAGTACATCCAGTTGTTAAAAATAAGGATGCTAGTGTCTGTGATAAGAATAATTATATGCCAATAGCGCTTGCCAGTATACTTTCTGAGGTGTTAGAATATGTTATCTATAATAGGATAAGTAGCCTACCTACTTGCAGACTTATGACAATCAGTTTGGCTTTCGAGTGAAACATGGTACTGACATGTGTATTTATATGCTAAAGGAAGCCGTCCCAAAGTACAAGATATCAAACAGCAATGTATATTCCTGTTTTTTGGATGTATCAGAAGTATTTGATAGAGTTAACCATCACAAACTTTTCAAGAAACTCTTATGGTGAGGGGTATTTAAGTATATACTTAGGATACTTATATTCTGGTATACAGAGCAGACCATGTTTGTAAGATGGAAAAACACTATCGCCAGGTTTTAACTAATGGTGTTAGGCAAAAGGGTAATTATCACCCTATCTTTTTTGTATATACACGGATGATCTGACCAATGAATTAAAAACTGCACGTACTGGCTGTGTCATTGGAAAGGAAAAAATTAATCATTTAATGTATGCTGATTACCTTGTTCTTCTTTCACCCTCTCCCCATGTGCTGAGAGTACTATTAGAAATGTGTGAACAATATTGTGTAGTGCCTTGCACCACAGGATTATCTTTTATTAATGAAAATTGGCACAAATTGGCACGAATGAAATATTTTAAATGTAAATAAATAAATACAAATTAAATGTCCAGTTAAACATGTCCAGTGATTAATTTTAATTCTTAAGCATCCAATGAATAAAATTTAAATAAAAATTAAGTGTTCTTCTTCAAGTGAATTAATTTTGAAGTATCTAGTGATAATTATCTACGGTAGTGATTAAAAATTTAAATAAAAATAAATTAGGTATATTAAGTGCCTTTTTTAGATAAAAATTAAAGTGCCTTATCTAGTGAATAAAATAAAATTTACGTGAAAATAATCCAATTCCAAAGCAAAAATCTAAATAAAAATTAATCTAATACATAATATGAATAGATTTAAGTTTACTTTTAAGGATTCTTTGTTTGTTTGTTAGTAAAATCGTTTGAGCGAAAAACGTATTGGCAACAATAAGAGACGCCAAGTTTTTACGCCCATTATATACAAACAAATCACTCAAGCAAGCAAATTTTCTCATCGATGAGGGTGTCATTGTGGCTATTAGTTACAGATTATGTTATATATTAGCTAACTGGTACCACTATTTAACTTCTCATTTATATATATGCACAAGCTGAATTTGCTCAACCCTAGTTGTTACAGGTAAAAAAAATCCTTTTTGCATTTATCAATAATTGTTGCACATAGCCTATTCAATTGTTTTGTCAATAAAATATAAAATTCATGTTGACAATTTTATAATCCTTTTTTTTGTTTGGACTTTATTAAAAAAATTATTTTTGCGCCTTAGTGCCGGATGCCAATCCAATATTTGGGCGCTGGTGACCTTGCCATTTAATTAAGTATCTATGTAAGGTCTATAATAGACCCTTACAATGGTATAGAAAATGACCACCTAAAATGGGGCAAAGAGTTGTGTTCTGATTTTTAGATATAATCTACTGAAACAAACAAGACATCTTTATTGTGGATCATTCACAATCCATTGCCACTTAACCTAATATACAAGTACAATCTTACGTATTATACACTGAACTTAATACAAAAATAAGGCCAACATAGCCACTTAACCTAACATACAAATGCAATCTTATTATATAACAACTTAATATATATATATATATATATATATATATATATATATATATATATATATATATATATAATCTTTGCTACATTACAAAAAATAAGGTATGGTAAACCAGCAGTTGTCTGAACCAAGACTGCCATATATGTAGGTGAGAGGTACACAGTATCTGAAGACTAAAAACTGCACAACAACACATTAGATCTGTTTTGGACCCTAGTAATGAAATTATATATTTTTCCGGACTAATATTTGGCTGGTAGGTAGGTTACGCGTAGTGAACATAAAACTGGCACTGCACCATTTTTGTTCCCTACGTAGCATACGGAAAATATTATTATAAGCAACAGAGTTTATTCATAGCAGTTTTTGTATAGTTCCACCACAGATGGGATGTATACAATGCACTACAGTAAGTTCTAAAAAGATAAGTTTTAACCGATTCTGAACACACCAAATTTCCTTACTAGCATGTTACCCTATACAGTGTACATACAGCTTTTTACGTTGCTTCTCAATATCAAGTTCATCTCGCAGCTCGTAAGTAATTTACATGACCTAAGTATTTACATGTGTCTTTGACAGGTATTGTCTGACCATTCATTTCAAAGGACCCACTTGATACACGTTTCAGTAGATTACACCTAAAAATAAAAAAACTCTTTGCCCCCATTATAGGTAATGTTATTTTCTATACCATATTGTTCACATATCTCTAATAGTACCCTCAGCCCATGGGAAGAGGGTGAAAGAAGAACAAGGTCATCAGCATACATTAAATGATTAATTTTTTTTCCTTTCCAATGACACAGCCAGTACGTGCAGTTTTTAGTTCATTGGTAAGGTCATCCATGTATATACACACAAGGCCGCCGAGAGGGCGGAGAAGCCGGGTTAAATCCCTGGGGCCCGGAAAGAGGGGAGATAAAATCTAAAATTATTAATAAAGTAATTGATTAAATAACAGAGAGGAAATATAATTAATGAACATACATTTCATAGAGATCATCATAGTCAAACTGAAACAGATAAAATATCTGCGGTTCCACCAATGCCCAAGACCGACTGACACATCTGGGAACTATTGTAATTGAAAGCCAGTTAGCCCGTACTTTAAATTTCATCAGAATCATTTACAACTTTGCTAGAGAGAAGGCAAAGAAAGTACACTTCTTATTATGAAAATCTTGCATTAAACAATTGTCTTGCCTGCATGGACTGGTACTACATTTGTAAATTGTATGGTGATAGAATTAATATAATTGATTTGAAAAATAATATGGCCATTTTCCTCCGAGTTGTTTATTCATACTGTATGTTTTGAATAGTGACTTGGACATATAATCAGTTTGCTTGTTATGTACACAAAAAACATTCATAATAAAATACTGAGTAAACAGAGGGGGCCCATATACCAATGTTTCCCCGGGGCCTGGGGCAGTTCTTGCCGGTCCTGCCCACAACATCGCTGTTTAAAGTAATGAAATTAATATTTGGGCAGTTAAAGTCCCCGACAATAATTGATTCCTTATGCGTAAATATGCTACTTAAAATGTTATACATTTCAACGTCTAATTCTACTTTTTTTTAAGGCAGCCTATATAGAACCCCAACTTTAAAAACAATTATTTCAGAATTAGCGCTTATAACACTTTAAATGGTCACTAGCATTAACCGTCTTTTGAACTGGACAAAGATTTTCTTTACAATATATAGTAACAGTACACCAATTCCCATTTTACCACTTCTATCCTTAAGTTTATAACCTTTAATTAATAATATAGTCTTCACTTAAAAAATCCCTATCTGCACTTTTAATCCACAATTCAGTTATTGCCATAATGTCGTAATTTTCAACGTGAACCAAGGCTTTAAAATTCATTAAATTTATTTTTCTTACGCTCCTCGCATTACAACAATAATTTTATTTAAGACAACAGGTACAAACATACAAGTGGTCCATAGAAGGTTAAGAGAAAGTTGTCTGGAGCACTGACTATGTAGGCCAGTGAAACACTATGAATAATGAATAACAGGTGGGTAGGAGGGGTGTTTCCAGTGGCGTTATGTAATTCTATTAACCAATAACTATTTTATGAACCTTTTATCCATTGTACCTGTGGCCAATGGATAAACATTTTTTAAAATTCTGTTTAAAGTATTAACATCCCAAAGGGTCATGGTCATAATAGCATTAATCCCAAACTTGTTTTAATTTAGAAACTTTATTGATAGTACAAGTTGTTACATCATCATCAATTGGTTGGGGGTGGGAGAAGTGTTATAAAACATCTTAGCTGGTATCTGGTCTAGCGTTACAAGGGGGGAGGGTGTCAAGTTCTGGCAAAAATACCGTTACGTAATTTTTGAACGATCGCCATTAAGATATTAATTAGGTATTCATGAATTCTAATTAATTAGAGCAAATAGTACTAGTAAAACTTAATTTGATAAACTAGCCCAAACTAGAACTGATCGCTATTCTTGACGTACAGGACTTCTTCGAGGTAAGACAATTTTCAAGAAAAGTTAAGAATAATAATTTCGTTACAGCTGTTAAAGCAATACTTAAGAATTGGAAACTGGAAAGAAAAGTAGCCTCTTATAAAGCGATTAGATGCATACAGATCATTAAACTACAGTATTGCTGACGATCCTCAGTCTGATTTACTAAAAGAAATACTTGTACAAATCAACAGACAACCTACTAAAGAATCGGTGCACTTTGCGTTATACAGGGTGTCCCGTAAGTCTGGACCCATAGGGAAAAATAATAAAATTACAAAATAGTCCAAAAATTTATTACATAATCTGTTCAAAGTGTCCGCCGTTGTGTCGCACACATAGTTGAAGACGCAATCTCAACTGCGACAGAACTTTCTGAATCACAGTCGCAGAAATTTCTTGACACGCCTCCACAATGCGTGCTTTAAGGTGGAAAATGTTCTGAAGTTTGACCTCGTACACTTTGGCTTTCAAGTGGCCCCACAAATAAAACTCCAGCGGAGTAAGATCATAATAAAAAAATAATAAAAATAATAATAAAAATAATAAAAAAATATATTATAAATAAATTTTTGGACTATTTTGTAATTTTATTATTTTTCCCTATGGGTCCAGACTTACGGGACACCCTGTACTATGAAAAAGATGAATTCATCGGTACACACGTTTATAGATACAGTATAGGCAGTGCTGGTATTAGCGGCGCTAACCTTTTATTAGAGATAGTTAGCGCTGCTAATTTTCAAAATTGTCAGCGAAACAGGTAGCGGCGCTAAATTTTTATGAGAAAGGCAATCGCAAACTGTTAATTACTAATTTTTCAAAACCACCTATACTGAAATTTGGTTCACCGACAGCAATCTCCATTATAAAAAGACCGAGGCAGCACTAACTGCAAGTTGATCATGACATCAGCATGTAGAGGTTTTTGTAGAGGTTCTAATGTTTTTGTTTGTTTTGAAAATTAATGCAATTCGCCACATCACTGTTTCAGCGATATCCATTTTTATTTTGTAATATGTTGTATCAATGGAACATTTACGCTGTCAATATTTTAGCATTTCTTCGAGTTTCAGTTTGTGTATTTCAATTAAATAGAGACGTATAAATTGAACAGAATTTATTCTTCCGTTGGTTTGTTTTCTTTATTAATATATACGAAAGGAATTAGACTCCTATATAAAAAATTTTCATTTTCGTTGACTACAACCACATTTTTGTACCTTAGCAACCAATTATATCGAGGTGTGTACTAATATATACAAGTAAATTACGGAAGGCAGAACATATATAAATTGGGGTGGTTTCAGAAAAAATTAGCGACAAAATTAGCGGCGGTAACTGTTGAAATACTTGGCGTTAGCGTCGCTAAATTTTGGTAGTTAGCGTTAGCGGCACTAACTTTACGAGTTAACCCTCGAACGCCGACTGGGTCGAATACGTACCGTTTCAAATACACGCATTTAGACTTAACCCTACAAAAATGTTCGGCGTTAAAGGGTTAACGGGCACAAACCCGAGTATAGGTTACATTGTACATAAACTTTATGAGCAGAGAAATATAAGGCTGAGAATTGTCCGCATGTGTAATTAATGACTATTTTTAAATGTGGAGTTTTTATTTTAAGTATATAAAGTTTAAAAAATAAGAAAAAGTTCGACTATACCACCATTGCGTTTATACAGTAGATACAGTGAGTGGGTTAACTTGACTTTCCCGTCGAGATCCGTTTATTTTGCCGGTGGAGAAAAATTACTGCGATCGAAAATAGTGTAAATAATTCGCCAAGAAATAAGAGAGATTGAGGAACTTGATCAACCCATGACACTGAAAAACCGAGGTACAGTTAGGGAGTGTTTGGAGTGGGAGGAAGGCCTAGTACAATTGCTTCTTTCAAAATGGTGGGGAGGGGGGAGTGTAAAAAAGTTGGGGAAACACTGGTTACACAGACTAAGAAAAAGAGAAAAGAAAGATATCACCGTTCTTCACAAAACACCGCTCTGCCCATATACCTATGCAGGGTACAAGCAACTCACAGCATTATTGCTGGGTACAAAGAAGTTCATTGTAATTGCAAGGCTTACATGGCTCATCACGAATGGAAGCATCAATGCTTTGTTATAATTCAATGAGCAGTAAAATTCGATCATTTTCGTACTTGTGTCCTAACTTCCTAAGTTCGTATTGTAGACATTCCTCGGCTTTATAGGCATGATTCATCAGAAGCAAGATGCCAAGCACAAGGCAACATAAATGTACCCGTACATAAATGCACGGGTTTTTTTTACAAGCACCTGTATCTGCCACAAATCACAAGTGTATATGTATATACTGTATATACACTGCAAAACACTAATAATTACATGCAATCCAAAGGAGACACAGTAATGCTTTGTTTTGCACGTTGTTGCATAACCCATCAAGTTTATGTTTTATTATTAAATCTCAACATGTGTGCCGTTAGTTACACTTACACCACGTAGCACATCCAAGCGAACATCTCGTGACACTCGATGGCATCGCAAATCCTTGCACGAAGAGTGGAAATGTCAGCAACAAGAGTATGGTACACATAATCCTTTACATATCCCAACAGGAAGAAGTCCAGAGGCATGATAGCGGAGGATCGTGGAGCCCATGTCACTGGCCCCTCGCGCCTAATCCATCTTCCGGGAAATGTGTCGTTCAAGAATTTACGCACTAACAAACTTGCTGTAAAATAATGGATGGTTGAAGGTCTTCCAACTGAGGGGCTACAAAGAACTCGAGCATGTTCAAGTATACTTGTGCCGCAACATTCTTTTCAGTAAAGAAGATTTAGCCTATCACCATATCATGCATTAATCCACACTAAACATTGACAAGAAAAAACTTTGTTATGCAACAACATGCAAAACAAAGCATTGTCGTCGTCTTTGGATATCATGTAATTACTAAAATTTATAATCGAGAAAGGACTTTGTGTGTGCGCGTGCGTGTGTGTGCGTGTGTGATATATATATATAAAAAAATAAATAAATGACCCGTGTTTTTGTGGTAAAAACCTTAGTTACACAATTATGTTATAAATTATAACATAATTGTGTAACTTTTAATCTTGTGTTAATAAAATTTCAATATTTAAAATAGTCATGCTAATTTCATATTTAATTTTTTAAATAATATACATATATATCAGTGATGTAGTCGAGACCACCATATGGCCGAGACCGAGACCATACGCAATTTTTCATGTATTTCAATACAGTACTGTGTATTGTGTAATGCCTAATTCCTAAGCTCTGTATTTCACATTCAGGAATAAAGATTCTAGCAAGGTTATCAAGTGACAATTGAAAAGTTTACTCTTAATTTATTCACATTCATAGTTTGTGAATTTTTTTCATCAGTTAACTGCCTACTTAAAACAAAATAAGTGTTCGTTGCACTTCAGGAACATTAACATACTCGACAGTTATGTAGTCGAGACCATCATGGCCGAGACTGAGACCAGAAAAAAAAAGATCTCGAGTCCTATATCTTACCGTGTGTGTGTGTGTGTGTGCGTGTGTGTATGTGTGTGATATATTATATATATATATATATGCTGCAAATCCACAAGGAAAAGAAAGACGATTCCAAGGCCTTTCGTGTATTCAGAGCACACCTCGTCAGGGAATGAAGAGAGACGGCAACATGCCCATAAATATATACAACGTAGCGGAAACCAAAACAATTAGCACATACTTAACAAGAGTTAATGAGAGGCAAAAGGAATTTTAACAAGATATCGTCAATTTTATACATTCCCGCACTGTTATTGAAATTGTTTTTAAATGAATAAATACACATTCTAGAATATTTCTTTCTATTATATCTCTGTTTTCAACAAGCGCTTTAGAACTATCCCACTTGATGCTATGATTACATCTACAGGGTGGGCCGTAAGTTTCCATACATAGGAAAATTTAAATACGTGCGTCGGTATTTGGATCAGCAGTTTCCGGATGCTTGGATTGGTCGGCGTGGTCCTGTGGAGTGGCCTCCAGATCCCCAGATCTCACCCCCCTTGATTTCTATCTTTGGGGGCACTTGAAGGCCATGGTGTATCAGGAAAAGATACGAGACATAAATCATCTAAAGGAACGTATCACCAACGCCATTACAAGCATAACGTCAACTGTGCTAATGCGTGTTCATCAACAGTGGGGAACACGTATTGAAATGTGTTTTCAAAACAATGGCAACCATGTAGAGCAGATTATATAATAAAAATGGTTGTCCATAAAAAAATGTTTATTTTTCCTATGTATGGAAACTTACGGCCCCCTGTATACATATGGTTAAACAAAGCATTGGAATTATTAGCTGTTCTACACGCATATTTATGCTGTTTTACCCTAACATCTAATGTTTTACCCGTTTAGCCTATATCTACTGAGTTACATTGTGTACATCCGATCGAATACACACAACCAACATTATTTTCCGGGCTATTCTTATTAGGCGTGATTTAACAGTATTATTATACAGGGTGTCCCAGAATTAACTATATTTCAATGAAATCGGACAAATATTAAAAAAAAAACACTTTTATTTATGTTTATCATGTTTAATGTGTTAAAAATGTATAAATTTCTAAATTTTTTTCATAATTTTTTCATTATCTGGTCCAATGAAAGACCGTCTGAAGTCATAGAATGGCAAAGAGAGACTCCAAAAGTTAACGTGTGGCTTGGAATGACCAAATCCAAAATGTATGGCCCATTCTTCTTTGCGGGAGCAACTGTAACAGGTACCGTCTACCTTGATATGCTTCAGCAGTTTCTCGAACCACAGCTTCTTGATGATGGCATTCTTGATAATGTTGTGTTTCAACAAGATGGAGCACCATGTCATTATGCTCTAATTGTTCGAGAATACCTCAACAGACGCCTTCCGAATCGGTGGATTGGACGTGGAGGACCTCGACCTTGGCCTCCGCGTTCTCCGGATTTGACACCCCTGGATTTCTTTGCATGGGGTTTCATAAAAACAAAGGTTTATCGCCAAAAGATCAATAGTTTAGCTGAACTTAAAGAACGCATCCAGTTGGCAGTGCGGGAGATAACACCTGAAATGCTTCAAAATGTGTTTCGCAGCGCTGAGGATAGATTTGAAATTTGCAGAAATACAGACGGTGCATGTGAAAAATGCTCTGTATGAATTGGTCCACAATTAACCCACCCCTTATTTCTCCAGTCTAACTACAGAGTAGATCAAGTCTAGCCTAGATGGGTCAGCCTAGAGATTCTGGAAATGGTCCAGAGCGGGCAGATAAATTGAGGTCCACAGTAGGATTCCTCACCAAACTAGGTTAGGGCAATCTACCTTTACCTTTGTTAAGATATGAGTTGATGCTGGGTCTTAGGCCACAATGTAAGCCTAAGTTGTCTGACCCAGCTTAATTTAATGAATCTACGTAAAACTGGGTTAAAAACACAATTAGTCACTTACTGCTAGTTATTAGAGAGTCCCTTCTTCCGTCCTGGTTTAATTGTTAAGAGCGTACTTGCTGGTGAGGATCTTTTTCGTTGTCTGTTCTCGTCCCTTCTCCAGTTCCGTCTTCTCGCCCCGTTCCTCGTTTTTTCCTTTGTTCTCCTTTAGCGGGGCTTTTTCCACCAGCGTCGTCTTGGTTTTTTCCTCGGTTGGTTGATCGGTAATGTATATCTATTACCGAGCACGCTCTTGTCACACAGTATATAAATACTAGTGTGGAGAATAACTCTGGTGAGCAACCAATTGGTTTCATTCACCCAGTTATTGACATAAAAGGAATTTAATAATTGTTAGATTAACTACCTACCTACTCAGTGAACCATTTTCGTTACCTCCCAACTACCCACTCATCAGTTTTCCATAGTGCACATGTTGAAACTTCTCAATAAAGTTTTGACTTATGATTTATAAATCTATTTGTTTTTGTATCATAATTTAGTAATAAACACAAAATTATGTCAGTTTTTATTAAATTTGTCCAATTTCATTGAAATAGATAGTTAATTCTGGGACACCCTGTACTTAAAGACTACATTGATGTCAATTGCTTTAAGTAAAGTCGGAAGATATTGAAAATAAACATGGTAAGGTAGGCTAAGGATATTTTTACGCTCAAATTCCTTTACAGTTACATTATTATAATACCTATTCTTGGCTTTCCTAAGACAGTTATCTAAAAATGAAATAGGATAACAATTTATTACCAATATTCATGATATTGCATAACTCGGAATCTAAAAATTCAGGACTGACAACTCTTAATGCTCTAAGAAACATAGCAGAGAAAATAGAGAATTTAATCGAAGGATGATGTTTAGAATAAAAATGCACATAGGAGTTATTATTAGTAGGCTTGCGATAGACTTCAAATTTGAACTGATTAGAACATCTCCAAATTTTTAGATCCAGAAAAGATAGGCTTCCATCATTTTCTTTTTCAACTGTGAACTTAATTTAGAGCTAGCATTTTTGGCCTCTTGTTGCATCATTTTTTGGGGCGCTGCGCGTCTTTTCTACTCGTTTGTGGAATGCGGTACTTGCAGGGTGTGGTCTTATAGAGAGCTCTCTTGCAATTCAGTTTGGTTGTTTAGATACAAGATTGTTGCATCGTGCAGGTTGTTGTTGCAAGGTTTAGAAAGACCATAAATAGTACCCCTTTTGTTTTTTATCTTAAATTCATGCAACTGAGGCGTAAGGTAGGCCCACATCGAGTCAGCAACCCTGAGGTAGGACCTAATAGGACCAAGTCCGTAAGTTTTTAATCTAGTTTAACTTGGGCTGTAGGATGAACTGGCCCTTCAGAGCTTGGCCGTTCACGGCTCAGCTGGGATTTTGAACCCAATAAAAAAATAACATTTACTAAGCCGTACAGATTAGTGATGTAGGTCACATCCGCATCCGCATAACATCCGCACATTTTCTCGCATCCGCACTTTGGACTGCGGATGTTGTGCGGATGTGGACCGTTGAGATAAAACCATTAATAAGCGGAAATTATCAAATTCTACTATATTAATAGAACTAGTTCATTGTGCGCAAAAGTGATGCAAGCGACAAGACGAGAGGCTGTTCTTGTATGAAGTTACTCTCTTGCAACCTACTTAGATCCACGTTACAAAGCTAAGTTATTTTCACCTAGTACATTAGAACGAGTTAAATCATCACTTGGCAAAGCAGTTGCAGAGCTTCAATCTCTTGAATCTGTCGCTTCGCCACCCACCAAAAGAATAAAAGTTTCAGTGACAGAACCAACACCTTCAACAAGCAAATCTATCATAGAATCTCTCTCTCAGTTTCTTGAGTCAAGCAGCAATGACGAGACCTACGCGATGTCAAAAGATGTAGTAAAAATGATCGAGAGCTATCACCAAGAAAAACGCCTGGCTGCATGCGACAATCCTATTAGTTGGTGGAAAAATACGCAGAATATCTATCCATACTTGAGTAAACTTGCAAGGAAACATTTAGCCTGTCCTCCAACAAACGTACCAAGCGAGAGATTATTTAGCAGTGCTGGATTAATATATGATGAAAAGAGAAACAGACTGGCAGCATAAAAGGCAGAAAAATTAATGTTCCTTAAGCATAACCTTCCTATAATTAAGTTTGAACATTAAACGATGAACATCTTAGTTTACTTTATTTTAATTACTCATTTATAAATATGCCTAATAAAACTTTAAACTTAATATAAATAGTTATCAAGCTAATTAAAGATCTCTTTCTATAAGGGTGGAGGTTGGGGAAAGAGGTCGGTGGGGTGCATTTGAGTTGGGTTCACGTCCCGCATCCTGGTAACACAATTATGGTTTCTAATTGTGGCTGAAACTCAACAAAATATAACGAATTTATTTGCAGACGAATTCACTGATTGATTTCTATATTAGTTAGATGCTTGATATTATTTATATGTTCAGAGAAAAGTTCAGCAATTATTGTACAATTAATCAATTATACTACATTATAGCTACAGCTCTCTCTATATAATAACTTATTATATACGTTAAACACAACAAATCTCGAATATATCCTAAAAAATAACGAAAATGTAGACAGATACGGTAGTGACGGATTGATAACTGCTGCGAAAGCCCATTATAATTATTTTTTTTTATTTACTTAGTTTTTATTTATTAAAAAATAACTACAATGTAACTCAGTATATATAGGCTGTTTTACCCGTTTGGCATATATATGCGTGTAGAACAGCTAATAATTCCAATCCTTTGTTTTAACCATGTAATCATAGCATCAAGTGGGATAGTTCTAAAGCGCTTGTTGAAAACAGATATATAAAAAAAAGAAATATTCTAGAATGTGTATTTATTCATTTTAAAAACAATTTCAATAACTGCGGGAATGTATAAAATTGACGATATCTTTTTAAAATTCCTTTTGCCTCATAACTCTTAAGTATGTGCTAATTGTTTTGGTTTCCGCTACGTTGTATATACAGGGTGTCCCAGAATTAACTATTTCAATGAAATCAGACAAATTTAATAAAAACTGACATAATTTTGTGTTTATTACTAAATTATGATACAAAAACAAATAGATTTATAAATCATAAGTCAAAACTTTATTGAGAAGTTTCAACATGTGCACCGTCTGTATCTCTGCAAATTTCAAATCTATCCTCAGCGCTGCGAAACACATTTTGAAGCATTTCAGGTGTTATCTCCCGCACTGCCAACTGGATGCGTTCTTTAAGTTCAGCTAAACTATTGATCTTTTGGCGATAAACCTTTGTTTGTATGAAACCCCATGCAAAAATCCAGGGGTCAAATCCGGAGGCCAAGGTCGAGGTCCTCCACGTCCAATCCACCGATTCGGAAGGCGTCTGTTGAGGTATTCTCGAACAATTAGAGCATAATGACATGGTGCTCCATCTTGTTGAAACACAACATTATCAAGAATGCCATCATCAAGAAGCTGTGGTTCGAGAAACTGCTGAAGCATATCAAGGTAGACGGTACCTGTTACAGTTGCTTCCGCAAAGAAGAATGGGCCATAAATTTTGGATTTGGTCATTCCAAGCCACACGTTAACTTTTGGAGAGTCTCTCTGCCATTCTAAAAATAAAACTATGAAATTTTTGTAGAAATTTATACATTTTTAACACATATTAAACATGATAAACATAAATAAAAGTGTGTTTTTAAAAATTTTGTCCGATTTCATTGAAATAGATAGTTAATTCTGGGACACCCTGTATTTATGGGCATGTTGCCTTCTCTCTCCATTCCCTGACGAGGTGTAGCTCTGAATACACGAAAGGCCTTGGAATCGTCTTTCTTTTTCCTTGTGTTATTTTATTTATTTGTCGGGTTCGAAATCCCAGCTGAGCCGTGAACGGCCAAATTCTAAAGGGCAAGTTCTACCTAAAGCCCAAGTTAAGCTAAATTAAAACTTACGGATTTGAGATCCTATTAGGTCCTACCTCAGGGTAACCTCAGGGTTGCTGACTCGCTGCGGGCCTACCTTAGACCTTAAATTACATGAACTTAAAAGGTAAACAAAAGGGTACTATTTGTGGTCTTCTTTCTGAACCTTGCAACAACAACGCAACCTGGACTATTGCACGATGCAACAATCATGTATCTAAACAACCAAACTGAATTGCAAGAGAGCTCTCTATCAAACCACACCTTTACGTACGACCTTCCACAAACGAGTAGAAAGGACGCGCAGCATCCCAAAATGATGCCAACAATGTGACCAAACAACGATGCCACAAGAGCTCAAAAATGCTAGTTCTAAATTAATTTAATTTTTCACTAACCTTACAATTATGAGATGGATATATATACACACCTTAACTTAATATATATACAAGCAATGTTGCATCAATCAGCTTAGTCATCGTATCGCCTTGGGACAACAATGGTTCTTCCTCTTCTAGATTTTCTAACACTCCCCACCGAAGAGGCATTGTTGTCATTACCTTCTGCAAGGTTAGCCAAGCCTTCTTCATGAGGCTGTAACTCAAATGTTTCATCTTGACTATCTGTGTTTTTGCTGATTTCTAAAGCATAGAGTTTTTGTATAGGTCTCTTTAACTTTCCTCCTGAAGTCTTTACCAGTGCAGACCTAACTAAATTGTCTTTGCCAACAAACAACTCTTCAATTATGCCAAGCTTCCAGCATTGCCTTGGTCTTTCATCCCCAATCATTACCACTTCTCCCACCTTGATACAATTTGCATTGGAGCCCTTTACCTTGCCTGATGGGTAATAATTGAGTTCTGGCAAGTATTCCATCTGCCACCTCTTCCATAACTGATCTTGTAGCTCTTCAAGGTACCTGAACCGTCTGGTTAACTCTCCTTGAGTGCTCTGGATGGGCTGCAAGTCTTCTGGCACACTGGGGTTTGATGTTAATCGTTTACCACAAAGAAAATGATTTGGTGTCAATGGCTCTGCATCCTGCCTACTGTTGTAAACAAAAGTGATAGGCCTACTGTTCACCATTGCTTCTACTTCACATAAAACAGTAGAGAATTCTTCTTTGCTCAAATGAGCATTAGCTAAAAGTTTCTTTAATGGACACTTTACACTTCTCACTAGCCTTTCCCAAAATCCTCCCCACCATGGTGCTCTCTCAACAATAAACTCCCACTGTACCCCTTGGTGTGAAAAGTAGGATTGGAATCCTTCCTCTTTTAGCAAGGACCAAATTTCTTGGAGTTCCTTTGCAGCCTTTTTGAAGGTTTTTGCATTATCCGATATGATTTTATTTGGGAAACCCCTTCTGTTCACAAACCTTTTAAAGGCCAAAAGAAATACATCACTACTTAAGTTGCTTACCAACTCCAAATGGATTGCTCTGGTGGTAGCACAGGTGAAAAGACATATATAACCTTTGTTAGACTCCCCTCGCTCATACACATAGACTGGCCCTGCAAAGTCTACTCCCACTACATCAAATGGGGCAGTATAGACACACCGTTCTCTTGGAAGTGGAGCCACCTTTTCATAATAAGGCTTTGCACTCCAACGCTTGCAAACCACACATTTATGCAAGACCTTTTTCACTACTTGTCTAATTTTGAGAATCCAAAATTGTTGTCTAATCTCTATTATCACTTCTCTAACTCCAGCATGTAACAGCTTATGATGAGTATCCAGGATCAAAAGGCCCACAAAGTGCCCCCCAGAAGGTAGCAAAATTGGATGTCTTTTCTCCTCTGGAAGCCCAGAAAACTGTAGTCTACCTCCTACTCTCAATAAATCCTGATCCAAAAACACATCCAAACCCTTGAGCGCAGAATGTGTTGGTAGAACCTGTAATGGATGGCTGGTGAGCAATTCTCTCTCTTCACCAAATTTTTTCTTCTGCATATATACCACCCAGTATTTCCTGGCTTGCTGAATCTCATTACTGTTCAGAATTCCTTCCCTTCTTGTTTCTCCCTTAATGTTGTTGGTAAATCTATATACCCATGCTGTCACTCTTAACAATCTTTTCAGACTGCTAATGTCCTCAAGCCTCAATATGGGGTCCTGCTGCATAACTTGACAACTGTTCACAGCGCATTTTCTCACCTCACTCACCCATGCTTCTTCAGCCTGGCATTCTCCTACAATAGGCTGATTAGAAGGCCAGTTTTCACTTCCAAGTTTTAGCCACTCTGGCCCATTCCACCACAAACTTGATTGTGAAAGATCTTTCACCGAAATTCCTCGTGTTGGTAAATCAGCGGGGTTTTGGATGCCTGGACAATGCTTCCATTGCTTGGGATCTGTGTGCGCTTGAATTTCCTCCACCCTATTGGCAACAAATGGTTTCCATTTCCTTGCCTGACTTCTTAACCAGTGCCAAACTATAGTGGAGTCTGTCCAATAATAGCTTGGAATTTCATAGAGGGCCAAAGACTCGCACTGTAATTGCAAGCCGACTAGCAATAACGGCACCCATCAATTCCAACCTTGGAACAGAAAGCCTTTTCAAAGGTGCTACTCTACTCTTTGCAGCAACCAACCTGCAACTTACTTCTTCTTGCAATGCGCCTCTTATATAAATACAAGTTGCATAGGCTTCCTCACTTGCATCACAAAAGATGTGCAGCTCCAAATTGTCTGGACTATTGTTCAACTCTCCAAAGTACCATCTTGGGATTTCAATGTCTCCAAGATGTGCCAATTCTTTGAACCAATATTTCCACCTTACCACCATATGATCAGGTAACTCTTGGTCCCAACCAAGTCCAATTTCCCAGAGGCTCTGAAACCAAATTTTTGACTTTATCACAAATGGAGCCAGGAATCCAAGAGGATCAAAGACCTTCGAACCAAACTAAGAGCTGTACGTTTTGTCCACCTTGTCTCATTCTCGGCCAGCTCTACTAAAGATTTCCCATTGAAGGTAAACAAATCATCATCTTGCTGCCAAACGATGCCTAGCACCTTTGCGTCTATTGCCCACAACTCCTTAATACCAGAATCCTCAATACTTTCTGCTGCATCAGGTACTACAGAGGAATGACTCATAAACTCTTGTAATTGCGAATGATTGGTCTGCCATTTTCTGAGCTCCATGCCAGCCTCCCTCATTATAGCTCTAGCCTCCATGAATATCTGTTTAGCCATTTCTGTATTATCCACGGAACATAGCAAATCATCAACATAAAAATTTTTCCTTATGTGTTCAATAGTGTTAGGATAGACTTCAGAATATTTCTTAAAATGGTACTGCATAGTAGCTGCCAACAGAAATGGACTAGAGCTGAGGCCAAACAACACTGACTTCATTCTATATGCTTGAACCTTAGGTTCATTTTCCAACAAGTCTTTCGTATCCACCCACAGATACCTTACTGCATCTCTGTCCTCTGGTTTTAACTTTATCCGCAAAAAAGCTTGCTTCACATCTGCAGTCAGTGCTACTCTACCAAACCTGAATCTCAGTAACAAGGAAAATAAATCTGCATTTAAATTTGGCCCAGCATCCAAACAGTCATTCAAGGACACACCACCTTTGTCCTTGGCTGAGCCATCAAAAACTACCCTCAGTTTGGTGGTAGTTTTGTCTCGCCGTACCACTGCATGGTGTGGCAGATAATGTGCCTCCTGGCTCACCAGCTCACCTTGCACCCTTTCAGCATAGCCCTCCCTTACATAACTTAGGATGGCCTCATCGTATTCAATTAACAACTCCTCATTTTTTCTTAGCCTGTACAATGAAGTCTCCAACCTCCGATTAGCTAGCTGAAGGTTTGAATCGGGTTTGCAAGAATCCTTCCATGGTAGGCCAACTTCATAGCAACCATCTCTAAACCCAATCCCTTTTTCAAAGTGCTCTAAAACATCATTGTTCACTGTACTTGCCTGGTTGTCCTTTATACCAATAGATTCAAGTTCCCAAAATGCTTTCAAATGCCTTTCCAGACCATGGCTGTTCTCCTCAATCTTAACAAAGAGAGCCTTAACTTCCATTTCATTGCAATAACTACCATGTAGCATCCAGCCTAGCTTACTTTCAATAGCTACTGGGCCTTGAGATGTACGGACAATATTACCAGTGATGAAGTCCCAATAATAGTCAGCTCCAATCAAAAGACTAATATCTTCTGTTCCCTCAAACTTATTATTGCCCAAATTAATTCCTTTAACTTGCAATTCTTGGACACATGCCATATCTAAACAAGTAGTGACTGGAGCACAAAGTTCCTCAATCTCTACAGCTTGGACCTTGATAGTGGGACTTTGCGGTAACAACCCTTTAACCAGAACTTCTACCTTCTTAAATTTGGTTCGGTTTTGAACGGAACCCCCAAACCCAGAAATTCTTAAATTTTCCCTCTTAAGTTCTTTAAACTTCAATTTTCTGGAAATTCTGGTCTTAATAAAACTACACTGGCTACCACTATCAAACAACACTCTTACAGTAGCTTCTCCCTCATTCCCAATTAATAAGGCTGCAGTTGTTTGCAATAATCCCCCTTTACTTTTACTCCCTTGCATAGCAGTGGCATGTGCCACTGATGTCTCTACTTCTGGGGTAGGCCTACTAAGTGTTTTCACACAATAATGGCTGATGCCTACCATGACATTTTTTGCACAAAATTTTAAACTTACAAAACCTTGCTCTATGACCTTTCAAAAAACATTTAAAACATGCTGTGGACTTAGTTACCCTGTCCTTTCTCTCCTCAAAGGGTAAGGCCTCAGCCACCTCACATTTATATGACTTGTGGTTGCCTTCGCAAAATATACATTCCTTGATTCCCTTTAATTTATTCTCAGAGGAGGCATGTAGAGCTGACACTGTACCTGGGCTATTCCTTTTTGTGGAAACTTTGGTGCTGTGCCTGCCTTTGTCCTCTTGTTTACCATCCCACTGTGCAAACTCAACTCCCTCTCGTCTTGCTAATTCTGTGCCTAAAAGACTTAACATCTGCTGAAGGGGGATGTACACATGTTCTGCAGAGTGTCCCCTACTTAATTCAAGCAAAATTGAGCTAGGCAATTTAGACTCCAGTGTAGGAACCAACATTATACCATACTTTTCCATTCCTACACCCAAGTTGTCCAGAGACCTAGTTCTAATTTCAAATTCATCATATAACTGCCGTAACTCCTTGACACTATTAGGATTATTAACAGGAGGTATAGTTAAAAGTGCACGGAGGTGGCTTTTAATTAAGATCTCTGGCTTACCAAACCGTTTCTTTAATATATCCCAAGCCACATTATAATTAGCCTCTGTTAATGCTAATCCTGCTATAGTCTTTGCTGCCTCCCCTTCCAAGAGGGACCGCAAATAATTAAACTTCTCCACGGCACTTAACACTTGACTAGAATGAACTGCTGATTGAAAACTGTCTGCCCATCCTTGCCATTCCTGAATACTCCCAGAAAATGTTTTGAGTACAAGCCTCGGTAATTGAACTACAGATCTGTTAACCTTAACTTCACAAGCATCATTTGTTGAGTGTTGTGTTTCATTATTAGACCTGGTCTCTAACTGTACTGAGCTGCTAAACTCTTTTGCTCGGAGGCCTACGTTAGTCATATCATCAATAATCTCTTCAAAGTAAATTATGTTATTTTCTATTTCATCCTCTTCTATAAGAGCCTCAATTTTAACATTTACCTCACTTAGAGCAACCTTTTTAGTTTCTAATATGGCAAGCTTCGCAGTCACTAAGCGTAAATCCTCTTGCTCTATGGCAGAATCTATAGTGGCAATGACCTTTGTAGGCACTTCTCCTTTTTATAAATTTGTTCAATTCAGATGCACTCATCTTCAATGTAAACAACCCTTGGGCTCAATACCAAATGAGCTGAATTGGCAGAAATACTTAACCAAACTGATCAAACGCAAATTTTACTTTCAAATAAACTGAATTGCTGAGTGGGGTACTACCAAACACCAGTATGGAATACCAAATTTTCCACCCCAGGACCTTAATTCAATAATGACCCAAAATTAACCAAACCAGAAAAAATATAGGCCAAAAAACGACCGACGACTGGCCAAGTTTCGCAATTGGGCGACCAAACTTTACCCTGGGACCTTAATTCAATAATAACCCAAAATTAACCAAACCGGAAAAAAAGTAGGCCAAAAAACGACAGACGACTGGCCAAGTTTCGCAATTGGGCGACCAAACTTTTTACCCTGGGACCTTAACTCAATAATAAGCCAAAATTAACCAAACCGGAAAAAAAGTAGGCCAAAAAACGACAGACGACTGGCCAAGTTTCGCAATTGGGCGACCAAACTTTTTACCCTGGGACCTTAACTCAATAATACTCAACCCGTCTAGGCCTAACTTGGGATACAATTTGCACAATCAGAACTTTGCCGAAAAATGGTCACTGACTCAGTCTTGGGGTAGAAATCCGGTTCTGAAGGACCATGTTATTTTATTTATTTGTCGGGTTCGAAATCCCAGCTGAGCCGTGAACGGCCAAATTCTAAAGGGCAAGTTCTACCTAAAGCCCAAGTTAAGCTAAATTAAACTTTACGGATTTGAGATCCTATTAGGTCCTACCTCAGGGTAACCTCAGGGTTGCTGACTCGCTGCGGGCCTACCTTAGACCTTAAATTACATGAACTTAAAAGGTAAACAAAAGGGTACTATTTGTGGTCTTCTTTCTGAACCTTGCAACAACAACGCAACCTGGACTATTGCACGATGCAACAATCATGTATCTAAACAACCAAACTGAATTGCAAGAGAGAGCTCTATCAAACCACACCTTTACGTACGACCTTCCACAAACGAGTAGAAAGGACGCGCAGCATCCCAAAATGATGCCAACAATGTGACCAAACAACGATGCCACAAGAGCTCAAAAATGCTAGTTCTAAATTAATTTAATTTTTCACTAACCTTACAATTATGAGATGGATATATATACACACCTTAACTTAATATATATACAAGCAATGCTGCATCAATCAGCTTAGTCATCGTATCGCCTTGGGACAACAATGGTTCTTCCTCTTCTAGATTTTCTAACACCTTGTGGATTGCAGCATTCATTCATTCCACGTGTTTAATTGTGAAATTCATCCCACACACACACACACATATATATATATATATATATATATATATATATATATATATATATACACACAGGGTGTCCGAGAATTATCTGTACAAGTTTTGGCTGTTATTAAAAGTCAACCATGAAGTGTAGAAATTCCAGTGTTGTCCCATTTTAGAGAATCTCTAAGTTTTTTTCTGATACCAAGTTTTGACAAGTTTTTTAGAATTTCCAGTGTGTCCGAAAATTATCTGTACAATTTCATCTTTTAATAAAATTCTTGATAACACACGTAAAATTCTTAAACAAGATTATTTAGAATCTGTATTTTCAAAAGTTTCTTTTATTAAAGTAACGTTGTTACAAACATTCGATATGTGCACCATCCGTGATTCGCAAAACATCCAATCGATAATCCAAATGTTGCCATGTACGCTGCAGCATATCCACATCAATTCGCTCAATAGCAGATGTGATTCTTGCTTTTAAATCATCAATGTCTGTCACCCGCGTACAAAAAAGAAAAAACTTGTCAAAACTTATCAGAAAAAACTTGAAGTTTCTCTGTAAAATGGGACAACACTGGAATTTCTACACTTCATGGTTGACTTTTAATAACAGCCAAAAATTGTACAGATAATTCTCGGACACCCGGTATATATATAATATATATATATATATATATATATATATATATGCTACGTCGTGGCCAATGTCGTAACACCGCTTCCCGGAGATCAATGAAGTTAAGCGACATTGGGTCTAGGTAGTAGTTGGATGGGAGACCGTCCTCCGCGCCCAGATTATGTAGCGACCCGTGGTTCGGATCCCACGTAAAGCTGTAGGTCCCCTCCGTCATACGGCCTTAGATGTTGCGAAGGAGGTTAAACAACCCCAATAAAAAATATATACAGTTATATATTACAAATAATTTGTTAATAAATAAATAAATTCGAATGACATCACTGCAGCGTATGCAATACTTTTGAAAGGAACTACACAAGGCCAGGAAGAATTCGAAGCAAGAACAGGAAGGCCCTACGCCCTAGCCCGTCACCGCCATCAGTAAGGGTGGAATACAGCAATGAAGAAAAGTATCTTTTAAGTCTGCGTTTATTCCAAAAAAAATATAATTAACCAACAACAAATGCAACCACTCTTCGATACTGGAAGCTCAAACTTTTGGAAACAGGGAGCCTGATAAAAGATCGTCCAAAAGGCCAGTAACGGTGACAGTTGTCAACAACAAAGAAAATGTTCGTCAATTTTCAAGTCGATCCAACAACTTCAACGAGAAAAGTCGTGGAGGAATTGAGTATTTCAAAATTTTCAGTAGCAAAAATATTGAAATCACAGGAGTACCTCGAGAACGGCGCGTTAGATAAATCTGCGTTGGACAAACTTAATACCTTATGGGATAAATGGGGATACATGAACGCAGCCGCGTAAAGTTTCCCATTAATATTGATAGATTTTTTATTCACACACAAATCAATTTCCCTACCTATATTGTATATGAAATAAGAACATAAAATCATAAACATAATGATATTTACATATGATAAGTAAAAATATAAATGAAAATAGCACGCATCTTTTCTTCACACTTTCCGATGGTGCGTATGGTAGACTCATTCACGTGATACTCGCGGCCAAGTGATGTTATACTCATACCACCACGCAACTTATCTAGAATCTTTATTTTTTCAGCTAATGTCATAACCTTACGACTTTTCTTCTCTTCACTATCACTTGCAGATGCTTGACGTTTTGGTGCCATACTGCTGTCTAAGGATAACGGCAAAATATGACAAAAACAATCCAACACAACTTCACTGAACTTAACGCGGTAGCGGGACTGAGACAAAGGGTGATGCGAGGGGTGACGCGAAAGGGAGGAAGATGCGGGAGTGTTGGAGAAAACAGAGCGCATTGGCACGCGTACAGTACTACTGTATTAGAGCGTGTTTGGAGGACCGTGTATAATCAAATTTTCCGCTTTCGGCAAATAATTGTTCGTATTTAGTTTTCCGTGTATAAGCAAATCGCGCTGGACGATTTCCTACGAGCAGAATTACCTGGATGCATTCTTCCTTACTGGGCGCCACTTATGGAACACCCTGTATATATATATATACAGGGTGTTCCATAAGTGGCGCCATAGGGTAAAATAAGTAATTCATGTTTTTCCGTTTATGCAAGTGCCCATGTCGTCTCAGTAAGGAAGAATGCATCCAGGTAATTCTGCTCGTAGGAAATCAGTCAGGAGGAGGTCGCTGAGGAATTTAACAGATTGCATCCGGACCGCACGCCGATAACACAGCTGTGTCGGTAAACTTGTAGCAAAGTTCAGGGAAACGGGATCCATAGGAGATAAACCACGCAGTGGACCTCCGAGGACAGCCGCTACCATCCTCGTTCATTTCACAGTTCCCAAAAGTTTCCGGCGTTTTTATTGCTGTTATCATTTTACCCTATAGTTACAGACTTACGGGACACCCTGTATATATATATATATATATATACACACACAAGGTGTCCCAAAAGGTATGGCATAAAATAAAACTTAATTTTTTTATTATAAATGATAGTTAAAAAACAATGATAAAAACAGGCATGAATGCTTAAGTTTTATTTAATATAGTTAGTAAACCTCCACATGATATCCACCGTTCACAACAACTAGTCTAATTCTACGTTCAAATTCTAAAAAAGCTGAAGGTATGAAATCAGGTGTAAGTGATGCGCATACCGTATGCCATAAAAAGACGCTTAGCTTAGCTTAACTTAACCTAGCTCCTTAGCCAAACACATCAAATAACCTCGTACTGTAGTTGACGCCGGAAGTTAAGTGACGTAAACTGTTTAAATGATGAATTTTGAAGTGAGTAATTTCCGTCTGAAATTTAAGGTTTCTTAATTTTTACAAATTGGAGTCCTCAAAAAAAAAAATGTTAAGTCCCGAAGAAAAAGCCATTGGTAAAAAAAAATTATCAGAGTAGCTCTATCATCAAAGCACCAAAGCACAAAGACGATTTCAACATGAATTTAACAAATCCGCACCTGATAGTCGTAGCATAAGAAGATGGATAAGAAATTTTGAGACTACAGGATCTATTACTAAATATCATATCGGAAGGCCAAGTAAAACACATGATAGATTACACTGCGTTCGAGAATCGAGAAGCATTTTTGAAAAATCCAAAGCAGTCAATTAGACGCGCATCTCTCGAACTAAATTTTTTGTAAAAATGTAAGCTTTAAATGTTACAAACTCCAAATTGTACACCAACTTCTCGAAGATGATTATGCAACCAGCGTTGATTCATGCAATGAACTCGTTCAACTAATAGATGAAGATGAAAATTTTCTAAATAAAGTTATATTTAGTGACGAAGCTACATTTCATACATCAGGAAAAATCAACCGGCATAGCTGCAGAATCTGGGGAGAAACAAATCCACACGAGTTCTACGAACATGAACGAGGTTCCCCTAAAGTGAATGTTTGGTGTGGTATATCACGTTCACGAATATACGGTCCATATTTCTTTGAAGATAAGTCTGTCACAGGTCGTTCGTATTTAGAAATGTTACGAACGTTTTTGGTGCCACAATTGCAAGAAACACCAGGATTGCTTCAGAGCGCAATCTTTCAACAGGATGGCGCCCCTCCTACCTTTTCTCGCGACGTCAAAGCATTCCTAAATGCCACCTTTCCAAACCGTTGGATCGGTAGAGGAGGGCCCATGGCATGACCACCTTGGTCTTCCGATTTAACGACATTAGACTTTTTTCTTTGGGGATACGTTAAATGTAAAGTTTATTACAATAAACCAAAAATGTAGAAGAAATGAAGGATCGTATTCGCGAAGTAATTGCATCACTTACACCAGATTTCATACATTCAGCTTTTTTAGAATTTGAACGTAGAATTAGACTAGTTGTTGTGAACAGTGGATATCATGTGGAGGTTTACTAACTATATTAAATAAAACTTAAAGCATTCATGCCTGTTTTTATCATTGTTCTTTAACTATCATTTATAATAAAAAATTAAAACTATTTTTAGGCCATACCTTTTGGGACACCCTGTGTATATATATATACACACACATATAAATATGTATATATATATATATATACACACACACACACACACATATATATATATATATATATATATATATATATATATATATATATATATATATATACACACACACACACACACACACATATGGGATGAATTTCACAAACACTGAAATGAATGAATGATGTAAACCCACAAGGAAAAAGAAAAATGATTCCAAGGCCTTTCGTGTATTCAGAAGTACGTTTCCTGATGAGGTGTACTTCTGAATACACAAAAGGCCTTGGAATCATTTTTCTTTTTCCTTGTGAGTTTACATCATATATATATATATATATGATACACACAGACAGTGCATGGAACAAGGAACTCTTCACCAGATAGCTGGTGAGGAAAGCTATATTTATGGGACCTCTTCGCGAGTGACCCGTTGCCCACGTCGGGCTAGCATCATGAAAAAGAAAAACTATGGTATTTGTCATATACCATTACTTATTCGGACTATAGTAGATTTAATTATCCCAGAAGAGTTCCTTGTTCCATGCACTGTCTGTGTGTATCATAAAAAACTCAGGGGACCATTCTGAGTTCATTCCCATATATATATATATATATAGGGCGTCCCAAAAAAATGTATACACACTTTAAATAATTATAAAGGCAGTGTTTATTAAAATACATTTCATTTTCAAAATGTAATAGAATCTACAGACATTATTTAATTGTTTTGTCAACGCCTGTTTTCAAACTGACGTCCGTTCTGGTCCAGGCACTGCTGATAACGCGAAGCAATGGAATCGCAATCATCACGAAACATTTCGTTTGGTATTTGTGTGCATTCTCGTTCAATGGCTGCTCTCAATTCAGCGACTGTTGCAGGTTTTATAGCGTAGACTTTGTCTTTTAAGTATCCCCATAAAAAAGAGTCTAGTGGTGTGAGGTCTGGTGAACGCGGAGGGTATTCTACGAAACCCATTCGTCCAATCCACATCCACATCGTGCCAAGTACCACTCGCAATACTCCACTCTTCGGTCCGGATCATCTTCATTAATAGCATGGACTAATCTTGGAATGTAACTTTTCCATTGACAGCGCTTCAAAATGCGTTGGACAGACGATTCTGAAATTCCTACCTCACGACTCGCTTGCCGCACAGATTTTCTTGGACTTTGGTGATACGTTTCCAGTACTCTTTCTTGCTTTGTGGGCTTGTCGATGTCCGTGGTCTCCCGGAACGCTTCTTGTGGACATTCTGAACAGTTCCATCGGCTTCAAACTTATCTCTAATTCGAGTGATGGTAAGTCGCGTTGGTGGATCCGTTTGAAACTCCCTCCTAAACTGTCTTTGCACTTCAACTGCGTTTTCACACTTCCAGTAGCATTTTAGAATGAATTTCCTTTGTTCAAAGCTTAGTCTGACTGCCATTATTAATTCTAATGGGTTTAACTTGGAAAGAAAGAAACATCAATTGAGCTATCAGCTGTTAAAGTGTGTATACATTTTTTTGGGACGCCCTGTGATATATATATATATATATACATAGGGTGTCCGAGAATTATCTGTACAATTTTTGGCTGTTATTAAAAGTCAACCATGAAGTGTAGAAATTCCAGTGTTGTCCCATTTTACAGAGAATCTCATTAAGTTTTTTCTGATACCAAGTTTTGACAAGTTTTTTAGAAATTCCAGTGTGTCCGAACATTATCTGTACAATTTCATCTTTTAATAAAATTCTTAAACAAGATTTAGAATCTGTATTTTCAAAAGTTTCTTTTATTAAATTAACGTTGTTACAAACATTCGATATGTGCACCATTAGTGATTCGCAAAACATCCAATCGATACTCCAAATGTTGCCATGTACGCTGCAGCGTATCCACATCAATTCGCTCAATAGCAGCTGTGATTCTTGCTTTTAAATCATCAATGTCTGTCACCCGCGTACATTTCTAAAAAACTTGTCAAAACGTGATATCAGAAAAAACTTAATGAGATTCTCTGTAAAATGGGACAACACTGGAATTTCTACACTTCATGGTTGACTTTTAATAACAGCCAAAAATTGTACAGATAATTCTCGGACACCCGGTGTGTGTGTGTGTGTGTGTGTGTATATATAAAACCATGACTCAGCAATTGTAAGTGCCAAGTCATGGTTTTATAAAAAAAATTCTTGTAATATGGCAAAGTTTGAATTACTTATTTGCTGAATGATTTTTAGGGTACTATTCTCATTTTTATCAAATTAATTGGCAAATAGGATACTTCTTTATTTATTGATAAACTTTTATAATGAAGGTTTTAAGATGTGTTATACCTAGCGGATATATACGAAGGCAAATAAAGTCAGTTTGGAAGGAAGTACAAAAATTTATTTGGCTTAAAAACTTACTTAGCCTACCATTATAACCCCATTAAATTTTTATAAGTACTGTACATATATAAAGTTAAAAAATAGACACCTACTCACAAGAGGATGATTACAATGTCAGCAGTTCTTCATCTTACTTTCTAATTATAGAGAGGTGCTTCTAAACATATACACAATACTTTGAAAGGCTGACTTCTACCTTTTAATTTTCATTACAAGTTTCATTTACCTTTCAATTACTGTATTTTAGTAAATATTAAACACAATACAGTACCTTATTTGTTAAGAAAAATAAAAAGTATCAAATAATGATAACTTTTTACATGACAGGTTTACATTTAAATATTAATGATGATGAAAAATCTTCCCTATAGCAACAGTGGCGAATTAAAACCCTCTGGACCCTAGACACCAAGACTTTTGGGGCCCTTTCTCTTAGTTTTTAAAGTAATAAAAACAATAATACAGTATACTAAAATAATACGGGTTTATTGTTTTATTATTTACAACACGTTTTTAAAGTAATAAAAAACAAGAGTATAATACTAAATATAGGTTATTTGTTTTATTATTTGGGGCATTCCATGTCAAATCAAACAAAATAAAAAATCTTGTTGCACTTATATTTTTTTTTCAACCAAATTTTGGTCAATTATTGCACTGGTCATTTCAACACCACCTGTGAAATTAGAGCTGTAGCTCAATTAGTTTCCAAGTTATGGCAGTTCAAAGTTTTGCATATTTTATCATGTTCATAAACTTTTTGGCATTTCATGAATAACCTATGTGTGTGTGAACTTCAATAACTCGTGAAGTTGGCACAGTAGACCTCTGGAATTCTGTGTTGAATCTCTTCTACATGTGGATAATACAGTAACCCCCTCCCCCCACCCTTTACAGACGAGTTTATTTATTTAATTAATATTTTTTTTGGCAGATATTTATTTTTATTAATTATTATTATTGAATTTTATTTAATTTTAGGGGTGTCTTGGTGTGGGAGCACCCATATTTAGCACATTGAATTATATGTTATAGTTCCCCCAATTTACATGGAATTCATTTTACGTGGAAGGTTCAGGAACACATCTACTGTGTAAATTGGGGGATTACTGTGAAATACTGTGCAAAAATTGAACTTGTGAGCATTTTGAAATTTTATTTTACCAACAAAATCAGTTAGAAAACCAAGGATTCATAAACACTCACAAACTGTCCCTAAAAGTAGTGTATTTCACATGCAAAACTGAGCAATTCAGCACCAAGAAAATGTACTAGATTACTAATCCTTGTATTTGTCAATACAACTGCAGATTTATGGATATACATCTGAAGTTTTTATCTTGATTATTTCCCCAAGATATTGGTCTCTGAAGTTGGTACATAGTGCAAAATAACCTGTAATCAGCAGCCATATATGCCATGTGGCCATGAAGTTAAAAATTTATACAATTTTATCACGCTTGAAAGACAGCCCAAAGCCTTTGTAAAAGTGAAAAGTCCCCTATATTTGATAGCCTGTTAGACAATGTGGCTATAGGGCTAGGACTCCACTCTTTTTTTTTTTTTTTTTCCTGCTAAGCAGATCTATTCAAGGCCTTTATGAAATTTTTTATTTGGATAGCCTATTCAAATGCCATAATGTTAAAAAATTCCATTTTGTATGACAGTATTTAGCATTTTTTGCAATTTAACAAAATACATAATAATACAAAGTTCTAGGTGTGTATACACTTTACTTTATCAGTTATTGCTATCCTCATGAGGCAGTCTTATGAATAATAATAATATAAACAATTAGAAATGTTCACAGTGTTTCACGTAGATCATATATATTCATTTGAACTTGGGATAAATATGTATAACATATAAGTGCAGTATTGAACTGCAAGCTTATGATGTAAAAAATTCAATGCATTTAATAAATATATGTATGAATCAAATGACACACATACAGTATATATTAAGCTATGGCCTCAGGGAGAATTATTTTGAAATAAAATCTCTTCAAAATTTGTATTTCAGCATTTCTTCAATGCTCATATGATACACATGTTTGGACCTAATATAAAATGAACTCATTTGAATAGGTATTTCAAACTAGGTGCATTACAAAGGCTTTGGGCTGTCTTTCAAGCGTGATAAAATTGTATAAATTTTTAACTTCATGGCCACATGGCATATATGGCTGCTGATTACAGGTTATTTTGCACTATGTACCAACTTCAGAGACCAATATCTTGGGGAAATAATCAAGATAAAAACTTCAGATGTATATCCATAAATCTGCAGTTGTATTGACAAATACAAGGATTAGTAATCTAGTACATTTTCTTGGTGCTGAATTGCTCAGTTTTGCATGTGAAATACACTACTTTTAGGGACAGTTTGTGAGGATTCTACCATGAGCAAGATATAATCTTTTACATGTATTCATATCTATATGTAGCACAGATTATGTATGCAAAATTTTGTAGCTCTGCATCTTGAGTTATTCCAATTCCAAGTAGAGCAAAAAATTTATGCAATGTCTAAAACTACATATACCACTAAATTTCAGATGGCTGTAACCCAAAAAGGATTCATTCTAGAGGTGTAATAATTTAAATGTGCTGTCAACTCAAAGTATTTATATATATATGACAAGTTCTGACTGAAATCCAAGATGTAAGTGCAACAAGCATTGTTTGATCCGAGATGGAATGCCCCCATTTACAACACCTACTTGCATGTTTTTTTGGCAGCAAATTAGGCAATATATAATGTCTGTGAAGTCCAGGCTTCTACCAATGTCATACTCAATGCACAAATACTCAAAGAATTTAACTGTTCCTGGCCCATATAAATATATAGAATAAGTGAATTGTGCCCACAATATTTTTATGGAAAAATTTGAAAACTGATATTTAGTGAATTCTGCAGACAGATTGACTTACCACCAAAGGGAAAATGATAAGCCTGCAGTAGTTTAAGGGCAGATCTGGAGCAAAATTAACAGTTTTTCGTCTTTCATGTCTGCATAAGAGGGCAAATGATACAGGTAAGATTGTGGCAAGTAGCATATAATTCCAGACTGGAAAATCTGTCCAATTTGCTCCAGATCTGCCTGTAGTCCATGGAATTATGTGGAGGTTATAAATTTTTCTTTACAGGTTAAGATTATCTACCCGCAAATTTGTCTAAATATTTAGCGATATTCAAACCTCTCCATCAAAGTATGTATTGCATGGCAAACTGTCAAAACTATCAGAATTTTTGTCATTATTTGGAATGAAGTTATTTTTTTTTGTTATTGTGGTAGTGTACTATCAACAGTATTTAAATTTAAATGTCAGCATTTTGTTTTCTTTCTTCAGAAATTGTTCAAGGTAGTTTGGCCCAGCTTACATTCTAGTCAGTAATTAGGACCCAAATCTTGGTCCTAAACACAAAGCCCTCACACTCTCATTCAAACCTATAGCCCTAAATAACCATGTACCACCAACATCCATTTTCAGATGTAGGTTAGAAATAATAGTACCTTTTGTGACACACTTTCATCTTGGCAATCAATTCCCTATATCTAGGTAATATCTCCTCTGACCTATTTTTACCATCATTTATACCCACACACACAACAACCACTGGTTCCTCTCCAGATCCTGCCACTATCCTATCATACTTCTCCACTGTCTTTCACTCCATCACCAGGCAAGCACACACTTAAATGCTTCTCTTTCTCTCAGAAACTCTGAATACCTAACCTGAGAATCCCCAACAACTATCATTTCCACTTCAGGCTCCTCTTCCTCACCTAAAGCACTGAATTTATTGCTGCAAAACACCATCTCAAGCTTTCTAACCACAATACACACCTGCCTTAACTAACCACTCTCCATCCCTCTCTCATTAGTCCTAAGCTTATTAACTCATCTCTCTACATGACCTCGCCTGTTCCCAATGTCCAACCTATGCTCAACTCTAGTCCCATTACCCTGCCTATCCTTAGGTCTAATGCTGATCTCCCCTCTTAGCTTTCAAACCACCTCAGTCAGAACATTAACTTTCTTCACACTTTCAGCACACACAGCCCTGAGTCTCACTTCCTCATTAAGTAAAACATTCTCACTTATCACCTTGCAGAGCTTACATTTATTCACACCACCAACTCCTACTCTCCTTTTAGTCCCACACACATTACATAGAGAATACACAAGCCATTTTTACTTACATAATTTAGGTTAGGCTACCAAGTAAGAAAAATTACCTTTGGGTATGTTGATAAACTACATCTATATGCCGAAAATAGTTTGTAATTAGGTATAAAAGGAACAAGTCTACTCTAAGTTACACCTGCCGCAAAATGACTTCGGACCTTCGTGTGATATTCCACTGAGAAAGCAGTCTGAAATCAATTTGCATTTCTCACGCTACGGAGTAAAATATTTTGTCGGGAAGTATCTGGCATGTTATTAGTCGATCCCTTTATGCTACCGCAGAGGCAAAACTCATCAGTGTTTAGATAGAGGTGACGTGGGGATGTTGTGTTTCTGCCGTACCGCTTCCAGAATTCTTGGATTTTTGTGTGCAGTCGTTTGTGTTCTTTATTTTTTTTAAAGTGCAGTGGACATGCCTGGGAAGTATTGTTCTGTTGAGGAGAAGGCCCATATTCTTGCGTGGAGGCAAGAAAATGTCCCGATAAAGAAGATATGCGAGCGCACTGGTCAGGCGAAGTTGACCATCATGAAGCTCCTGCTGGCGGCGGCTAGAGGCCTACCACCCAACGTCGTACCGAAGCACAATTTCGGTGGTGGAAGGCGAAGGAAGACGTCTAAGGCCACAGATAACCTCATAAAGAGAGGTGTTGAAGAACCCTCGACTTACAGCGTCTCAATTGAAAAAAAACCATCCCAAGCTGCTGGAAGCCATGTCTGTTCGAACGATCCAGCACCGGCTGCAGAAGGACTTGGGGTTACCATGCCGTACCGCCGCCAAGAAGCCACTTATCACCGACCGCATGAAGAAGCAGCGTGTTGCCTTTGCAAAGAAATACGTTCATTGGACATCGGCACAGTGGAGGAAGGTGATGTTTTCAGATGAAAGCATGTTCCAGGTGTTCCAGATTCGATCTGCCAAGGTGCGACACCCATCATTTGCTAGTCGGTACCACCCAGCCTACACGGTACCGACTGAGTCAGTGATGGTGTGGGGGTGTTTTTCTGGTGAGAAGGGAAATGGGGGTCTGTACTTCCTTCCCAAGAATGTGATGATGAACGGTGACCGTTATATTGACGTTCTTAACGACCATTTGTTGAACCACTTCGCCATTCACGGCAGTGAGATTTTTATGCACGACAGTGCCCCCTGTCACAAGGCCAAGGTGATGAAGTGGCTTAATGAGCGGAAGATTAAGGTGTTAGAGTGGCCTGGCAATAGCCCCGATCTCAACCCCATCGAGAACTGTTGGCATTACATGAAGAAGATCATGGCAGAGAAGAAGACTCCTAACCTTGCGAACCTCAAGACGGAGCTGATAAAGGTGTGGTGCAAGGAGATGACATTGGACTACTTCAGGAAGCTCAGTGATTCCATGCCCAAATGGCTCCAGGGGGTCCTCAAGAACAAGGGAGCCATGACTTCATATTGATGTAACTAAGTTTTTAAATATATTTGGTTTTTTATAATGTTTGTGCTTTTCCTCCAAAATGGTAGATGGTCCGAAGTCATTTTGCGGCGGGTGTAACTAGTTAAGCTAAACTGTTTTTTTGAGTTTTGTCAAGATAACTTTCTCACAGATCACTGACAAACCAAATAGAGGTAGTAATCTCCAGATATTATGCTTTAAAATAAATTGCAACAGTGTAGCTTCAACTAACAATGAAAATATTCTAAACTTTTTCGAAGGAGATTATAATAAATTTAGGACCTTCCTAGGGTTAGTAAACTGAAGAGAAGTTTTTTACAAATAAAAATGCATATGATGTGTGGAATGTGTTTAAACAGGTAATATTTAAGTTGCATGCATGCCTTTTACACCTAGCTATTAGGAATACAAATAGGAAGCCAGTGTGGCAGAATAAGGAGATAGGAATGATGATTATGAATACAAGGAAAGCTTTTAGAACTTTTAAAAGTAACAATAGGGAGGAAGATTTAGAAAGAAACAAACATAGAGGAAATGAGTTAAGCAAATTAATGATAAAGTATAAAGGAGACTCATAAATCTATAATATAAATGAGGCAGTGGCGTAGCTTGGAGGGGGGCTGAAAGGGTAACTACCACCCATGATTGGAAAAATATCTGACCCAGTCAGAAATCTATAACCAGTTGTAAAAACTTTTTGGCAATAAAGAAGAGAAAGAGATACATTTCACTATGGCCAATTTTAAATTCAGCTTCTCATAATAATACATTATATTATAGCATGGTTAAGCCTGTGACATAGTGGCTTGAAAAACATATTAGTCATGGAAAAAGTGCCAAATTTGGGTATTATTGCAGTTTCAGCCCCAATCGGTTCTCAGCAATTTTGATGTCGCAAATGGATAACAGAGATAATAAATATAATAATTTTTGGTCTACCATATTGTCTCAGTCTAGCCATGGCTACAGTGTGTGAAGGTTGTGCTCTTACTCCATTTGAAGTGATTCATAAATTTTTTAAGAATAACATTGACTCATTGACCATTCTCATGGTGTTAGGTTAGGTTAGATTGGATTGAGTTTGGTTATGAAACATGTTTTTCCTACATTTTTTTGTGATTCACTCAAATTTGACATCCCTTTCCATCGCAAATCACTCGTTTTTGAATTTTGATGTTGGAGGGAATATCTCAAAAATGAGTAATTTGCGACGGAAATGGATGCCAAATTCAAATGAATTGCATAAAAAAACATAGGAAAAACATAAGTTTCATGTTCAAAACGAATTGGGGCTGAAACTGCATATTTACCTAAATTTGTCTCTATTTCAATTATACTTCTATGATTAGTTCCAAGTTCACCCTCTCCTTGGCAAATTTCTGGGTACACCCCTGATAAATACATGACTTTTCATAAGTAAAAAGTTGATTTTCCTGGATCCATGAAAGTAATACTTGACCCAGAGTTTGTCAAAAAAATTATTTCAAAAGCTGAAATTGGATACTGGAGATTTTGAAAAGAAATTAAGGCAGTGAAAGCTTAATACAGTCACCCCTTGCCATTCACAGGTATTTCATTCCATGGAGACCCTGTGAAGTGTGAAATCCACAAACCACAATACAAAGGTTCAATGGGAAAAGGGGAGTTACATGCCTGGGGACCCCCAGACACCCCTCTAAAATATTAATACTAATTTTTGAGGGCAATAAAAACATTAATATAATATATTTTAACATACAAAAATAGGGTAAATAGTGTTAGAAAATGGTTTTCTACTGATATTGTATTAGAGAAAATGTACTACCAGAGGGTTTGTGAGGGGTTATGCAAGCGCTGTACATAGTAAGAGCACCCTCAAATTGGAAACAGATGCTAAGTGATCAAGGACAGTACAGAACTTCCTCCCCATTGTGGCTGTAAAGTTTTGGCATTGTCAGATATATTTGTCTTATTTTTGTTGTGAGGAATATACCCACGCCTGATATAGCGTGTAACTACTGAACAGTACCAGGAAAGAAATAATGAAAAAAGTATTTTAGACTCAGACATTGCACCTACATAATTTCAGTAGGGGTGTGTATGTGGGCCTAGAAATCCAGAAATGGTCAGCTGAGTGAAGTTAGTTGCCATTTCATACCTCTGCAACCATGCACATGAAAATTCATCCAGTCATGCTAATTTGCGGATATGTGAAATTTGTACCCATGAACCACAAAAAGGACTACAAATGGTCAACTGTATTCACTTCAAGTTCACAAGGAACTTTTGTGAAGCTTAACAATTGGCCCCCCCCCCTCCTCAAGTAATTTGGGTGGGTGGGGCCTCAGCACCACAAGTCTAGTTAAATGGGCACTACAGGCCTATTTAGCTAGTTTAGAATAATTTTAGCAACAGACAGTAGGAAGGATCGAGAAAAATTATTTAGCTTTCATAAATACAGAAGAAAAATAGTTAGCATTGGTCCTTTAGAAAGACAAGGATATGGCTAATGCTTTGAATAATTTTTTTGCATCCATTTTCACTTGGGGAAAGTAAGATAACTTAGAAAATATTGGACCTAGTATGGAGGATAGTAACCCCTGTGCTAGATAGATTAGTATTAAAAAATATATCTTAAACACCTCTCATTATTAAATTAAATACTAATAAGGCAGTAGGCCCTGATAACTTATCTATGCTAAAAATCTTGAGAAAAAGGGTGGGTGGGATTTATCTGGCTGAAGCACTCGGCATTATGTCTGACAGGTCATTGCAGTGTGCAGAAATACTTGATGAATAGGAAAAGGCAACTGTTTTACCCATTTTTAAGAAATGGAATAGTTAGGTAACTATGGGCCAGTAAGTCTGAAATTATTTTCAGTCACTTAAATGAATATAACCTATTATTAGATTCGCAACATGGATTTATATCTTTTGGGAGTTCTTAGTTGTTGTTGTTGGTTAGCCGATCAGCCCACCCTGATTGAGCAAGCCAGTGGCACGCACGTAACCAATTGCCCTCTCTGGAGTGGACCAGAGGTTCAGCGCACTAGTGATGTTGTGTTGTGTGTTGTATGTTGTGCTAGCATGGTACAGTCTGTCATAATGTGTTCAATTGTTTGTAGTGTGTTCTGGCAAAGGTGGCAGGTGTCATCTGTGGAGTTGTCTAGTCTGTGTTTATATGTCTGTAAGTTGGGGTGATGTCCACATCAGAATCGTGCTAAGTTAATTTGATCCAATCTGCTCAGGCTGGTCTGTGACCTGTCAATGGGTGGCAGCTTCACACCTAGGACTGCATTCAGACCGAGTTGTGTCAGTGCTTTGTAGATTAGGTGTGTGTGTATGTGTTTTCTGTACTGTGTGATGAGGTCTGTGGGGTGTGGTATGGAATGGAGTATTTGGTTATGATGTCTCACTGGTGTTACCTTAATGGTGCGAGGTGTTGGTGCATGATTGTACATGTAGTGGCAAGGGTGTTGTGGGTTAGTTGTCACTGCTGCCATGAATTGTGTTCCCCTCATGTCTAAATGTTCCCTAACTTTCAGTATTTTTGTTTCTGTGTGCAGGTGTTCTATTGGTGTTGTTTGAGTACATCCTGTAATGATACAAAGTGCATTGTTTTGTATTGTCTGTAAGGTGTTTGTGTGTGTGTTTGAGATAATGGGTACCCAGCATGGGCTAGCAGAGTCCATAACTGAGTGAATATATTGTTTGTATATGAGTGTTGTTGTTTCCTGCTGGTGTCCAAAGTTTGTGCCTGTTAGTACCCTAAGCGTGTTAAGTCTTGACGTACATTTGTTTTTAATGTCCTGAATGTGGTTTGCAAAAGATAATGGTGTGTTGTATGTGACCCCAAGTATTTTGGTCCTGAGAGTGTGTGGACTGTTGTTGTTATTTATTGTAAGCTGTGGAGTTATTTGGTGTTCTTTTGTTAGCAAGGTAATGGTTGATTTTGTGGGTGCTGCTTTGAGTCTATTGGGTGTGAGCCAGTCTTGTATACTGTTTATGTATGTTTGTAGGTTATTTGTAGTGTGTCAATGTTGTTATGGGTGGATGTTAGAGTGAGGTCATCTGCATATGATAAGGTAAACTTGTTATCTATGGGTGTTGGAATGTCATGCATGTATAAGTTGAACAGTGCTGGTGAGAGAAGAGAGCCTTGAGGGACCCAATTCAGAAAAAGCTTGTTTTTGGATGACTTGCCATTAAATGTGACATGTGAGCATCTTCCTGAAAGATAGTTGCTCAGCCACCTTTTGGTGTTATTGTGCATGTTTGTGGTGAGTATTTTGTTTATGAGAGGGAAGTGTGAGATAGCATCAAATGTTTTATTAATGTCTATTGTTGCTAATACAGTGGACCCCCGTTTAACGATCGTAATTGGTGCAAAATAAACCATCAGTACACGAAAAAATTGTTACACAAACCAATAACATGTAAATGGCCTAATTGGTGCAAATTTTTCGAAAATACACTCTTGCAAGACTTAAAAACACTAATTTTCCATGTTTAAAAGGATATTTTAACAATAAATGATATTTTAACACCAAAAATGTATTATAACTTATTTTGCTGTAAATAAATAATAACAACAATTAAATAAAGAAATAAATAAATAAAAAAATTATTTACCTTATGTTGGTGGTGTAACATGGATGAAATTCGATGGTGTTAGTCGTGGGGTTGGAGGAGAAAATTATTGTTTGGAAGGAGAATCTCCTTCCATCGTGAATTTGGCGCGATCGTTCAAAAATTGTTACACAGAAATTAATAGTTACACAGGCAATATATTCTCAATGAGGCTTGATCGTAACACGATTTAATCATAACATGAACCAATCGGTAAGGGGGGGGTCCACTGTAGTGTAGGTTGAGCTGGTCATCTGGAGTTGATGCCATCTATGATGTGCTGCATGAGGTTAGTGAGTAATGTTGTGGTTGAGTGGTGAGGTCTGAATCCATGTTGAGTAGGTGATAATGGTATGTGTGGGTTGGTAGATTTGTAAAATTAATCTCTGTTACTTTGAAAGGTATGCATAGTAAAGTAGTGGGTCTATAGGAAACTGGTTCTGTTGGATTTTTGTTTGGTTTGAGTAGTGTACTAATTTTACCTTGTTTCCATATGTTAGGAATAATACAGTGTTGGTATGAATATGTGCTGATGTTTGTGAGAGCTAGTATTCCCTGTGAGCCCAAGTGTTTAAGGTGTATGTTAGATATGTTGTCTGGTCCAGTAGCCTTTGAATTCTTAATGTTTTTGATGATCTTGGTGGTCTGGTCTGTATTGAAGGGTGTAATAGTCATGTCAAGTCTGTAGGTTTTCTTGTGTCTGGTTGTTGTCTCTGTTTAAGTGACTTATCTTTACATAGTGATTAACTAGAATGTTAGCTTGTTCTTGGGAGTTCTTAGTAGAAGACCAAAGTGAAGATTTTATTTACTTAGATTTTAGTAAAACTTTTGATGAAGTTTCTCACATATGACTTTTGTATAAATTAAGACATGAAATGTCAAAGCTGGTATTGGAATTGTGTAGCATGGTGGCTGAAGGATAGGAAACTGTTACTAAATGAGCACAAATCTGCTGACTGGCAAAAAGCACTCAGTGGGTTCCTCAGGGGTCAGTTCTTGGACCCTTATTATTCATAGTGTACTTCAATGGCACATTTTATTTTTATTTACGAGTGTAAGAACAAAATCATTAACTTACAATGTGTAAATAGATATTTTGTAACTCAAAAAATGCACTCATATCAGACCAGAAATAGATCAAAGCATGTTATACCTCAATTAAGATTGTCCATCTCAAAAATTACCCATTTTCATTCGATTGAAACTATGGAATAATGGCATACTAATAAAAATCTAGGATTAATGTACATTACCATTGTTTCTTCTTTTCTCATGCATAATCTAGGATTAAAGATACATTACTTGTGACTGTTCAGCTCTTACCTTTCATGTATAATATTGATTGCTTTGTATGATATTGGTATACCTTCCTTCAATAATGACTTTGCATTTGTTGTATCAATAAGGATAGTTTAAGATTAATACATACCTTAATTAATAATTCTTAGTCATGATTTATGTATTAATAATAATAATAATACCAATTTTATTTTTATAAGAGCCCAGTAAATCTTGAAGCTTAGGAGCCAAATTAAATAAAATAAATAGCCCAACTTCATAATTAGTTGTCATTATAAATTGTAAGACCACTGTATTTATTTTATTAATAATAATGAAGTTTATTTAATAATAATAAAAAAAATTATTTGGAGGATGGAGATATACCAAAATTTCTAAATGATGGAAAGCTAACTGGAGCAGTCAAAATGGTAGAAGATAGTTACAAGTTAGAGAGAGATTTAAATAAACTTGCAACTTGGACAGAGAAATGGCAAATGCATTCAATTGCCATAGATATAAGATTTTATAGGAAGGAACAACACAGAAACTGGGTATAGAAGGGCACATATCAATTGGAATTTGTAGATGAGGAAAATGATCTAGGAGTAATTACTATTAAAAAGTTAAACATTATAAATAGAAATGCAGGTTACAAAATCAAAGATGTATTATATATAGGCATGGTCTCCTCGTTTCAGCCAAGATAACCCATAGGTATGTTAGGTAGGGTGTGACAGTTGCCCCAACTTTGTCCTACAATGCTGTTCAAAATTTTGGTGTTGCATATTGACATAAAAAATACCCACGTGCAATTTTTTGAAGATTCATGCATATTCGAGTGAGCACCAGCAATTTGAAAAATAGCGATTTTGCTTATACGGCATACGCGCCTATATATGATATTACACAACCATCATAAGGGATATTAACACAAATAATTTGCCTCTCTTAATTAAAAGCTGTTATCACTAACACAAAAAAGTTAATCATTCTTATTCTCTCATGGTAAATTAAAGGGTTTTATCATATATTCACAAGGTATTATTTCTCTAGAGCAAGAAACCATGATTTCTGTTCGGAAACAGATGATCATTTGCGCTGATTAGGAACGCGGAGTCTGTCATTTTCAACTACTTGAAGGACTTCTTGAAAGCGCTCCTCATCCCTGGCAACATTAAGAAAGTCATGGCAAAGTTTTACACCACGCTCTGCAGCCTCATTGACGACCTGAAGCTTGTCCACAACCCGTTTCATGTTCAGGTAGTTGTCATGATCCGCCCATTCACTGGCTGGACTGTAGAGAAACTGATAGGGCATGCCTAAAATGGTGAAGAACCGGCTTGTCAGGCCCAGTTAGGTCCACCAGGGCAGTGCCACTTTCTGGGACGGGGGAAAGATATGGCTTTCCATAGCCCCCATGATTGAGCCCCACTCTCTTAGTAACTTCAGTGCCTTCATGGCAAAGAAGGGCCTTCCTCATCTCCTCTTTTGTCCTTTCTTGTACTTGGGATGAGAACAAAGCCAGTGGGGCCAACTCCTCAGTTAGGTACCAAGTGTGTGTACCGAGTGCCACACGTGCTTTGTCAACTATTGTGGCGTCATATGGGGCAAATTCAGCCAAGGTTTTGACCAAATTCAAGTCATTCAGTGGCGCACTTGCTGGAACGGGGCAAACAATCCACCATGGGACATAAATAGCGACTGTGAACACAGCAAACCGTTCTAACTTGTTGATTTGACTTTTAGTCACAACCTCGGCTTTGGGAAAACTGCTCTTTGATCTGGCCTGACAAAAGAACAATCTTGAGGGTATAGAGCAGTTTAGCCATCCACCTTGCTTTGTGAAGTTCACTGGCTCTTCACGGAAGAAGTCAGCCATCTCCTGCTGGCGCTCCTCAAACACTCCAGGCATTGCGGGGTAGTAGTATTTTTTTTTTTCATTGTACACCAGTGAGAGAAATGGTTCTTGAACCTAGAAATGCAATTATTGGGATTATTGTATTTCGTACTAATCTATAATATTTTTTTAGGGGTATTAAGATTGATATGATCGATCATTTGCTTGGTGTTAGTAAATCTTATAAGTCTAATAAAAGAAATTCCACTAAATTTGTTCATTAGATAATAATATTCCTTGTTATTTTGTAAAGCTTATGACTCACCTCTGGAAAACCATTATGTTTGGACTTGAAGAGCCCTCCACTTTCAAGCAATCCCAGCAAACACCTAGGATGACTTCGCCCACATGCCTGCAACAGGCGCACCAGAATACGGCACGCTCTAATTCCTTTTGGAGGGAGACGCAAGCAGCTGTTTTTTGTCCTGAAAAAAAAATGTAATTGTAGTTTAAGGCCACCATTTCAGGCACGTGCTTTTTGCAGATTTCTGTTAAATCATTCACTGTATTTTGGTATTAATGTCATGATAAATTCACGCTGATGTTTGAAATAGGTTTACCTGTATTGGATGAAGTTGTGTCGAAAACCATACCAACGACATTCTGTTCACACTCCCAATCGACCAGAAGTTGTTTGGTTGCTGTTGATATCAAGTCTCCTTGAACCAGGCCAGCTTTTTGAGTCAAATGCGGAAGAGGTGGGACTCCAAAAAGCTTTGTGCCATTGACACCAGACACAAGAATGGGCAGGTGGTCATTAGTGCCTTTGGAATCCAGCGTGTCCATAAGTTTACCATCCCAGTGCACCAGTACTTTGTCTGATGGTTGCCATTCATCCATGATTTTTAAGCTTATTTCTGACACGATGGAAGCTCGGTATCGGTGGGCCGTCCTTGCATTTAGACTCAGCTTTGATGTATCTCCACCACATGCAGATACAAGGGAGTACACAATTGCACTCAGCTGGGTCAGTGAGATGTTGTTTCGAACACTGCATGAAACAAGTTCTGCCGACTTCAGAATATCATGGGGTACAACGGTGCTAGCTCAAACATGCACCGATCTCCAAGAAAATTTACAGGGTGTTTCCTAGATAAATACACAACACTAAAACTTTGAACAGCATTGTAGGACCATTTTTTGATTTTTGGAGGGCAATGGTCACACCCTAATGTTAGGTGGTGTTCAACATTGAGTGACTAAACTTGTCTTTGGTTTGAGGGAAAAGGATCATGGGATAGACTAAAGGAATTAGGAATCTTCTCTTTTAACCCTTTCATACCTGATTTTTGTTTCTTTTCATGCCACAAAAAACCACTTATGTGATATCTCCAGAAAGACTAAAACCTTGTAAAATTTGATGGTCAAATTTGTGATCATACGGCATGAAAGGGTTAAAAAATATATTAGGGGTGCTATGATTGAACTATACAAAATGTTTACAAGTATAGAAAGGGTAGATAAAAAAAATTAATTAGAAACTAACAACAGAACTAGAGGTCACAAAGAAATTGGGAAGTAGGTCTACATAAATCTTCAGTTTTAGGGTGCTGGATTTTTGGAACAATTTGCCCTACCTTAGATAGTTTGGAGAAAGGACTTTATAAATTTTTTAATCAGAGAAATTTTGTAAACAATAAAAAAGTTAAATTTTGCTGGCAGTGACACAATCCAATGGATGGAGACATAGGGGCCTAATAATTAAGATTAATTTATGACTAGGGGAAAAGAAGAATTTCGTAAACAGCTAAAACTTTTGCATGCATTTAATCAACAATTTCATGGATCCAAGTGTGATTTGAGGCATATTTTAGGGCAAACCTTGTAAATGGCTATATTCTTTGCAGTTATTGTATTACAGAGCAAAATATGACAGCATGCAATTGGGGTGGTTTGGTTATTTTGGAGAACCTAGAGAGGCTCTGATGGCTTTGAGTTATCTCTATGGTTATGTTATAAATTTTTCAATCCTGCCTGAATCTTTGTGATAAATTCATAGTCTGTTCCATACCAAAAAGTAATTTATGAACTATTGGGTAAATTAATGGTTATTGTACATATCAGATGTATGTTAACTTTACAAATTACCAAAAAGAAACTTAAGTGTCATAGAGGTGACTGGATTGTTAAAAATAATTATTTAATTTATATTTCAATAAAATACAATCATAATCACCATTTCAGAAATCCTTTCAGAAGGGTTATAAATTATCACAAGTAAATAAAAAATAAATACTTAAAATTTCTAAGCTGAATATGTAAATAGGTACCATAAGGTAATTAGGAGTATTCTTTTTAAGTTAACTCTTAAAACAGGACATATCTTATATGTATGCTTAGATAACAAAGTGGTTTAAGTTTCTGAAAGTGCTTATTTGCTGAAAAATATTGACACAAAATACAAATATTTTTCCTAGAATTAAAGCAAATATGACAAGTCAATAAAAATAAAGAGGCCTACCAAAATAAATCCAACTGATGGCAATTTGAACAAATTCAAAATATGGAAAGCAGTCAGACATAGGCTCATGAGGCCTACCAAAAGAAAATAAAAAAGACAAAAATATAAGTATCTGGGTATAATAAAAATGAATATTTGACTTTTACTGCAAAATAATTTTCACAATCACTTCAAAGTATACAGTAAATTTTCTATGTATCATTATAAAATATACATCCACCCTTAAAAAATGTTATAGCTATTGTACTTATAGATTAGACAAACCTATACACAAAATCTAACCATGATATAAGGTTAGGCTAATGTAGAGAATTATAAAAAGATATACATGCTCTTAAAGCACACCCTTTAAACTCCATTTAGGCTCAATTATTACTGAAATGGCTAATTCCATTTACTTTTAACCAATAGTTCCTGGGTCAAAAAGTCTTGGATTAGGAGGAGTTAAGTTGTTTAAGTCCTTGTACCAAGGAACTAAAGTATTAAGAATGTCTTTTGCTGAATTCCAAGGAAAAACCTTTGCTCTTAATTTAAGATTTCTTTCCTTCTCCATTTGTGCAATAGTCTCGATCAGGTGATAATTGACTCTAGGAAAAACTCCATCACATTCACACAAGCGTAAACTAGGACAAAAATCATTAAACCCATCTCCAACATACGCTATTCTCACAAATTCAATTCCACTGGAAAATTTAGCTTCAACAAACTTTGATAAGATATCACCTTTACATAAATTAATTGTACTAAGATCACATATATCCTGTTTATGATACATTTCTAATGATAAGCACCCATTTTGTCCAAATTCTGCATGGTTGGTAAAGATAGCTGAAATTTTTTTGAGGAGGCCTTTATGTTCTAATATGTGATTAATAAAAATATTATTGGAGTCAGAAATAATAATAAATTCAGTTTCTTCAAATGGTAAAGCTGTAAAAAGTTCTTCCATTCCATCTGTAAGAGGAATTTTTTCAAGACATGACAGAATCTCATCCTTTGTTACACCATTTTTATGTAACACTTTGAAAACTTCTCTCATATACTGTGTCCAACCATCTTTGCGGTACAGAGCTCTTACTTCAGGTGGGATTTGTTTATTTGGAGCTAGCTGATAGAGGAATGTATCACTATTACCATTTATAATTGTATGGTCAAAATCCAAAGCAATAAGAATTTTTTTCAGCATTTTTGACATCTGAAAATAATGGGCACATAGTAGGCTTACTATATCAGTAATAAAACACTGTTAGGCTCATGAGATAGACTAGTCTTATAATAATATTATTATAAACTTTACAGTAAAAAAGTCACCACAGTTAGCTACTCCATCGAGCCTAAATCCTAACTTTAGAAATTTATTATTACGCTTCTCCACTTCAGTATGGTATGCGCATTCACATATCAGTTCTTGTGACAGACCAGGCCCCATGAACTATTATGTATTTAACAAAGCCTAGTATCTATGGTGTACAGTTATTTCAGCTCAAGATAAATTATTGGTTTTGTTTAACCTCTTTCACAACATCTAAGGTTGGGGTGGGGAACCTACGAGGTTGGACAGTATTTTAGATTTAGTAATAACTACGGATGATAGGCTAATTACTGATCTTCAAGTAATAGAACCATTGAGCAATAGCGATCACAATATGGTAGAGTTTGTCCTCTCAGTAAGTCACTCGAAACCAACTAACTCGACTAAAATTCCTAGCTTCCAGCACGCAGACTTTAGTAAATTTCGAAATAAATTTTCACACGTCAATTGGGAAAATGTAATGGGGAACTCCAACGCAAAACTAATGTGGGAATCGTTCATAAAGGTATTTAGGACTATAAATGAGGAATGTGTACCGTACAAAATTAAGCGTGCGAAAGTAAACAACAAGCCCTTGTGGTTTACTTCTAGAGTAGGAGACATTATAAAGAGTAGAGAGAGGGCTTATAGGCTATACAAGTGCGATAAAGATAATCTGTTGTTACGAAACAACTACATATCTCTAAGGCGTGAAGCTAAAAGTGTAATAAAAAAGTCAAAACGCGAATTTGAAATCTCCATAGCTCATGACGGTAAAGAAAATCCCAAGCGATTCTTTCAATACGTCAATAATAGAAATCCAGTAAAAAGTGTCTTAGGTCCATTAAAAAATGGAAATGGAGATCTAGTCTCTGAAAACAAGGAAATGGCTACCTTGCTAAACGAATTTTTTACGTCAGTTTTTACTATAGAAGATGTAACGAATATCCCTACGGTCATAGACATAATACCTTTTGATAATGGTAATATTTTGGATAATATTGTCGTTAGTGAAGGGGAAGTAATGCGCTATATTGATAAAATGAAAACGCGTAAATCACCGGGTCCGGATTCCATATATCCCATACAACTAAAAGAATTAAAAGATAGCATTGTTCTGCCGCTAACAATGATTTTTAATGCGTCTATTTCTGAGGGGTGCGTACCAGATAATTTCAAGTTAGCAAACGTAACACTTATCTTTAAGAAAGGCGATAAACGTGTGGCGGGAAATTATAGGCCTATCAGTTTAACGTCTGTTGTAGGTAAGCTACTGGAATCAATAATTAGGGATCGTATAGTCGAACACTTAGAAGTGCATAATCTGGTCCAAAATACGCAGCACGGTTTTAGGCGAAACAAATCTTGCTTAACTAATCTTTTAGAATTTTTCCAAAGCGTGGTTAACGTTTACGATAGACATCGGGCGGTTGATGTAGTGTATTTAGATTTTCAAAAAGCGTTTGACACCGTGCCGCACAAAAGACTGATTGAAAAAACTAAGGCTCATGGAATCAGGGGTGTAGTAATAAATTGGCTAGAAGAATGGTTGCGAGGCAGGAAACAGAGGGTGGTCGTTGATGGAGCGGAGTCGTGTTGGGCTAATGTAGCGAGTGGCGTTCCTCAGGGTTCTGTATTGGGCCCCTTGCTTTTTCTTATATATATTAACGATCTAGATGTCGGCCTAGTCAGTACAGTTTCAAAGTTTGCAGATGACACGAAGCTGGGTGGTAGGGCGATTAATGATGAAGATAGAGGTAAAATTCAGGAAGATCTGAATAAAATCGTTGATTGGTCAGTCACATGGCAAATGAGATTTAACGTGGATAAGTGCAAAATTATGCATATAGGTTCGCGTAACGGTAATTTTGCGTATAGTATGTCAGGAAAGATTTAACAAGCGTAGAGCAGGAAAAAGATTTAGGAGTTATAGTCACTGGTGATTTAAAAGTAGCAAAACAAAGTACAGCGGCGGTCAATAAGGCGAACAAAGTGTTAGGTTTTATAGCTCAAATTTTGAGTACAAATCGCGCGATATTATAGTTCCTCTTTATAAATCATTAGTTAGACCCCATTTGGAGTACGCGGTCCAATTTTGGAATCCGCATATGCGCAAAGATATAGACCGAATCGAAAGAGTTCAAAGACGAGCAACTAAGATGATTCCGTCTCTTAGGTCAAAGTCGTACGAGGATAGGCTTAAAGAGTTAAAATTGACTACACTCGAGACTAGGAGGTTAAGGGGTGATCTAATCCAGGTTTTCAAAATTATGAATGGGTTTGATAACGTAGATAGAGATAGCTTTTTCGAAATATCTCAATATAATAGGACTAGAAATAACGGGTGTAAGTTGACAAGTAGAAGGTTCGAGACAGCAGTTGCGAAAAACTTTTTTACGCATAGAATAGTAAAGAGCTGGAATAGTTTGCCGGTAGAAGTAATTAGTAGCACGTCTATAAACATGTTTAAGAATCGATTGGACACATGTTGATAGAAAGGGTATAGTTTAAGGTAGTAAAATTAAGGCTTTGTGGGGATAGATCCCACAGCTCAACACAAGTGTTGTGGGATATAGGGAGGCAGCGTCTTGGGTTAGGGGATACTCTCTGTCCTTACACACCCCATTTAAAGAGATTCCTCTGCCGAGCGGTGCCCCCCATAGTACTGTGAGGTATTGAAAAACTCATGATCTTCACTTGCCCCACAAACACCTTTAAATGGGAGACCCATAATGGGTGCACACACATTTCTACATTACGGTACAGTCTTTACAGCCACACCTACACTTTTCCTCGTATGTGTATATATTGTAATGTATATGGTTGTAAATTTGACTTGGTCCGCAATCGATATGAACCGTGACTTGATGGATACCGTAATGAAATTGACTGGATTCTTTGGATCTGATATATTTGCATGTCCGTTGTATAATAGATATAGAGTGTAACATATTTGTGGATAGTAGTCTATTATGACTTGATCCTCTGGATCGAGAGATTCTATCTTTAGTTTTAAATCGATAATTAATTATTTTTAAATTGATAATGTATATGGTTGTAAATTTTGACTTGGTCCGCAATCGATATGGACCGTGACTTGATGGATACCGTAATGAAATTGACTGGATTCTTTGGATCTGATATATTTGCATGTCCGTTATAAATAGATATAGAATGTAACATATTTGTGGATAGTAGTCTATTATGACTTGCTCCTCTGGACCGAGAGATTCTATCTTTAGTTTTAAACCGATAATTAATTATTTTTAAATTGATAATTATTTAGTTTCGTAAAAATTGGTCGTTGCCAATTTACCGGCAGTTTTTAAATAAGTTTATGTTCTTGTGGTTCGGAACCCACGTAAAATTGTAGGTCCCCTCCGCCACCACGGAGGACATACACAATACACGATTACGAACACAGTTAGGTAGACCAGCCATGAGTGGATCCTAGGGTCTTTGTTGGTCTGAAACATTATAACATTATGACGGAGGGGACCTACAGCTTTACGTGGAATCCGAACCACGGGTCACTACATAGTCTGGACACAGTAGATGGTCTCCCATTTCGGCTCAACTGGATTAGTCCAGTGCATACCATCTTGGTCCAAAGCATACCCATAATATATGGGTTAGACTTCTAGTGTGTTGGTTTCTTGGACCTCATCTTATTTCACAAAACCAGTGCAAATATTTGGTTAGCATCCCTCTTTTCTAACTATTAGATGTACAATTGTTTAAATGGGATTAGATTTCTGAAGCACAGTAGTCTTGCAATAAAATAAATAAATGAGCAAATACTGGGTGATTGCTATCACACCTCTTTTAATGGACAAGATACGTTCTTGAGGCTTGTCTGCTAAGCAAAAAATCCATTAATAGAGGTCATTATAACATGGTGCTTATGGAGATGGGTTCTTGCTTAATAGTGAAATCAGTTGAAATGATGAATAAATGCCTTTAAATACTATTATTTTCTTACAGAATGACTAAATAATGATTAAATGTGCCAAAATACAGTAGGTCTTAAACATTTGAAAAAAGTTGCAATTACTTAGAAATACATGTATGATTTTCCACCATCTCCATATGAAAAGTAAATACAGTATTAAGTGGCAAGCAAATGGCTCCAGTGCAACAATAATAAAACAACAAAAGTGGCTGCCACAATCAGTATAGGTGACAATGCTTAACTTTGTACAATTCAAATGAAGACTTTGTTAACATCAATAATAGATGAAACTAAATGAATATGAAGAGACATACTGCAACACAACCAACATGAATCTTGGTGGGGTACTGTATACACTGAGATGATCACTGATTGACTTAGAGGCTGTAAACAACAAAGATGGTGGCAGACTTTATCATTGGTTCTTTTTCACTAATGTTTGATTGATTTTTTCCTTGAATGGTACCTATACTTACTATTATACAGTACTGTATTTATTAAATTAATATTTTTTTAATATCCATTAAACGAAAAACCATTGGCCAAGGCTTTGTTAAAAGAGGTATGATAGTAGTACAAATGATCTTCCTAATTTTAAACAATGAAAAAACTAAAAGCTACAGTGAAAAGCAAGATATATGAATAAAGAAAAACTCAAAAAGTTTTATTTATGAGCTATTGAAGTTCAATATGAGCTCCTTTTGTGGCTCTACAGACATCAAAGCAGTATTGTTTCCCTTCATACATTTTGTAGCATATCATACTGAACTTTTCTAACAGTCTTGCATATCCTTTCCTTCAAATGTTCCAAAGTTGTTGCTATTGGTAGAACAAAAACTTTATTTTTGACAAGCCCCACCCAGAGGAAGAAGTCAAGGGGAAGTAAATCAGGCAAATGAGCCAGCCAAGGAATGGGCCCCCAATGCCTGATCCAACAATCAGGCAATTGCTCATTCAGAAATGTTGTAACCTCAAAAGAAGCCACAAAAGTTAATACTGAACATCAATAGCTTGTAAATAAAAACTTTTTTCTTCTTTATTTGTGTATCATGTTTTTCATTGTAGCTTTGTTAGTTTTTATGTAATAAATGTTTAAAATAAAAATGTGGCAATACTTTGTCTGTAAAATACACCTATCCAATATACTTTTTGCTTGATATACAAATATCAACCAAAATTGATTCTACTCTGTTGTTTTTAATATCATCATTTTGAACTGAAGTCATTTAAATACTATTCTTTAACTTGGTTAAAAGTTTTATGGGCCAAGTTAGGCTATCTTTTGGATGACTTGGATAACTTTGATAGTGGCTTCATGTTTTCTAAATGAAATGTAATGTAAATTAGGCTAATCAGGCCAAAAAAACTGGGCTTGCACTGAATGAACCCCTGGATCTCTCTAAATACTAAGTTAGATTAAGCTTAAAACTTAGGAATAGAGTTATTTATACTTTAAAATAATACCAATAAAGTAAAATCTATGGAATTAATACTCTCCTTTAATAACACTACTGGTATGTAACAAAATTTTGGAAAATTTGTGTTTATCTTATGTTTTTGGGTGCGCTGAATTAAAAAATTACATTAGTTTTCTCATGAAAACTAGTTTCTTCTGAAAACCATAATCTATTTTTTGTACCTTGTGGCTTATCAGAGAGCAAAATGACAATGAAGAAAAAGGAAAATAAATATATTTCATATTTAAAAATATATGTGTACAGTATATATAATGCACTCAAATATAATACCAGTATGCACACAAATATACCCACAAATTGACACTTGGGTCCAAAAGATTCCACTCTTTAAGGTGGGATGTCATAATTTCTGCATTGGTTTTTGTAAGGTTCATATCCCTGACTAGGTCATCTATGTCTTTCTGGTTGGGGAAATGGGGTGACGTATTGGAGCTTGCCTCGAAGTCAGCATCTTCATCTTCATTGGAGGATATTAAAGGTGTTTCTTCCATTTCCTCCATGGTGGGTGGGCATTAGGGTGGATCACTTTTCACTTTTTTTTTAAAATTATAGCTGGTCAAAGTTTTTCCCATGATTTGGTTCAGTGGAAGTACACTGACACCATTTTTACCAAAATTAATCAATATTTAGGGGTCATGCATCAACCTTGAAAATTTCAATTTTGGAAATTTGGCCAAATTGACAATTTCTCACTGAATAAAGATAAATCATCAAATGACCATATTTTCGGAATCCTCTCAGTGAAAGAAATCCTCTCAGATACTTACCAAGTTGATCGGACAAGTGGTTTAGAAGTTACACTCACCTAGAAATAACATTAAAATTTAAAATACCGTATTTGTCCCCCATTATGGACGTAATCATAGCATCAGTAGCTGGCGCATCCTAAAATCCCAATTACACACACATGCTATGTCTATGACCAATATTTTCACTAATCACAGTTTGCTTTTTACAGATCAACTGTGTCAATTGATTCTTGTTTGATAAGTCTAGACTTTAGTACAATGGATAAACTGTTAACAACCAGGAGTGGGAAAACTCTGAAAGTTACTATTCTGGAAAAGAGAAAGCAGCAACAACAGCACCACCTTCTCTAAGGTTAGCCACGGACATCATCTTAATTGGTCAGCCATCTTCCTTGATCGGTGGTGCCAAATTGCCAACCACCCATCAAGTTCTCCAGTACTTCTTCTATGCCAAGCAGGAAACTACTGACAGGAAGGCTGCCGTAAAAGACACGGTGGCCAATGTTCTGGCATTTTGTAACATGGCATGTATAAAGACGATCATGAGCTGTAACTGCGAAAGAAAACTAGAGTTACTATGGGAAGAGTGGCGCTTGCTGCAGAAGAGCAAGATGAGAGACAGTGATGCGGGAAAAGGCAGGGAGAAGTTTTCAGAAAATCTGAACAAGTTCTGGGACATTGGAGCTCCCGATGCTATTGAAGAGATACAGAAAAGTCAACTGCTCTCAGACAACAAAGAAGATATTAAATTTTATGAGGATCAACGGGGCCTGCACCAGGCAACAATGAGTGGGACTGATAAAGTGTTCGTTGTCAAGAGAAAATGGCGACTCTCAAGACAACAATCTCGTGATCAGCCAGGCACCTCAAAAACGAAATTAGGAACTGACGCTGAGAGCGACAATGAATCTACAGAAAGCAGATCATCGAGCAACTCTGAATCACAGCTAGAACCACCATACCGACAGCTGAGAGAATCAACTGTATCAATCAGCCTTCCTCACCGCATCCTCAATGCACCGGCTGTTATTGAAGTGGCTGATCGCTTCCGGATGTTCAATAATCAGGTGTGTATATATCAGTAATGATCTTTCCTTGACAAAGATATAATAGACGTAATGACGGAAAATTTAGTGATTATTTTGTCACATAAAAACCATACGCATCTTTGTCAATTTCCTTCCAATTACGCACATAGGTGGCAAGTGTTGTGGCAGCAGTCCTACGTTCGGCAGATCCACCCGCAGACCTGGACAAATTCAGTATCTCAAAGGACACGTCTCGCCGTGGAAGAGTGGCACATCATTGTGAAGTGTCGACAGCTGTGCAGAAATCCTTCGTATCTCCGAGGAGGCATGCTGTCGTCCACTGGGATGGTAAAGTAATCAAGGTCAGTTTTGCCCTCACCATGGATGACAGTGAATTAACATGTTCCAGTGACGACAGTGGATTGACATATTCCAGTGGATGATAATGGATTGGCATGTATGACATACGTTTCAGGACTCTCTTGGATCATTGGAGCACCACCAGGCAATTCTCATCTCTGGAGCTCCCCAATGCACAGAAGGAAAGTTGCTGGCCATTCCGAACTGTTGCTGACAGCACCGGTCTGTCCCAGGCCCAGGTGACCTTTCGTGCTCTCAAAGACTGGGGATGCGAGAACAACGTGATTGGACTGTGCTTCGACACAACTTCCTCCAATACGGGGAGGGTGCAGGGTGCGGTGGTCCGGCTGGAGAACATGCTTGGCAAACCACTCTTCCAGCTGGGCTGTCGCCATCACGTTATGGAGCTCATCGTGGGGGCAGTGGTCATCACCGCGTTTGGAAGAACCACAGCACCAACTGAACCTTTGTTCCAGTATCTGAGAAGGTGAATTTCAAGTCTAAGGCGCATTTTTCTCCAATGATTTTTTGCCTTCAGAGCAATTGAGATATCAGCGTCCTTCTACTAATGATGTTAATAACAGTCGAAAAGGGAAACTTCAGTCATTTTCATGCAATATTTTCATAACTCCCCTTTCAGGTGGGACAAGCTCGACCTCTCGACTTATCGCGAGCTGGAGATCGAGCATTTGGCGGAGGTGACGTGGCTGATGGAGCTCCGAGATGAGGCAGTCAAGTTCCTCGGCACCACTTCTGGTCTTGTCAGAGAAGACTACCGAGAAGTGGCGGAGATTACACTCCTGGTACTCAGGGGGCCCAGCCACATTGTGGCACACACTTCATGCGCCCAGGAGCCTACCATCATCTACAGAAGCTAAGGCTAACAAAGACCCTAAGATCCACTCTAAGGCTAGCCCGAGAGAAAGGAGAGAGTAGGGGGTTAAGAGAAGAGAGGAGAATAAGGGGTTAAGTAAGGAGCAACACCTATCATTCGTGGGTTAACATTCATTCAGAAAAAGAGGGAAAAAGTCTCACCATCATCATCCGCCGGCCACTGCTGACAAGTCAGAAAAATAGTCGGAGAATATAGGAGAGGGGTGAAAGATGAAAAGAAGTAAAATAAGAACTTACAAACCATGCAAACACAGTCTTAACTCACTGTCATACCATGCAAACTACAAACATGCAAGAAAAGAGTTAGAGACATGCAAAGTAAGGAGGATAAGAAAAAAAAAAAAGTAGGTAAAGTTAAACAAAAAGTGGGTTAGTTTACGCTATGAGCTACATCTACATTCGTGTTAGTCTAATTTTTTTTTTTTTTTTTATTGCTGGCATCACGCTGGCATGTCACAAGCTGGCATTCATCGTCAACAGACTCATCCCCGAGCACCACCACCAGAGCTCCCGTTGTTAACTTTCTTTTTTAATTTTAAACAACGTTAATATTTTTAAAATGTCTGTCAAGACGGTTCTTAAACACATTAACGCTGGTAGAATGAACGACTGACGCGGGAAGATTATTCCATTTATCAATTACTTTAAACGTAAAGAAGTTTTTAGCGATATTAGTAATGAAAGTCTGCCACGCAACTTGAATCCGTTATTGCGAGTATTACTATTATCGAAAGTGAACAATTTGTCAAAATTTACGTTATCGATGTTATTAACGATTTTGAAAACTTCAATAAGCTCCCCCCTTAATCTCCTAGTTTCGAGTGAATACAAGTCTAACACTTTAATCCTATCTTCATAAGGCTTATTGCGCAATGCCGGAATAAGTTTCGTGGCACGACGCTGAACCCTTTCTAACCTATCAATATCCTCACGCAAGTACGGGCACCAAAACTGAACGGCATATTCCAAATGAGGCCTGACTAGGGACTTGTAAAGGGGCAATATAATATCCTTCGATTTAAATTCGAAATTACGCGCTATGAAGCCTAACATCCTATTAGCTTTTGCGCAAGACTCCAGGCACTGGTTCCTAACCTTTAAATCTTTAGTTACGCGTACGCCTAAATCTACTTCCTCGTCAACGCTCGCTAAATCCCTATCATCCATCGTGTACACGTAATTATTGTTGCGAGAACCTATATGCAAAACTTTACATTTATGTACGTTAAATTGCATCTGCCACTTATCCGTCCACTCCAAATCCTATCTACATCGTCTTGGATCCTATTTCTATCGTCCTCGTTAACAACCTTACCGCCTATTTTAGTATCGTCCGCGAATTTTGACACGTTACTAATCAATCCTACATCTATGTCGTTAATGTAAATTACGAATAACAATGGGCCTAACACTGAACCCTGTGGGACACCACTACCTACCTCTAACCACCCCGATTCACTACCATTAACTACGACCCTCTGCCTCCTAGCACGAAGCCATTCTTCTAACCAGTTAGCTACCTGACCGCGGATACCGTGCGCTTTAACCTTCGCAATTAGTTATTGCCTTCTGCAAACAGCCATTTGAAGTCCCTACCAGAAAAAAATAAGATAAATAATTTTCCATTAAACAAACTTATATGGAGTGGTATCAGTATTTATACATCACAGTGCGTATTCGTTTCAGATCATCTACTACATGAAGCTCCTGATGTTCAGCAGTCAGCTGGAGTTCAACGACAAGCTGGTACTGAAACTTCAGAGAGTGGTACTATTTACTGCACTCCTCTACGCACCTGCCTGGCTGGTGGCTCCTGTCGCAGCTGATGCCCCACTGAATAACCTTATGTTGTACCAGCGTCTTCTGCAGTACAGGGCTGTGGATCGCGAGATTGCAGAGGCACTTGTGGTATCTGAGGCCTCAGACCGTCATTTTCGCCCTCTGCAGTGACAAAGTGGAAGACACTGTGAAGCACAAGATGGCAAAGAAGCTGTGCCGCCTCGCTGTGCCTGAGGACTTCACGTATGACAACGTCTCGGTTGATGACACGACGCGCCTTCAGGACCTGATCGATGAGTCATTGTGGTTCGTGTTCACAGGCCTGCAGGTGTGTGCATCTACGTGGCTCACTCTGCCAGTGAATAAGTGGGATCAAGATAAGAACTACTGTGATCTGAAGAATGTCATCTCGCATCTGAAAGTTACCAACGACATGGCAGAGAGAGGGATAAAACTGATAGAAGATTACGCAAACACTGTCACAAAAGACGAGTCACAGCTGCAGGGTCTTCTTCAGCTCGTGGAAAAGAGCCAGAAAGAACTCATCACTTGCCAAGATGACGTAGCGCAGAGGGAAAGGGAGTTAGCAGAGAGAGTACATGGCGCACGCCTTAAGATGACGTGTGTTCTAACCACGATTCATACAGTTTTTGAACCTAGTTAGGGGCACTGGAGTAAGTGCCTTTAGTGATATCAGTAAACTGTTTTAATACAAAATACATTTGATCTTTCCTTATTCATTTTATCTTATCCTAAAAAGCAGACAATGGCAGACAGCATATGGAGGTACGGGGACAAATATGGTATTTTAAATTTTAATGTATCTCAAGGTGAGTATAACTTCTAAACCACTTGTCCTATCAACTTGGTAAGTATCTGAGAGGATTTCTTTCACTGAGAGGATTCAGAAAATATGGTCATTTGATGATTTGTCTTTATTCAGTAAAAAATTGTCAATTTGGCCAAATTTCCAAAATTGAAATTTTCAAGGTCGATGCGTGATCCCTAAATATATTGATCGATTTTGGTAAAAATGGTGTCAGTGTACTTCCACTGAACCAAATCATGGGAAAAACTTTGACCAGCTATAATTTAAAAAAAAAAGTGAAAAGTGATCCACCCTAGTGGGCATGGAATAGGTAAATCTTCATTACCGGAGACTGGAGTAATAGAAGATGGAATATTTGGATATAGGACATTTTTTTTAACTTTACTTCTCTTGTAGAATGAAATGTCTACCATGAAGAAGTAGCGATCATCATGGTGATTGGTTTGCTCCCTCTAAATGCGAGGAATAGCAAATGGTATACCTTTTCTGGTACCTTGCAGCCATCCTTCTAATGTGGAATGGCAGCTTCCACAGCAAAAGTGAGGTGCCCATGATTTATCTTGATCACCCATGGGCATGCCAAAGAAACGTGATATGCTGTACAAAACTTCATTCTTATGTCAGTTTTGTGCTTTACTTACTTTCGATTGATGTAATGGCTGCAAACATAACAAAATGAATCTGCAGGTGTCTGCAGGGCCTATTGGTAGCCATCACCATATAATTCTAATTAAAATATCTGAAAAATACAAAAAAACATTTTAGAAACAGAAATAAGAAACCAAATGTGTACAAATATTTAATAATGGGCCTTAACCAATAAAAACATTACTAATAAACCCCAGTTTTGGGGACATTTTGAATTTTGCACTTGAAATTACTTTTGCTGTCTCAGAAAAATGCCTTAAAAATGGTGAAAAAGAGGCATTCCAGGAGAGATCACCCAATGCATCAGGGCTGTGGAGTCGGAGTCGGAGTCAGTAAAAATGTACTGACTCCGACTTCAATATAAATTTTAATAAAATATGTTTTTGTGTGTGATATCACTGGCAGCTATGGTGGTTAAACCACTTAAATAATAAACACAATGTTTTCCATTTCAGACACTAATGCCATTAATTCATTTTTTCTTTTCAGATATTATTTTTTATTTTTAATGCTTATTTAATTTCGAGTTCTTTCTAAATTTCATAAGTTTTTAACTTTCAAGTCTAAAACCCCTTTCACAATGGCAAAGACACTTCCAACAAAGTCTGCAGTTTTTGAATATTTTACAATAACCACAGATGGGAAACATTGCGTGTGTCAGTGTACGATAGAAGATGATGGTGAAAAATTATGTGAAGCAAAAATCAGTGGTTTTACTGGCTCTGATAAAAATGCACCAACCAGAGAATCAAATTTGAAAAGACATTTGCAGCATTTCCATCCCAAAATTTTAGAAGTTGTCATTGAGAAAGATAGTAATAAAAACCTTCCAACTACTTCAGTTAACAAAAGATCAGAAATCTACTGAACAACAAGCACCACTTACAAGATTCTTTACTACAGACAAAGTTACCGTAACAATGACCACAGAAAAGTTCAAGAAGCACATCATCGAACTGGTGGTAAGAAATGGTGTAGCCTTATCTTTATTTTCACAACCAGCCTTTCTAGACCTAAGTGGAGAAATGGCCAAGAAACTTGGAGTTTCTCTGGAAAGACAAAGTATCAGAAAAATTATAGTTGAAGAAGCCACAAATAAAAAGGAAGAACTTTGAAGAACTCTTAAGGGATGCTTCATGTTTATTAAAATGGATGCAGCCACACATCATAGAGTTAACTATTTTGCCATCAATGCTAGATTTGTTGATGAAAACAATAAAATGGTAACTCGGACATTGGGAGTAAAGGACACCAAGGCGCATCATGACAGCGACTATCTTTCTTCAGAAGTTAGTGGAGGAAGTTTTACAAGACTTTGTAATTAAGAAAGAGCAGATTCTATGTATTGTCACTGATAATGCTTCAAACATGCTAAGCACGATAGAAAAGCTGAATAAAGTTGAAGAAGAAAAAGTGGCTAATGAAGATGACATTCCTGAAACTGATTCTCAAACAGCACAAACAGAACAGAGCGATGAAATTTTAGATGATATTGTTGAAGAAGCATCTAAGCTCTTTCTAATCCAACATATGCGTTGTGTTGTACATACATTGCAGCTAGCAATAAGAGATGGATTGAAAGATCGCCATGCAGCTACTCTGATAGGCAAGTTGAGGCAAGTAGCCACTGCAGCCAGGACCTCTAAAATTGATGCTATTATCCAGAGACATGCAGGAAAGGGAGCTATTTTGGACCAAGCGACACGCTGGGGGAGCACATATATGATGATTAAGCGTTTGCTTGATCTAAAACCCTTCCTAGAAGACATTGATAACCCCAATGTTTCACTAACTGAAATTCAATGGAGGGAGGTTACACAATTAGAAGCTCTGCTTGCTCACCCTTATACTGTCACCAAAAAGTTGCAAGCAGAGGATTTAACTCCTGGTACATTCCTATGGGAATGGAAAAATTTATTATTTAGTCTATCCCAAACTGGAGGATTAATTGCTGATGGAATTGTATCCTCAATGAAGAAAAGAGAGGGTCTGCTACTGGAAAATGAGATCTTATTAGCTGCTGTCTACATAGATCCAATGAACCAAATTTTGTTGACCAAACAAAAAATTGCTAAAGCAAAAGAGGCCCTCTGCGAGGTTGCAATTCGCATAAAAGGGCTATTACCTGAAAATCCTGAACCACAGGATGAAGATATGAGTAGTAAGTCCCTCTCATCCTCTTCAAATGATGAAGAATTAGACTTTCAAAAATATTTAGATAAAATTGAACACTCAAAAGCAAAGCATTGCCGCTTAAACGTGCATAGGCAACCTTTTGATGTTAAACTAATGAAATTTAAGAAAGATTTTTTTTGATGGCCTAAAAGAAGTGGAAAACTATGATCACTCATCTAAACTGACAATACAAGAAGTCATCCCCACATATCCAGAGATTTTAAGAGATACAGCTATGATAGTAACAGCCATGCCACCCACTCAGGTCAGTGTGGAGAGACTGTTTTCCGCACTGAAAATAATTAAATCACATTTAAGGGCTTCAATGAAAGAGGATCTGGCAGAAGCAATTCTGTTCCTAAGAACAAGTTATTCGTAAATTTTAGATTTTCACCCTTGGCCTTAGTTTAATAAATTTTGCAGGAATACTTTTATATTTTTGATTGCATTTAATGAAATTTTTATTTTGTCAATCTTAAATTTAATTTTTTTTTTGTTTTATGCTCAATGAATTTTGTTTTTTCATAAATAAAAATAAAAAAGCCATAATGGCATCGCTACAACCATTAGACTCAAACTTTGCAGGTTATGGGTTTAAAAAGTAGCCTGATGATTCACGTGGTGGTGATGAAATGCCTCTTGTGTAATTATCATCATAGCAGATTTAGAATTAATATACCTTCGGAGTCGGGGTTGGATAGACAAAAAATTGCTGAGTCGGAGTTGGTTTTTTGTGTGTTGACTCCACAGCCCTGCAATGCATGTCACCACTCCGACTCAGGTTTTGATGAAAATTGACATATGGGGTTCTTCCAGGTGTTAATTTCACTGGTCAAAATAAAAAAGTTCTATGACCCATAGTTTTTGAGATATGGGCCCCCACTTTACCACCTAACTTTAATGGGCAATAACTCCCAAACATCTTACCGTAGACCTATAAAACTATACATCTTTAGAATCAGCATGAAGAGATCTATTAAATGATACCACATTCAAATGTGTAGAACAATAATGAAAATTTACCCCCTTTTTTTTATTTTTGGCAATGAAATCCAAAAAAAAATTTCATTTATTAAACTTCCATTAATTGTTAAAAGATACAAACAATAAAAAATGTGGGTATCAAATTCCAAGATATTTTAAAAATTATTGAAAAAATATGTACATTGTGAAATTTTGACATTTTTACGCCTGCAGACTAAAATAGAGAAGTACAAATGATATATTCACATGGATAAAAATAAACAGCAAAAATACAAATTGAACACACATACGGTATTACATCAAGTTAATTCATAATTACAAGGTTTTTTTTTCAACTCATTTTCTGGGAAAACATATTGAATACGCATTGTTCCTGGCTTTAAAGTTGGTGTGCTTAATAAACCTAAAATTTTATCTCTTGATATGTGGCATGTATCTCTAATTTGTGGAAAGTAATAGTAAACACTATATCCTGATGGGTGCAAAAAGCTAACCTCAAAGTCATCAAATTCCTCATTATAGGAATGTACAAATCCCAACCATTTCTGATCATTGTAAGTACAAACTATGTACTCTCTTATTTTCGGATTAACCAACATTATCTTCACCCAGAAAAGCTTTGCTTATAATCCTCACCAACTTCATCAGAAGATAATTCAAATTTTTTTATATTATTTGCATTAATAGGTACAAATCTGTGGAATTTGTGTGTTCCTGTTAGCTGCATACTTTTTTCATATCTGTCACTTAAAATTTTGTCCATAGCTTCAATTTCTTCAGAATTTATTAAAAAAAAATTTATGCTGTCACTTATATTGTTTGAACAAAATTCAAACATGTCTTCTAGTGTTAATATTTGATTTGCGAATGTTCTCTGCATACTCGCTCTGGCTACAGATCTTTTCACTGTACCCCCAATCCCATCACAAGCGCTCTTACCATGGCTTGTGGCAAAGAAATGCCACTCACATTCCAGCCCAAAATCTTCATGTTTACAAATGTTAACAAAGTTGAAACGATTTTTATATTGTTCTGCACATCCATCAGTAAAATAATGTAATTTTTTGATATGAAGGTGGGATTTCCTAATAATAGGTATGAGTGTATTTAAAAAAGTGTAAACCATTGTAGTTATATATTTTGTATTTGGAGATGATAAACAATAACTTGAATGTTTTGTTTCATTACTTTTCTGGTTCCTTATAATATAACACAAAGGGATGCACTGTGCATTGGGTATTTTCCCAATGAAAACCTTGGCTGCATCCTGTACTACAAATGAGTAGTTTTCTGAAAAGTCACCAAGAACTACAGCTGTATGTATGGCTATTTAAATTATTAAAGTTTTTTAGAAATGCACTCTGATTCTTTGCTATAAAGTGATGACGTGTCAATTTGACAATTTTTGTGCTTAATGAATTTATAAAATCATCTACAGATTCTGTTTTGTCAACCATATTGCATCAATCTGTTGTAACCCATTATTTATATTTTATTTCTTCACATTCAGGATCGTTAACACTTTGAAAAGTGAGCAAAAAATTCTTAATACCTTGTTCTTTTGGACAGAGATTACATATTTGCATCATGCAATTCCTGTTGTTGACATCACACACTGCTTTCTCCATAAGAGTTGTGTATTCCAACCCTTTGACACCCAAAGCTGAGGATTGTATTTTGGCATTCTGGTGGTATGTACATACACACACAATGGGTACCAGCAGCTCCAGCTAAAACACAATGTCTGAGGCAAAGGCTGGCAAAACTAGAGAAGCCAATTTGGGGACTATCTGGATTATTTTTATAGAGACTAAAAGCTTCTTTCAGATTCATTAACATCAGTCTTTTCTGCACAGATTCTTTATACCCACTTTCATTTCTGATACTCAGGCAATCTTTTGTACCTGGGCACAAATGACTAATTTCATCTGATTCAAAAAATTTCTGAACAGAATCTTTAGTACCTTTAGTTATTACTTTTCCTTTTGACATGGAATTATTCCTGAAATTGAACCCAAGTCTTTGTTTTATATTTCTGCTTTTCTCAACTAAATATTCAGTTGTCTGAAATAGATTTATAGTTTTTGATATGGTAAATGGAGATAATGTCAATATTTTGAGTTTCCTCTCATAACTGTCAGTAGAACGGAAAGCTTCAACCAGTTCATTCATGAGATGAATCATTGACCTGAAACAAATTCATGAATGCATAACAGGGATGGGGTCAAATACGTATTTGTATTTACAAATACACAAAAATGGATATTTGCATTTGTATTTGAGAATTTAAAAAGCTGCATATTTGTATTTGAGCCTTTTATTTGCCATATTTGCTTCAAATACAGTCAAATACACTAATGTAATTTAAGTTAAATGTTTTAAATCCATTGTACAGACTACAGACTATATAACTACAAATTGATATGAACAGTAAAAATCAAACATTGAGAAATATGAATTTATTTTCTTTAATTATGCAAAAGTGCAGAAATATCAAGAAGTGTGAAATAATTTTCTCTAATAAAAATAATAAACAAGAGGAATTTGTTACTTTTCTTGCCTTGGTGTGAAAATGAAGTCTACTTTGATAAGAACCAAAGTATTGCAATGTTAAGTTTTATACAATAAGTACTATACCAGTATTGTCTTACTTGAGGGGTAGCCAAAGTCAAGTAAATATTATCCGTTTATATTTAGGATGAAATTGGTACAAAATTTGCAAATACAGTAAAAATTGTATTTGCATTTTATTTGTATTTGAAGCTTCATATTTATATTTATATTTGTATTTGCGGATTTATAAATTTGAATATTTGTATCTGTATTTGAATTTGGCCATAAAAAAATAGTGTATTTGTATCTATATTTGTATTTGGGCAATTGTATTTGACCCCATCCCTGATGCATAATAGCCATAAACAAAACATTACATGTGCATATTAAATTTTTTGGATTATAATATTGATTTCAAATGTAACAAAATGAGCATTCTTTGAGATAGTCAAATTAAACCAAAAATTATTTTGTGACCAAATGAATTCCAAATGATTTAATGGGCCCATTGATCTCCAATCTTTAGGGAGTTGTGCTTCTAGTTTCTACTATCAAAGGTGAATATCTACATTTTGTTTTTATGCTTCAGTTTTAGTTTAGGTATATTGCTACTTAATAATAGCGTATCATTTTAAAATTCATACCTTTGAGTTTCATGATCCAACTTTGTAGCTTTTGATGGGCTTGGGATCTCAATTTCTAAACTTGTTTCTAGCTTTCATTTTAAAGAACTACGTGCTTTTTCTATTGTTTGAATAGCTTTTGCTTCTTTTCTTGAGGAACCCAAACCATCTGAAATTTTTTAATTAATAAATATTTGACTCCATTTGATATATATGGACAGTAATAATTAATATGTCAACATATTGCTACGGTGGCGGCGTAGGCCGTAGTCCCCGAGTATCTGTGTTTCCAACCACCCAGCACCTTTTACGTTTCTGGGTTCGGAACAGTCAAGAGACTGGGCAAAGATGTAATCTCCTCTGGTATCTAGGAAGGCCTCTCTGGTCAGTGGTTTATTTCCAGGTTATTCAGGTCCGACTCGCACATTAACTGTAAAGGACTTCCCCTAGTGCAGGTGTCTCAATCTGACTCTCCACTGAGTAAGAGACCCAACCGCTCAGGGTCCAAGAAAGGGCTAGAATTCAAAGGTAGACCTAATAGAAGTAAACTACTTGGGTTTTTCTCTTTATTATATCTGAAATAAACAACTATTCAGTGTGACAGCATAAACATAACAAAAGGACTGGCAATGCACCGCACTTGACAAAACACCTGGAGCCCCAATAACCCTTAGTGAGATTTGGCAGAAAGGATAGAAACAAGTGGGAGAAAGTACCGGAAATGACTTGCACAGAATGTTAACCCTTGTCCCAGCTTAACTACCCTCCAAACTTGACCCCCCCTTTTATGACCTGAGTTCCAATTCCTTTATTGGCTGGCTAGTTAGTAGGGTTAGGGTCACAGGCCTGATTTCAGGGCAGATCCAGTGGCCAACAGTGGTTGACACAAACTGCGTAGCTCCCACTGGATGGGACCCACAATCCAAGCCTGATGAATCCGGACCACGTGAGTTGAATCCCAAACAGGTTGCCTAGACAACACAAGATTATTAGTTACATGCATCTAGCACCATTAATCACAATAATAACAACATAACAGGCAATTAACCACAAACATTAACTGGAATCATGACTTCATAATTGATCACTGGAAAACATAATTTACTCATGAAATCAAAGCACATAAATAATAAATAACCAACATACAAAATAATAACTACAAACATTGACAATTATGGCAAACCTATCTCACATGAGTTAATCAACCTATAATCATTGCCAAACAAGCATGGGCAAAAACCTAACTCTGGAATAATATGACTGGTGACCTATAATAATGATAATTGGTTCTCTAGCTAGTTACATGACAAGGTGGCAAACCTATCTATACTCAGTCAGTTTCAACAACCTATATGTATGTCTACCCTTAATAATAATAATTAACCATGATAATGATGGTGAAATACAAATGAACTCTAGCCAAGGATTACAAAAACTCCTACCTTTTAAAGGCTTTCCACACTTCCTTGGCTTCTGACAGGAGGTCTGTATTAAGGGTCTATTCAGGTTTCATAACCTTAATCCTAATTACCATTAATGGTTTCCTAACTACTCCTGTGGGGAAAGAAAAACTTGTGAGAGGGGACCCAGATAGGACTTGAAAACTAGGGTGAAGCTTTTTTATGAAAAACTCCACAACCCCCAAAAAATGGGGAATTTGAAAATCACGGGGGGTTGTGAGAAACTTCACAACCCCCACATTCCTTCCCCCTAAGAAAAAACCCCCCTCACAATTCTTTCCTCCTTCATGGTCCCTAACAGGATAATGCATCGCTTGACAATCTAAACATGGGAGTATACATTATAAAAGTTATTGCATCAAAACCATGCTGACCCTCCCAGTTAGCTAACCTACACTTACATTAAAACTCATTAGTACCACAAATTATTACAGACTTATCTAATAACAATTGCTTTACTCAAACTGGCCAATTATAACAGAGGGAAAAACCATTTCATAACTAGGTCAACTTAGCCAAATGCCCAAATCTCATTATTACAGTAATCCATTTGGTACCACTAACATTGTACATTAATTCCCAATATGTACATGGTAAATACTGGCAGTGTTTTTTTTTTTTTTTTTTTTTTTTTTTGTAAGCACCACTTTTGTTTCACTTAATCTACACATTGTTCACGGGTATCACCTCCTTGCTTCTGGCACAACCTACAGTTTCTACCCAGAAATCCTCCAACCCCCTTTTTGGGTCACAACATTCACTGGGTTTTTCTTGCTTGATTCACTTCACTGCCTCTATTTCCCTTGACCCTGGATCAAGAGACCAGGACCCATAAATTTGACTGTAGTGTTCTTCCCACACTATACCATGGGGGAAATCTGGCTATAACCCCTTTGTTCCTCCACCACTTCAGCCAGGTGTATTCACTCAAATCCTCTGGGAATTCAAGTTGGGAGGGTTTTTTTTTTTTTTTTTTTTTTAAACCAGAGTATCAGTAGGAACAGTGAAGAAGAAAAGAAGGAAACCAAATCAAGGCTAGAAGTGCCACTGTATTCCGGTCAAAGGAAATCAAATGAAAGAAAAGAATGGGCCAAATCTTCACTCTAACCCCCCTTGTTCTTTTTTTTTTTTCTTTTTTTCAAACGACTGGAATGTCAATTAGTCGCAAGTCAGTAGCATGCATCATCCCATATCTTTCCCTCAGAAGTTTCTCCAGGCTGCTTACTCCCCTAGAACACTTAATTATTGACCCCTTCAGAACAAAAGGTTCACTAACTACCCCTCCCCTGGTTATACACCCAAAAATAAAGCAGAAATCAATGAATAATCCATTCTTACATCCCTTTCGAGTGCCGAGTACATTGGGTATCCTCTCACAGGAAAGAAAACCCCAAATCTAGTTATCTTAGAGTGTATTTTATAACAGATTTACCCACAATACTTCACTTCAGTTTACTCGGTTGCCTCTGATTCTGTACTCAAGGGTCTGTGGTTGTACATTTGGTAATTCTGCAGGATTGCCACAGGAGCGTGTGAATGGCCGGTTGAGCCCTGACTGGGGTAAGTTAAGTTTCTCTGATCGTGAAGTCTTGGTCTCAGCTTGGAAATGACGATGATGGCTAGTCCAGGCACGAACCTTCTGTCTATACTCATTTAGTATCTCCTGACATGTGGTGAATCCTGACTGCACAGGGCTAAAACTAACATGGCAAGACTGAGATTGAGGGACTTGAGGTGAGCCGGGCATGGAATCAGTGAACCCAAGGAACGAATTCTCCAGAGTACTCAATGCATCATTAGCTACATCTAGCGACTGTTGTACAAGTCTCAATGATTGCTGGGCCAATTTTAATCCATCCAATGGAGCATCATCTTCCAGTGTGTCCAGATATTCATGCGAATCTGTCACATTACCCTGGACCTCAGTTTGCCCAGACTCATTTTCAGAACCAGCACCCCACAACTGATTTTCTTGAAAGGGGGGTATGGTTTGGGGACTCATGAGGCAAGACTCACTCATGGGAGTACTGTTGAAAATTGATTCTAATGACCCTACCAAAATCGGAGAATTCTCATAACCAAGTGAAGGTATATCATTACCTTCTGACTCCTGCATAGTTCGAAAAACTTGCTCCCCCACTGGAAATGCCCCGGCCTGAATCTCCTCAACGGGTGTCTGAAAATCTGTCTCCCCCGAATGCTGAGTAATTGGAGGCACATCTCCACAGTTTAGCTCCACTGGCGGACACCCTTCCATTCCAGCAGTTGTCTCAGCACTAAAATTACTAGTCCCATCATACTCCCAATACTCTACCAAAGGGTCTCTCCAGGTAATACTTTGTCGCGCATTCAGGAGTGTATTCAACCGGTGATATTTCTCTGAAGAAGTGTTCCTCATCTGTATCCGAAGCACTGGTCCCAACACTGGAGTTCCCCATGAAAGCTACCCGGGATTCCACTTCAGGGGTACCAAAGCCCTCAAAGGAATATTCAGGGCCATCATCTAAAGTGGTGCCACCCCTATGCCAGGGAAAGGGTATGCGTGCGGCACTTGATGGTAAGTCCGGGATCCAGGTCTCAGGCATCTCAGGTACTTTCTGCAATTCCTGTTCCCTCCTATGCTTCTGTAGATATTTTGGGGGTTCATGCCAGGCCTTCAAATGGGTATGATGAGCTTTTATAACTCGGGGGGTGCCCTCAACAGTTGATGTGGTCAATTCATAGGATACTCCATTACTGTGTACTTGACTAACCTTGTAAGGCCCAGTATACTTGGGGGAGAACTTCCGTGAGGTGCTCCGGTCACTGGTAATGATCTTCTTGACTACTTTCTGGCCAACCTGGAAGGGTGCAAACCGTGGATGGCCCTCCTTCCATATTTCTCGCAATTGAGGGGGAACAACTACAGTAGCAATATTCTGGTGACGTTGTTCCAAGAGACAGTCCGCAGGGGTGGTCTTTATTTCAGCATGGAAGGTATTGTTATAGGTAATCACAGCTGTTACCAGATTTGTATCCCATTCCACTCCTGTTTGTCCCAAGCTCCTCAAGAACTCTCCAATTGTTCTATTTACACGTTCAACAGCACCATTGCTAGCAGGCTTAAGTGGACTAGTATAAACATGCATAATCCCATAGCGATCAAGGAACTCTTGGAACTCCTCCGAACGGAATTCAGGTCCATTGTCTGTCAGGAGCCTCCGAGGAATTCTTAACAAGTTGGGGAATATATCATGCTCCATCAACTGGATAATGGTAGATGACCTTTTTGTTCTTAATGGGCGAGCCACAACCCACTTGCTAAAATGGTCAACCATCACCAGACAACCAAGGTACCCTAGCTGGGTGCGTGGGAAAACCACAATATCAGCAGCCACTAATTCAAAAGGATGTTCAGTTTTTATCTTCAAGGTTGGTGGGATGATAGGCTGACTAGCTACTTTATACAACTGACAGGTTTCACAGGTAATACAGATGTCACTAGCTACTTTATACAAATCCGGGTGCCACACAAACAGTCGCAACGCTTCCACCAACTTATTACGCCCAATATGTGCCATTTCCATGTGGAAACTGAGGGCCATATCCACGAGCAATGTGGAAGGTACTACACAGCTAATATACCCAGTCCTACTTTGATGTACTATCACCCCACTCCTTAACTGTAATTCCCGCCAGTTCCGCTTAAACGGCCTCAAGGCAGGTTTTCCCTCTGGTAGGGGCTTTGACTGGGCCAATAGCCCATGCACCTGTCGCAACAATCGGTTCCGTTTTTGCATTAGAATCACTGATTCTGAGTCAAGCAACTCTCGGTTCACTATCCACTTCTTGCCTTCCTCAAATACTGAACCCAACTCTGGCTCCTCTGCTTCGATGTCTGGTACCTCTTCCTCCATACATGTTGCCTCCTCTAGCGCCTCCACTCCAAAACATTCCACTAACTCTGGGTCTCCATATGACCATGCAGCTACATCAAACTTCATTTCAATGTCAGCCATAATTAGATAGTTTGAACCTAACAAGAAACAGTACGGGAGACTATTCTCTGGGGCTACTGCAAAAGGTAGTTGGATCTTTTCATCTCTACCCTGAATAGTCAATTTTACTAGTCCTTGACAGGGTACCAATTTCACACCAATCCCAGTCAAGATTATCTGGCAAGGCTGTACTGATACTTCTTCCTCTTCTCTCGCTTTTAAACTCTTGACCACTGACTCGGATACTAAGCTAATCTCTGCTCCTGAATCCAACATAGCACAGTAATTGACTGCACCCAACTGTACCCAAGTCCAAGCAACGGGTCCTCCCTGGTGTCCACAAGTGACCCTTTCACCCCTGGCTTCCCGATCTGGATTCTGCAGTAACAAATTCCCTTCACACTGCTCGATATCACTTTTTCCCGCTACCTCCTGGCCAGTTTCCTGCTCCATAGTGTCCACCTGTTCCACCATCAACTCTGCTGGCTCAGCAAACCACTTGTGTGCTATCAGTGGATTGTAATGTACTCCAGATATACACTGCAAATGGACCCTTCTTTCTGGGGTATCAGGGACAGTCATCCATAACGTACACAACTGGCTTTACACCATAGTGAACCCAAACCCTCAAGGAATAACAATGGCTTGCGGCTAACAGTACTTCTGGAGTTACCAACACTCCAGGTTGTCTCATCATCTTCAGGTCTTTTATGCGGCGGGCATTATTTGACAAGCGATACCTCTTGGGAAAGGTGATCAATTCATCCATCAGCTCTCTCCGTAATTCCAATGGGTGTTGTGGAGGATTCCAAGGTGGCCCATGCTCGTAATGATGATCCTGCAACACTTGTACTAGGCTAATAAACAACGAATCACCACCTCCATCAACTTTCATGAGTACTCGCAGTCCAGGTGGTAAGCGATTAGTGAGGGGTTCTGTCATCTCCGGTTGGTCACTCCCAGCAGGTGGTATTCGTGACAATGCATCTGCAGCTCCATTCTCAGTCCCAGGGCGATACCGAATTTCAAACTCAAAGTCAGCGAGATCTTCATAAGTTCGGGCCAATCTACTATCAACAATCTTCATGTTGCTCAGGTATTCTAATGGTTGATGGTCTGTATACAGTACAAAAGGCACACCATATAGAAATGGGCGAAATGTCTTCACACCCCATCTTAGGGCTGCCAACTCCCGTTCTATAACTGAGTACATTCTCTGGGCCTTGGAAAAGGTCATTGATGCATAAGCAATCACCTTAAAATCACCATTCTGTTGTTGTCCCAAACAAGCACCAGCGCCAACCCCGGAAGCATCCACATACAGTTCCAATTTTTCAGCTTCAGGTCTGTAATCTGGATAGGACAGTTGCACTTCCTTAACCAAGGCCTCTTTCACTGTTGTAAAAGCCTTGTCCATCTCCAGTGTCCATTTCAATTTTTCTCTTGATCTACCGCCAGTTAAATGAGACAAAGAACTGGTTATCACTGAACAATCTGGTACAAACTTTCTCTGGAAATTCACTAAACCCAGAAATTCCCTCATCTGTCGAACAGTTTCTGGTTTTGGGAACTCGTGCACTTTCTGCATATATTCAGGGGATTTCCGCAAACCTTCTCTCCCAACCAAGTGTCCCAAAAATGCAACCTCAGGTTGGAACCATTGACATTTCACAGGTTTGACCTTTATGCCAGACTTCTCCAGAGATGCAGAGCTGTAACTTGAGGATTCGAGGGATTGGAGTGAACAACCATATTAAACCACTGGGGGTGATTAGCTGGGTTATCGATTCATGGGTGGAAATGGAGCCTGTTCTGTTTGCAGTGGTAAAAGGTTGAAGTTCCCAGTTGTATTGGGAATGAATTTTCTTGTTGAAAACAGTCTCCGAGTTAATGTGAAAAGGAAAAGGATAACACGAGCTTATAAAGATGGGCATATGGAGGAAATTTACTTGAGGAGTGAGAATGCGCCATGTAGGGTGATCCGGAATGTTTCCTGTTATGCATCAGCCGATGTGAAATTAAGTACCTGCAAATATCACAGAGTTCCTGTACAGTTTCCTTGCTTGAATGAAATCGAAGGTGAAGGAAGACTGGAGTACTGTTTTGAGGATGATGATGGAGATTCCCGACTCCAGGGAAAGTGTAGGTCACCCTGGGTTAGTGGATGGATTGGCTGGGATGACAGAAGTGTTGGTAATGAAGTTGACCCCAGAAGCCCAGAGAATCAAGGCGGGTGACCGGATAGGGACTATAAGATCAATAGTCTATGAAGAAGAACTGGACTTTACAGTAGCTGAAAGTGAGAGAATTGAGGCGTTCATGACTGGAGCCCAAGCTGAACAACCAGCTGGACCGAAGAACGCCTACGGACTGAAATAACCATGTCACCCGAGTTGAAGTTCGAAGAGAGGGAGAAGGTCTTACAAATGTTGGCGCGCCGGGAGAAAGTGTTGAGTCAAGGGGATGATGATGTAGGTTTTGTGAATTGTGTACCACACCGGATAGAGTTGTATAACGATACCCCTATCCGACAACGACCCCGTAGATTCCCAGACCAGTCGCAGAAGCGGTGGAAGCCCAGTGCCAGGAATTACTGTTGCTTGATATCATAGAACCTAGCATTTCCCCATGGAGTTCACCTGTTTGTCCCTATCCGGAAGAAGGATGGCTCAATTAGAATGTGTGGACTATCGAAAATTGAATGAAGTGACCATACCAGACCGATTTCCAATGCCCAACTTAACGGATGCAGTTTTTAGTCTTCATGGAACCTGTTACTTCACTTCCCTGGACATGGTCCGAGGTTATTATCAAATGCCAATTGCCGAAGAGAGCCAAGAGAGCACTGCTTTTTCAACCACCAGAGGGCATTGGCAGTTTAAGCGACTGAGTTTTGGATTAAAGAATGCTCCTGCTAGTTTCAACGGATGGTACAAGAAGTGTTACATGGTTTTCCAAGAAGTAGAGTTATCATCTACATTGATGATATCCTAATAATGGGCGAGTCATTCGAAGAACATCTTCAACTGGTAGATAAAGTCCTGTATACTAGCTGGGGATGCCAAAAAGTATGCTACGGTGGCGGCGTAGGCCGTAGTCCCCGAGTATCTGTGTTTCCAACCACCCAGCACCTTTTACGTTTCTGGGTTCGGAACAGTCAAGAGACTGGGCAAAGATGTAATCTCCTCTGGTATCTAGGAAGGCCTCTCTGGTCAGTGGTTTATTTCCAGGTTATTCAGGTCCGACTCGCACATTAACTGTAAAGGACTTCCCCTAGTGCAGGTTCTCAATCTGACTCTCCACTGAGTAAGAGACCCAACCGCTCAGGGTCCAAGAAAGGGCTAGAATTCAAAGGTAGACCTAATAGAAGTAAACTACTTGGGTTTTTCTCTTTATTATATCTGAAATAAACAACTATTCAGTGTGACAGCATAAACATAACAAAAGGACTGGCAATGCACCGCACTTGACAAAACACCTGGAGCCCCAAGAACCCTTAGTGAGATTTGGCAGAAAGAAGGATAGAAACAAGTGGGAGAAAAGTACCGGAAATGACTTGCACAGAATGTTAACCCTTGTCCCCTTAACTACCCTCCAAACTTGACCCCCCCTTTTATGACCTGAGTTCCAATTCCTTTATTGGCTGGCTAGTTAGTAGGGTTAGGGTCACAGGCCTGATTTCAGGGCAGATCCAGTGGCCAACAGTGGTTGACACAAACTGCGTAGCTCCCACTGGATGGGACCCACAATCCAAGCCTGATGAATCCGGACCACTGAGTTGAATCCAAACAGGTTGCCTAGACAACACAAGATTATTAGTTACATGCATCTAGCACCATTAATCACAATAATAACAACATAACAGGCAATTAACCACAAACATTAACTGGAATCATGACTTCTAATTGATCACTGGAAAACATAATTTACTCATGAAATCAAAGCACATAAATAATAAATACCACATAACAGGCAATTAACTACAAACATTGACAATTATGGCAAACCTATCTCACATGAGTTAATCAACCTATAATCATTGCCAAACAAGCATGGGCAAAAACCTAACTCTGGAATAATATGACTGGTGACCTATAATATGATAATTGATTCTCTAGCTAGTTACATGACAAGGTGGCAAACCTATCTATACTCAGTCAGTTTCAACAACCTATATGTATGTCTACCCGTAATAATAATAATTAACCATGATATGATGGTGAAATACAAATGAACTCTAGCCAAGGATTACAAAAACTCCTACCTTTTAAAGGCTTTCCACACTTCCTTGGCTTCTGACAGGAGGTCTGTATTAAGGGTCTATTCAGGTTTCATAACCTTAATCCTAATTACCATTAATGGTTTCCTAACTACTCCTGTGGGGAAAGAAAAACTTGTGAGAGGGACCCAGATAGGACTTGAAACTAGGGTGAAGCTTTTTTATGAAAAACTCCACAACCCCCAAAAAATGGGAATTTGAAAATCACGGGGGGGTTGTGAGAAACTTCACAACCCCCACAATATTAATTTCATTAAGTTTTTCAGCAACTGCTGAAAAACTGTCTTGAAAGTAAATGCATTATAAATAAAAAAATTATAAATACGGTATAAAAAGTACCTATCATTAAATACTTACGCTTCTTCACTGGAATCACAGTAAGACTTTCTAGAACTTGAGAAACCTCTTCTTTGGCATTACTTGATATATTTGGATCATATTCATCGCTTTCTGAAATAACATTCTCAGAAGACTGATTGTGATCAGACTCTTCACTTTGTGATGTTGATAGCAACTCTGGTCTCTGGGTCAATAATTTTCTACAGTTGCTACATAGTACAGTATTCCTTTGTAGTTTCCATTTACATCAATCAAAAAGTGATTGGCTGATGGTTCTTATATCCTTGTGTATCTTTTTCTTATGTTTTTGTAAAGGATCATCACAGTATTTAACCATTTTTCATTACTAAAAATACACAATTGTAAATCTCAATTCACAAACATTTGAGAGAGACTGCGTGAATATAAGTTATACATAGGATGTAAATATAGCATTTGTAGTTCTCTATTTCAGTCTGCGTAAAAATGTCAAAATTTCAATGTACAATATACAAATGTCAATGTACATATTTTTTCAATATTTTTTAATATATCTTGCAACTTGATACCCACGTTTTTTATTGTTTGTAGCTCTTAACAATTAATGAAGTTTAATAAATGAAAATTTTTTTTTCGCATTTCACTGTCTAGGGGGGTGGGGGTCAAAATAAAAATAAAAAAAAGGGGGGGAAATTTTCATTATTGCTCTACACATTTTAATGTGGTATCATTTAATAGATATCTTCATGCTGAACCTAAAAATATATAGTTTTATAGGTCTACAACAAGATGTTTTGGAGTAATTGCCCATTAAAGTTAGGTGATAAAGTGGGCCCCAAGATTTTGGGGGTCCATATCTCAAAAACTATGGGTCATAGAACTTTTTTATTTGAACCAGTGAAATCAGCACCCAGAACAACCCCATATGTCAATTTTCATTAAAATTCGGGTTGGAGTGGTGACAAATTTTTAAATTTTTGGGTGATTTGTCCTGGAATGCTCCAAAAGTAAGATTTCTAAATTTGACCATATCATAAAAACTATAGTGTTCCAAGCAAAACTGATGCCAAATCTGTAATCAGCATGGCCAAAACATATAGAAAAAATCAACAAAATCGACATAAAAAATTGTTGCACAGTGTAATTTGTGGTAATCCTTCACAATGCAGTTGAAATTTTAAAAAAAATTAATGAGTTTAATATTTATTGAATGTGTGTTAAATTTGTTAAGTCATGATATTTTTGTTAGTTTTAATGAAAATATCATGACAACCTAACCAGGGGTGGATCTAGGAATTTAAGCAGAGGGGGGTCCAGTCTTGGTGGGGCTCGTTACTGATATGTCCTCGGCCTTAGGCCGAGGATGCGCGAGTGAAGCGAGCGCCAGGAGGGGTGCCCGAGGGGGTGTACCCCCCTCGGTAGGAAATTTTCATATTTGAAGATAGCTTTAGATGGATTTGAAGTATATTCCCGTTATCAAAATCCTGCTTGTTCACACACCCAGGCCAGGTCTGAAATGTCTCAGGAGCGGACATAAACTTTTTTTTCTTTATTCTTTTTAAGGAAATTAATTTTGTGGCAACCGGGATACATGTAACTTAAGCCATTTTAAGTCTTCAGGTCTTATTTTTCATATATAGGAGCAAACAAACGCAATCGAAAAATCGTTGGTCACCGTGAGCAGGGGGGGGTCCGGACCCCCTCGACCCCCCCCCCCTGGATCCGCGCCTGCTAACCAATCATCAATGGTGTACCAGTTGACCTAACCAGGCATTCAATAATTTTCACATAGGTTTCAATTAATATATATGGTAAAAGTTGCTCAAGCAACTTTTACCAATAATGTGTGTTAGTTATATCTACTGCATATTACAGTGATTCCCAACCTTTTCACCACAAAGGACCCCTTTTATTTTTATTTTTTTCCCACAGACCCCATGTTTTTGAAAGATTCCGTCTACCAAACAAACTGTTTTTATTAATAATAATTAACTCATTTTCTCATTTTTCACTATCAAATAAAGGACATATAAGAGAGTATGCAATTAAAATACAGCCTATTAAAAAAGTAGTAATAATTCCAGCCAAGAGCAAGGAAACTTGAAATTTTAGCGTGGGGAAATGTATGATTTCCATTGGAGCCTCTCGAAATATTGAAAGCTCACGGACCCCCAGGTTGGGAACCACTGGCATATATATATATATATATATATATATACACAGTAGATATAACATACACATATATATATATACCATATATCTCAGGTTGGGGGGAAAAAAAAAAAAAAAAAAAAAAAAAACGAACTTTGGCTGTACAATCCATAGTTATGGTCAGATTTCAATATTTCTTTCACACCTCATAAGTAAATTTCTTATATGGCAAGTGGATTTCAAAGAAAACTAATTGAAAATTACAGATTTATTGAACATTTCTTTATGCCACTGAAAATTCTATTTACACTACTATCTTGAAATATATCCCATAAATGATTCACAAAGAAGTTATAGAAGTTATGAAGTTGGAAATATTTGAACCTGAGTAAAAAAAAAATATCTGATTTTCTTAATTTTTTGTCCCAAGATACCTCTATCCAAGCACAATAGTGTAAAAATTTCATTATTCTATGGCAAATACTTTAGAAAATATAGCACTTTCAGTGTGATGAATTTAAAAAAAAAAAATTAAAAAAACGACAGAAAATGAAAAATCATTGCTATTCCTATGGAATAATGTGGAGTAACTTTTGAGTCATTCCAGCTCAACTGGTACAGATTTCAGAAAGTTGGTCAGGTGACCATCTCCGATTTTCTTCAAATTTTCAGGGTTGATTCATACACCATTCAATGGCTTAAATCTAAAATTTTAGCTTCCTCAGTCAAAAACTTTTAATTTTATGGTCGCTTAAATGGCCCCCACCTTCGACAAAAAATGCCCATGTTGGGCTTGATCGGCCAATGCCTTCATTTTGAGAGGCCTTGAAAAGTGTCTTCTAATAGGAGTAGAAGCTTCAAATTTTTGTCATGCCAATACAACTTCTGGTGGGCTTTTCAATTTTGCAAACTAAAAGGCTGTGGAACAAATAGTTTCTGAGTTACAAGGGCTTAAACATGGCTCCATTTTGAAGCTTGCATCAATTCCTCCCACTTTTACGACTCTACCATTTTCAAAAGTTTTAGTTCTACATCAATCACAGCTGTTTTAATACTCCTAATAGTCTCTATGGGTTGTAAATTTATGAGTGAAATAAAAATTAACCAAAAAAGGATTTATTTCTATTTTTAAAAATTTCCAAAAGTTGATATTTTCACAAAATTTGCAAAATTAACATCAACTTTGGGGCTTAATATAAAGGTGTCTGAAATTAGTCAGGGAGTTGATACTTCTAGTAAAGAAAGATACATATGTGTACAAAAACATATATTAAGGAATAGATCTCAACTCAACTCCTTCATATAGTTTTGGCTATTCAAAGAAAAGTACTTTTTGTGAAAAATTCTGAATTTTTTCAAAATTTTGAAATGTTTAAATTTCTTTTTACAATATTGAATTGTAATTTTACTTCCATTTTATTACTTGGTAAGTTAATTCACAAATGTTAAATTATCTAAATAAGTTTTACTCATAAAAAGACAATATATACCTAGATTATTACTACATTTGCAGTTAACACAACAGATGGACCAGCTTGTAGGCTCAATACTTGGATCTACCTAAGTAAATTATGTAGAACCGCGTTCTACTGCTCTTTAAGCACTTCCTAGTAATTTAAATTATGCAGTTAGTACAGATAAACTAGCAGTAACCACCATTTTCAGTACAAAACCTTAAATTTAAGTAGTTTTGCTGTATTACTTCCCTTAATACAAGTGTACAGTACTTAGCTATATACAATAATGAATTCCCAAGTTTTTAAGCATGTGAATTATTGGCTATAAGTTCATATTCTTTTTTTAATATGTGTTGTTTTATGTAAATTCGTATGTAAACTTATATATAGCTAATAACTCTTATGTTTAGACACTGACTCAGGAATTTATTATTGTACTCAGGCTTTAAGTCTGATTGTCTTCAACACTCCATGGCCTCACAGCCATAAATTGGCAATTTATTATTCAGCTTGATACAGGTCTGTAGTTACTTAGGCTTTTTTTAAAATACTCCTCAATTTTAGATAAACAATCATTTGATAACTTGTACTGTCTCCCCATTTTCCCAGCAACTGTACGTGGTTCAATTGAACACAAAACATGGAATGGAATCCAGCAAACGTCCTCTTGTTCAGGCCATTTAAAAGGATTCTTTTTCATGAAATTTACTAATAGATCCTTCTCAGTATCACACACTTCAACTATGTTTCCAACAAACCAGTCACCTTCATAGAAACAGGCCACTTTGGTTTATATTGGTAAGCCACATTTTCTTGTGTAGCATTGAGGAAGGAAAGTTGTACGTTAAAGAAATTTTCATCACTAGAAATTTTGTACAGTTTAATGCCTGTTGATGAAGGTCTAAAGCAGTGATATGAACGGGTTCCTGGGATTATCTTAATTAAGGAATACCTTTTTTCTAACTCAAATAAATTAGCATTTTCCTCAATTTTAGCTGAATCAATGTACAGAAATTGTATACCATTAATATTAGATTTGCACCAATCAAACATCTCTTTTGGATTGGTGATGTGACCTTTACTTGTTGCTTGTAGACTTGCCCGGGCAACTAACCTTTTGACGGTGCCACCAACACCATCACAGGGGCTCTTTCCATGAGAGGTGGCAAAAAGTTCCATTCACATGTTAGTTGGAAATCTTTTTCATGTAACACTGAATTAATGATGTTTTTATAGTTTTCATATTGACTTGCTGCGCCATCGCTAAAGTAACAAATATGTTTTAGTTTAGGATTCTGACTTTTAAGTAATTTCAAGGCTTCACATAAAAAAGAATGAACTGCAGTTGTGTTGTGTGTAAGTGAATCTGATATTACACAAAAATTTGTAACTTTTAGTTCACCATCAACTTTTTGATAGCAGACTACCGGATGCAAGGTAGCCTGGGTATTGTCCCAGTGATGCCCTTGTACGGCATCCTGAATTATAAAACTATAGTTTTCAGAGAAGTCAACAAGCACTAATGCTGTAGAATCATTGAGGTTTTCTTTACAGTCTGACAAATATTTTGATTGGGCTTTTGCTATGAAATGGTGTACTTTCAACTTTTTTGCACTTTCACATATGTCTTCTACTACATTTGAAACACTTTTTGTCATTGTGAGTGTGACCAGTTGGGTATGGTCTGTATGAAGCCACTGCTTAAAGGAAACCTCATCATCCATGTCATAATCATTGTTTTCAAAAATGGTAAGAAGCCAATCCCGTAATTCATTTAAACCAGGACATGTTTTGCAGTTATTAATCATGCAGTTTCTGGTTTCAGTGTTGCAGACTATTTTCCCTAGTAACTCTCTTAATTCTACTTTGACGGGGAGTGATTCACATAAAAGTTTAAAGTTCTGGTGTATTTCACAAATGCATACATTGTGTGAGCCTTTACTCCCCACACCCATACACCATTTTGGTCTCGGTTCAAAAAACTTTGATTTGGAGATTTTGTCATTTGGATATTTATTTTTGTAAAGCGTATATAATTCTCTGATATTTGTCAACAACAGTATTTTCTGCTTGTGAACCTTCCCTTGTGGTGTTTTTATTGATTTGTAGTCTTTTTTACCAGGGCATTCTCTAGTATATTCATTGTTTTGGAAAAATTCTATCACTCTTTCCTTTATTTCATCGCTTATACCCTTGCTATTCTTTTTATTTCTCATTATAGGAAGGATACCTTCTTTTCTCCTTAAGGCCCTCACAGCATTAACCATCCTGGCTGACACTTCAAATTCTTTCATAATTCTTTCTCTGGACCAGGTTTTACCAATTGGAAGGAGTGTTAGAATTTGTATCTTTTCTTGTCTGGTACTAGTTTTACACTTTTCTTTCAGTTCCTCTATCATATGCTGATAACACTTTTCTTCCTCACTCTCTATAGGTTTCTCCGCTTCCTCATCCAAAATGCTAGGCTTCATATGAAGTACTTTTGACAGCTTTGATTTTGTTGATGTTTCAATTTGCTTTAGTTTCCTTTTCGCGTAAAACTTTCGATCTCTTGCTCAAATGGGTGAGCATTCTAGTGAACCTAACGTTTCGTCAAATGTCTCCTTAACTATTTCTTCTGGAACATATTCATCACTACCTGAGTCTTTTTCATCTTCAATCGTCTTGGCTCTAGAGAAGCATGTTGAGCAAAGTTTCTGTCCTGGTATCAGATTCAGTCTAGTTGCTATGTCTTTGTCAATAATTTGTAGTGATTCTGCAAATAAAGTAGGGTAATGTAAACTCTAAACACATTGGAAAATAATTTTAAAACCTCAACATTTGGTTATAGGCTATTCGTATAAAATATTCAAAACATATGCATTCAGTAGCACAGTATATAGCCTATCCTATTAAAATTAAATAGCTAATTTAGGTTACAATTTACAATATAAACTTCTTTATGAAATATAAATATATTAGTACCTATATTTACTTACTTGTTATCTTCTTTTGATGATTTCTCCATGGATCTTGGCAGCTACGTTGCATTTGTTGGTAATGCATTCCAAACATTTTTTCATGGTGGTAGCATACAGTAGCACTATTTGGGTTGATTACAGTTGCTTTTGTTCTCCACAATAGCAGTTTCCTTGTTTCATCTGTCAGCTCATGTAAGGTATACATACCCACCTTCCTGGTGAGTCTGTGTTCATGACATGGATCATCCAAGTACATACCAAAGCTGCACTTTGATTCTTGATTAGAATAAGCCATTATTACAGGCAGTAAAATTAAGTTAATTGCTCTAGTTAAATTTTCTGAAAATAAAAGATCATGATTTATAAAATAGGCCTGGACATTAATGATTAACCATCATGTTTTACATAAGAATATACAAAGCGAAATGAGCTACCCAGAGCCCTTCGAGTCGCTGGTTGTTTTGACAGACATATTAAATTTCTTGTATGTTTTAGACTTATTTACATATTATTACAATTGTAAATCAACTTAAGTAATAAAATGGAAGTAAAATTACAATTCAATGTCATAAATAGAAATTTAAAAATTTAAAAATTTTGCAAAAATTTGAGATTTTTCACAAAAAGCACTTTCCTTTGAATCACCAAAACTATATGAAGGAGTTGAGTTGAGATCTATTTCGTTAATATATGTTTTTTTACACACATATATCTTTCTTTACTAGAAGTATCAACTCCCTGACTAATTTCAGACACCTTTATATTAAGCCCCAAAGTTGATGTTAATTTTGCAAATTTTGTGAAAATATCAACTTTTGGAAATTTTTTAAAATAGAAATAAATCCTTTTTTGGTTATTTTTTTATTTCATTCATAAATTTACAACCCATAGAGACTATTAGGAGTATTAAAACAGCTGTGATTGATGTGGAACTAAAACTTTTGAAAATGGTAGAGTCGTAAAAGTGGGAGGAATTGTGCAAGCTTCAAAATGGAGCCATATTTAAGCCCTTGTAACTTAGAAACTATTTGTTCCACAGCCTTTTTGCTTGCAAAATTGAAAAGTCCACCAGAAGTTGTATTGGCTTGACAAATTTGAAGCTGCTTCTCCTATTAGAAGACACTTTTCAAGGCCTCTCAAAATGAAGGCGTTGGCCGATCAAGCCCAACATGGGCATTTTTTGTTGAAGGTGGGGCCATTTAAGCGACCATAAAATTAAAAGTTTTTGACTGAGGAAGCTAAAATTTTAGATTTAAGCTATTGAATGGTGTATGAATCAACCCTGAAAATTTGAAGAAAATCGGAGATGGTCACCCAACCACCCCTGTACCAATTGAGCTGGAATGACCCTTTTATTTTTGAAAGTACAGGGTGTCCGAGAATTATCTGTACAAATTTTGGCTGTTATTAAAAGTCAACCATGAAGTGTAGAAATTCCAGTGTTGTCCCATTTTACAGAGAATCTCATTAAGTTTTTTCTGATACCACGTTTTGACAAGTTTTTTAGAAATGTACGCGGGTGACAGACGTTGATGATTTAAAAACAAGAATCACAGCTGCTATTGAGCGAATTGATGTGGATATGCTGCAGCGTACATGGCAACATTTGGAGTATCGATTGGATGTTTTGCGAATCACTAATGGTGCACATATCGAATGTTTGTAACAACGTTACTTTAATAAAAGAAACTTTTGAAAATACAGATTCTAAATAATCTTGTTTAAGAATTTTACGTGTGTTATCAAGAATTTTATTAAAAGATGAAATTGTACAGATAATGTTCGGACACACTGGAATTTCTAAAAAACTTGTCAAAACTTGGTATCAGAAAAAACTTAATCAGATTCTCTGTAAAATGGGACAACACTGGAATTTCTACACTTCATGGTTGACTTTTAATAACAGCCAAAAATTGTACAGATAATTCTCGGACACCCTGTATAGCACTATGACAAATAAAAACTAATTGAGAGCCGTAAATTCGACATGTCCTATTTTTGTATCTGTTATTTGTATGCAAACATTAACTCCTAGTACAAATAACTGTTTTATGTGTACATGTACTTTTTTCTTTTTTTCAGATCTTTTAGGAAACTATAAAATAAAATATGTAATATATTTAGAAATTCCTAGCCAGGTACCTATTCCATTTCAATAAGGAAATTTTGAAATGGATTCGCTTAATTTAAAAAGAAAATATGCTGATCCTTTCAATGAGCATCAAGGGAAATGGCGAACTAAGCGACTAAGAGTAGTTCCACCTGAAATAACCGTTAAGCAGCCTGATCTTCAATTAACTGCAAATCATAGACTATGTAATCTGTGCAGAATTCTTGTTGATAAAATATTAAAAGAAAATACTGAAAATTCAGACAGTGACTCATCTCATCCCTCTGGCTCTGTCATATCCAAAAGACTACTTGAACTTGTGTCATCAGGGTCAGGCTCAAGTTCAGCATCTGTAACAGTAAATTTTGAATTAGCAATGCTGAATAGTTCATTAAAAGAAATAGGAGAGAGTCCAGTTAAAAAACAAAAATTAGATACTCAAAGGGCATATGGACTGAAAAATTTAAACAAGTTAAAGATACGTTCAAAAGAAAAATAGAAGCTGCTAGTGGGTCATTCTCTGTCAGATCAACCAAAAAAAATTGAAATTAACACCCTCATCTCTCATATTTTGCTGAAATTTGGTTTATAGGGAGTTTGTGAGCCCTGAATCCATTTCTGAAATTATAAGGTCAATCTGACCAACGGTTCAAGAGATATGACCTCGGGCAATTTGAGGTCACTCGCGAGGTTACTAACATTTGGCGAGCCATAACTTGGGTAATAATTGTCATAATTATATAAAAGTATATATATTTAGAATCAGAAAACGACAAGGAATCCAAATATGCAAGTTTTAGAACTCTAGGTTGAAAAATAAAAACGTTACACTGTAACCAAAATTTGAGGTCACGATTTGACCTCTGGGGTATCAAATGAGAATTTTTTTTTTAAATGTAAAAAATGAAGGCATAGGCATTGGCTATTAGAATCAGCAAAAAAAAGTTTGTTTATGTTAGTATTTTTCATGTAACTAACATATAAGTGAACACCCATATTCATAAGTTGTGCATCAATTCTACCTATTTTTTCACACTTAAGCTCATAATTTGACCTATAGAAATTAAAATTACATTTTTTATAGATATAAAAAACAAAGTCAGAGTTCTTGACTAATAGAAACAATCATAAAAAGTTTGTTTATGTTGGTACTTTTCATGTAACTAACTTATAAGTGAACACCATATTTATAAATTGCTTGTCATTTCAAGGAATTTTTATATCTTAGCTATCAATTTGACCTCAAGCTCCAAGAATTTAATAAAAATTGTATTTCACTGCTAATCTACACTGGCAATAATAGTTATAATAGTGAAAGGGGAAGACTAAGCTCACATGTAGCCTAAACAAACCTGTTGAAACATGTTGCTACTTGTCTAAGTGCAGAATCAACACAGATAGTTGCAAAATTCCTTGTCTACAGGTTAGTACAGTTCCAGCCAGCACTGTGGGTGGCTGGTGGGTATGGTGTTTTAATGAGCCTCAGAGACTATCAAGGCCTAAAATATTAAGTGTGTATAGCTATATATTTTCTAAAAAATATATATTACCTAATTGTAAGTCCTATATCTTTACAGATCAAAATACAATGGTTCGGCACTTGAAATACTGCCAGGACCCTATTCAAAAACACAAGAAACGCATAACAATCAATCTTAGAAAAGTGACTGATGTACTTGTTGAAAAATGTGCTGGAAGTGTGAAAAAAGACTCATTGTTGTGTGTGAACTGCTGGACACTGATAATGAAAAACCCCACTATACTTAGTACCACTGAAAACAACGAGTCTGAGCAGGATTCAAATGAATCATCTACTATCAGTGGCTTGAGTAACATCTCTTCAATTCAAGATCTGGACAATGACAGTGATTGCTTGATAAAGGAAAATCCTTCAACTTCAGTTGAACCAGTTCTAGCATTTCTGGACCAAACACCAGTTAAAAAAGTAAGTAATAAATTAATATAATAACTTATACTTTACTGCAAGGTCTGTTTGATCTACTATATAGCCAATTATATAGCATTTAAGGTACTATAATTAATATTTAATTACTAATATTCAGGTGTGTGAAACCTTTTTTTCTGTTCTTTTCAGAAGGGCTGTCATTAAGCCAGAAAAAGCGCAAGGCTCGTGGTAAGCTATCATCTGCTCAGAAACACCTGAAGGAGAGGCTAGAACTCAGTTATGGTGTTCAAATTACCGAGGAGGTAAGTGATACTTCAAAACCTGAAACTAAATCTGAAAAACATCTAGACAAATTAATGAATGAATTGAAACAGTCATTCCTGGAGAGCAAATGTCACCATCACAAACTACAAATATTGACACTCTCACCATACACAATTGAAAAAACAGCTAGTTTCTTTCAAACTACAACATACATGGTGAAAAGAAGCCGTTCACTTAAATCAGAACATGGAATCCTTCCGAAGATTCCACTAATGAGCAAAGGAAAAGTGATATCTGAAGAACACAAAGATATAGTTAGAAGATTCTATGAGTCAGAAGAGGTTAGTCGTATGTGTCCTGGCCAAAAGGATTGCGTGAAAGTTATCAGTGCTGAAGGTGCAATGAAGGTGCAAAAATGATTGGTCCTCGGGAATTTAAGAGAGATGTTTGAACTATATAAAAATGATGAAAAGAATCCCAAAATAGGATTTTCCACATTTGCAAAATTATGGCCATCATATTGTGTGCTTGCCAGTAGTGGTGGGACTCATTCTGTCTGTGTCTGCACATACCATCAAAATCCAAAATTGCAGCTGGCTGCATTGGGAGAAAGAGGTCTTTCATACAAGGATCTTATGGATTACAGTGTCTGCAGTACAGAAAGAGAGACTTGCATGATGCAACTTTGCAATGATTGCCCAAGAGAAGAGGGTGTCCTGGATTTTCTTGAGTTACTTGACAGTGTGAAATCAGCTCCAAATGAAATATCTTACAAGCAATGGGTGACTGTTGACCGTTGTACAATGGTTGATAAGGTGGAGCCACTTCATGAATACTTATCATCCCTAACATGAAAATATCCGCATGGTTCGTCATCACTTTGTTGCTCAGCAACAATCACAGTACTTCAAGCAGTTGAAAGAAACACTATCACCTCAGAGCGAGGTAGTTATAGTAGGTGATTTCTCTGAGAATTATTCTTTCATTGTCCAGGATGCTGCCCAAGGGTTTCACTGGGACAATTCACAGTGTACAGTTCACCCTTTTGTCATCTATTATAGATCATCTGCAGACCAGGAACTTAGCCATTTTAGTGTCTGTTTCTTATCTGCATCACTAAAACACAACACTATAATGGTTTACTCATTCATATTGAAGCTTATGACATATGTTAAATTCAGATGCCCACAATTGAAGAAGGTGCACTATTTCTCAGATGGATGTGCTGGCCAATATAAGAACAGATACAACTTCACAAATCTCTGTTACCATGAAGAGGATTTTGGTCTGTCTTGTGAATGGCACTTCTTTGCTACATCCCATGGCAAAAATGCATGTGATGGGATTGGAGGAACAGTGAAAAGAGCTACTGCTCGTGCCAGTTTGCAGAGAACTACAGAGAGGCAAATTCTTACACCAGAACACATGTTTCAGTTTTGTGAAGAAAACTTGAGCAAGAAGATAAATTTTTTCTTTGTAACTACAGCTGATTTGAAAGATGCAGAAGAATGGTTGGAACATCGATTCAAGGATAGTAGGGCTATTCCTGGAACTCAGAAATATCATAGATTTGTTCCCCTAAACAAGGAAGAACTGATGGTGTATCCCATTTCAAGTGGCATTGGAGAAAAGAAAAGAATAAGGAAAAGTCATTTTACTAATGAACCTGCAATGCTTGGTAACCTAAAATGTGTCAAACCAGAAGAGTATGTTGGCTGCATTTATGACATGCAAGTTTGGTATGGAATTGTGGAGGAATATTGTGAAGAGTTTGATGATTTCACTGTGAACTTTCTACATCCCTCTGGGTCATCAGGATCAAGTGCATATTATTATCCATCAAACAAGGATTCATGTGCAGTGCCAGGACATCATATATTAACTGTAATGAGTTGTCCTACCCTAAGAGGAGGCAGCAGAATTCAATACATTTTTCCACAAAAAGAAATTGATGAGAGCATCGAGCATACAAAAATTGTATTAGGCTAGCACATGAATCCTCTAAGTAGGTCTTCCCCTTTCACTATTATAACTATTATTGCCAGTGTAGATTAGCAGTGAAATACAATTTTACATTTTTGCCTTTGTTTTTATATCTATAAAAAATGTAATTTTAATTTCTATAGGTCAAATTATGAGCTTAAGTGTGAAAAAATAGGTAGAATTGACGCACAACTTATGAATATGGTGTTCACTTATATGTTAGTTACATGAAAAATACTAACAAACAAACTTTTTTTTGCTGATTCTAATAGCCAATGCCTATGCCTTCATTTTTTACATTTAAAAAAAAATTCTCATTTGATACCCCAGAGGTCAAATCGTGACCTCAAATTTTGGTTACAGTGTAACTTTTTTATTTTCAACCTAGAGTTCTAAAACTTGCATATTTGGATTCCTTGTCGTTTTCTGATTCTAAATATATATACTTTTATATAATTGTGACCATTATTACCCAAGTTATGGGTCGCCAAATGTTAGTGACCTCACAAGTGACCTCAAATTTCCCGAGGTCATATCTCTTGAACCGTTGGTCGGATTGACCTTATAATTTCAGAAATGGATTCAGGGCCCACAAACTCCCTATAAACCAAATTTCAGCAAAATCTGAGAGATGAGGGTGTTAGGCACTGGTTGATCTGACAGAGAATGACCCTAGTGGGAAAACTATAGTTGAAGAGGAAGAAACATCACAGGAAGAAAAGGATTATAAAGAAATTTTAGACCAGCTAAAAGAAAAATTTAATGATTCAAGCACTAAAAGAAGTGAAAAAATAAAAATTTTAACAGTTCTCCCCAAAAGCTGGAGTATAAGAAAAATATGCCAAGAATTCAATACTACCAAGCACACTGCATGCATTGCTAAGAAAATGGTAGAAAGTTCTGGAATTTTGTCAGAACCAAATCCAAAATCTGGGAAGGTTCTGGAAATGGGAATAGAAGATTCAGTTAAAAAAATTTATTTAAGTGAAAACATAAGTAGATTAATGTCGGGTAAAAAAGATTTGGGAGTGTTATTAATGAACAAGGTCAAAGGGAACATAAACAGAAGCACCTCCTTCTCTAACTTAAGAGAGGTATATGAGGCCTTTAAAAATAAATACCCAAGGATGAAAATTGGATTTAGTAAATTTGCCTTGTTAAGGCCTTAAACAATGTGTAATTGCGGGCGGATCTGGTATGCATTCAGTATGCATTTGTGTTATCCACCAAAACCTAAAACTTATGTTCATTGGGGCAAAAACTGATAAAATTACAGAGCCTAAAATCAGTTACATCTGCCAATTGTTACCTTCCCTAATGTGCAATCCTCCCTCGCAAGTATGTTGCCTAATGGAATGTAATCTCTGTGGTGATACCACCTATTTAACCACTCAGCTCCAAACGTTATTCAATGAAAATTATGTTGACAACATTCAATTAAAAAAAATGGACCAACACCAATAAGTCAAATTTAGAATTGATGCAGTTGTCTACAGATGATTACATAGAAGAATTTTGTGAAAAATCGAAGCAGTATCAGGTACCTAATAATAACAATAATTTAATAACACTTATTGAACATATGTATAATTATTACAAAATCATATAAAAATAATATATCTTGATGTTGACAAAATAACCTTGTACTAGAATATCATTTGAAAAATCCAATGAAATAAAAGGCTGAATTTTAATTAGTTTTTAACAAAAACAATAATATATCTACAAGCCCTTCTAAATTCTAATTTACATACATACTTTCAGATCCATGATTTCCTAACGAATATGCAATCAAACTACTATCAGGATAAGAAAACATCATTGGAAAATGAAGAAGTTTTGGCTGTATGTGACTTCTCAGAAAATTATTCAGCTATTCTCCAAGATGAAGTTCAGTCGTTCCATTGGAACAACCAAATGACTACTATTTATCCGTTCATTCTATACTATTTCAAGGCCCAAGGAAATCTAAAGAATTTAAATTTTATAATTATTTCAGAATGTAATGACCACAATGTTGTTGCGGTTCATCTTTTTCAATGCCACCTGTGTAAATTTAATTTATCAGGGTTTCGGAGCCGGAGTCGGAGCCGGAGCCGAGCGGAGGAGCCAGTGAATTTTGCTTACCTGGAGCCAGAGCCGGAGCCAGAAACCTTGAAAATATGGCTCCATGGTCTGGCTCCGGGCGATATATTGCTACCTAAATTGTTATTTGTTAAATATAGGTTTAGTTGCAAATTATAATTCTTGTAATATATTACGAAAAATGGTACCATAGGATTCTTGGATTTTATGGAGGTGTGGGAGTTGCAGGAATATCTGCAAATTTCCATTTTTTAACATTAATATTTGGGAAGATTTGTCTTAACAACACTTAATTATATAGGTAAAAATTTTTTATGGCGGTGGAGACCTTAGGTAGGTAGGTACTAACCATTTATCTAAGTAGGTAACTACCTAGATACATACCTAGTAAGGTTGGTCCTTCTGACTTGGATTGAACTATTTTTATTTTTAGGTCAATTATCTTGTATTGCTAAATTTCTTTTTTTTCAGATTCTTTGTAATTTGTACTTGATTCTTTAATTATAATTATCAGTCTATGACCCTTCATAATGGATAGAGATTCAATAAAGAAGTCTGATATATTCAAGTATTTTACTGAAAGTTCAGATAAGAAACACTATGTTTGTATTTGTGAAGTTTCTGATGCTTCGGGAAATATTTCAACGTGTGGAACTAAAATTACCAAGCCTCAAAGCAAAAAGCCTGATGTCTCCTCAAGAGCATATAATTTGAAAAGACACTTGAGTCGATTACATCCTGAAATATCAAAAATGATGGAAGAAAAGAAGCAAATGCTTGAGCTTTCAAGACCCAGTACTTCTGCCAGTTCAAAAACTAAAGCAAACCAGCAAAACATTACTAAATTTTTGATGTCTCAAAAAGTCACTATCTCAATGACTACAGATAATTTTTAAAATAGCATAATTGAGTTAGTTGTTAAAGATTCTATGCCTCTATCTATGTTTGAAAAGCCAGCTATGCGCAGTCTACTAGAAGAAATGGCTCAGAAATTCAAGATTAGTTTAGATAAAGACAATATCCGTCATTTAGTGATAGAAAAATCAAAAGAAGAAAAATTTGCTCTCAAAGAGCAATTAAAAGGGCGCTTCATATTTTAAAAGTTGATGGTTGCACACGAATACGGACACATTATTTTGCCATCAATGTCCGATTTATTGATGATGATAATAAAATCCTCACCCGCACTATAGCAGTAAAAGATACACATGCTCAGCAAACTAGTGACTACCTGCATGATCTAATTATGAGAACTCTGGAAGAGTACGGCATACCGAAAGAATTTGTGCTCTGCATTGTCAGTGATAATGCATCAAATATGATTAAAACTGTTGAGAAGTTGAATGATAATCAAGAGGCAACTTCAGAAGATGATATACAAACATTTGGTGAACATGATGATGATTCAACAGACACTCAGGAAGTGGCATCTTGTGTAGAAGAAATTGACAGTATTGTATCTGAAATTTCACACTTCTCCAGAATCAACCACATGCGTTGTGGTGCACATACCTTGCAACTTGCTATTTGCGATGGATTGAGAGATAAACATGCTACCTCTCTCATAGGTAAGTTGAGACAGGTTGTAGTAGCAGCAAGAAACCCAAAAGTGGAAGAAATAATTAAAAGATGTGCAGGCAAGGTTGCTATTTTAGATCAACCTACTCGATGGGGCAGCACTTATTTAATGATAGAGTGCTTATTAGAATTAAAACCTGTACTCTTGGACATGGCAAATTCAAATGTGAATCTTTCAGAAATAATGTGGGAACAAGCAAGAAGATTGGAAAGAGTACTGTACCAGCCATATATAGTAACAAAAAAAATTCAAAGTGAAGATTTGACTCCCGGTCAATTTTTGAAAGAGTGGAAATCTTTGATGTATTTTCTTTCCAAGATAGAAGGCACCATAGCTGATGACATTAAAAGTTCCATGGAAAGGAGAGAAAATATTTTACTTGATAATGAAGTATTGCTTGCTGCTGTTTATATAGATCCTAGATATAGATGCTTATTAACATCTGAACAGGTAGTTAAAGCCAAGGATGCCCTATGCAATATAGCAATCAGAATGAAAAGTAACCTAGACCTTTCAAATAAAGTCTCTCTATTAAGAGAGGAATGTGGAACTGAGATTATTGCATCATCATCAAATTCATCATCTCCTTCCACCACTTCTGATGTCAGCGAGTTTGATTTTGAAAAAATTATTGATATTCAACATGGTAAGAAATCAAAATGTCCTCGTTTAGAAAGTGAACTAATACCACCTCTCAGTCCAATGTGTACCCTCAAATTGCAAGTTGAGGAATCTTTTCCTGAGATTGAAAAATTTGACCGTTCGTCAAAACTGTCTTTTGAACAAGTAATAGAAGGGTATCCTAAAGTTATAAGAGATGTTGCAAATCTTCTAGTAGCTATGCCTTCAACACAAGTCAGTGTTGAACGGCTATTTTCAGCACTGAAAATTTTAAAATCTGATTTAAGGGCACGTATGAAAGAAGATATTGTTGAGGCTATGTTATTTTTAAGAACAAATGTTTATAAGTAAACTTAGATAAATAATTTTAATTCATAATTTTTTTTATGGAAACAGATTTACAAGGAAAATATCTTGATTTTATGTTTAAAAATTAGTTTCCTACCTTAGCTACATTAGTAAAAATTTCTGCAAAAGTTATTATTTTGCTTTCATTTTTTAATACAAGGAGTATTATGATTTATGATACTGTAAATGTATCATTGAATTTGCAAACTTTTTAATTTTTTAATATGTAGTTTGAACTTTAAAGATAAAGTCTGATTTAAGGTTACACTTAAAAAAAATATAATTGAGGCCATCTTGTTTAAAAAAAAAAAATTATAAATAAACTTAGTAATTTTCACTTTCAATTATTTTAAGGAAACAGATTTACAAGAAGAATATCTTGATTTTATGTTTAAAATTAGTTTGATTATACCTTAGCTAGAATAAAAAAAATTTTGCATTAGTTTTCATTTGTTAATCCAAGGAGTAGTATTGATTTTATAAGCGTAGGGTAAATGATTTTGTAAATTTTCTTTTATAATATGTATTAGTAGTTTGAACTTTTGACTTTTAGTTGAATTGCTTTTGTTAATTAAATTACAAAACTTTTTGACTAAAACAAAATCTCTTTTTAAGTAAATAATATAACCTATTAAAAATTAAAAAAATGAATTTTTTGAAATATTCAGCTCTTTTTCAAGCCAAGTTGGCTTTCATGAAGCTTTCAAGTTTCAACACTTAAAAAAAGATGCATATATTATCTCAGAAAGTTTGATTGTTACTATTTTCCATACGAGAATTCTTAAGTTTGAACTTTGAACTAATTAGGAGGCAAGTTTCTCTAATTTATATAAGCTACCATTGTTAATAAATATTTAATATCATTTAGTTTTCATCATTTTCCTTTAGTTATTTAAATAACTTCATTCTATCATTATATTTGCCTAATTTAAAATCATAAGAAATTTAAATTTTGAGTATTAAAGTGATTTAATAATAAAATATTTTTGTGCAATATTTTAAATTGGACAATTAGTTATATAAATCTAGATATTTATTTTATAATTAACAGAATTTACTATAAAAGAGCCGGAGCCAGACTGTAAAAAATTTCTGCTCCAGAGCCGGAGTCGGAGCCAGAAGTTTTTTTACCGGCTCCGAAACCCTGAAATTTATAAAAGAAAAAATTCCATTCATAAAATTTTTTTTTTATTTTTCAGACAGATGTGCTTGCCCAATACAAAAATTGTAAAAATTTCCTTAACCTCTGTTACCATAAAAAGTATTTTAATTTGGAGGCAGATTGGAATTTTTTCACTACAAGTCATGGAAAAGGACCATGCGATGGATTGGGGGGGGGGGGGGGGCACTATTAAAAGATTAGCTGCAAAAGCAAGCCTCCAAAGACCATATGATAACTAAATAATAACACCCCAAAATTTGTTTGAATTTGCTAACTGTAACATTAAAAACATAAATTTTAAATTATTGAAGACTATCAAAGAGAAGAATAATTTTTTAAAAGACCGAAATTCAAAAGCCAAAACCATTTCCAGAACTCTAAAATTGCACCATGTGAAACTTGTTTCACTTTCATCAATTACTGTTAAGATATTCGGCATCTAATGAGTCAACAATTGTAAAAGTAACCAAGGAAGAGGAAATGATAGAAGAAAATGATATAAATGGTTTTGTTGCTATAGATTATGATAACCACTGGTGGTTATCATATGTTCTGGAAAAATCAACAGAATCCAGAGAGGTGAAGGTGTCATTCTTACACCCTCATGGTCCCAATCCTTCATTTTTCTATCCCCAACATCCAGATACTATATTTTGAAAATAAGATTTTCAAGCATCATCAGAAAAGTCTTATGTAATGACGAGAAATGAGAGTGTGTACAATTTAGTAAAAGACAATGTACCAAAAGTCTCAATCTCAAAGAATTACTTCAAATAAAGATAACCTAAAATACCTATTTAAATTTAGAATTTTCAAATTAACAACCATCTAACCCAGTGGTTCCCAAACTTTTATGGTGGCGACCATGGGCGCCCGCAGGATTTTTTCCAAGGGGGGGCAAAATTTAATGTATTAATAGGTAGGGACCGGAGCAAGCAAAAAACTTTTGACCCCTTAGGAACCAGCAGGTTAATTCTAAGCAAGTTTAGTGTTGCATTTTCTGTAATGGAAAATGCAAATATATATTGTATATACATACAATGCACATGATAACAATCATTTATTTTATTTATAACAGAAACATGATAGAATGAAGAAAAAAGCACACTGAAGTAAATGTTGTACCTAATTTGAAAATGGTGTTTTGAGCATCACCTACACTGCTCATTTGAATAGGAATTGTGGTTGTCTGCGGTCACTACCAAAATTATGAACAACCTTTTCCATAAAATCAGTTTTGTTGGAGTTGATTTTCTCCCGGTGAACAAATAAAAAGGTAGCAACCTTTTATCATGCACACAAATAAAAATTTTCACCCTTTAGGAGGCAGTTGGATACTTTTCAGCAAGTTTAGGATATAAATATTTTCTTGGCATTTCCAGAGGGGGGCAAGCACCCCCCCTTGCCCCTACCTGCGGGCGCCCATGGTGGCGACCCTGAATACAATATTGTCCTGGCCTGGCAACCCTAAATGCTGGTACATGCATTGTTAATGACCAATCATTTTGATACGTTGTATTTATATTCATATAGTTTGATTGAATCAGTCATTGAGAATTTCCATCCCGCGACCCTCAGTAATATTCTGGTATAATTACCAGACAATGATTGTATAATGGGGTGGGGTTAATTCAGAGCCATTCTTTGTGACCAATGGTGTCAAGCAAGGAGGGATACTATCCCCTACTTATTGAATGTTTATATGGATAATCTATCTGTTGTGCTGAACACCTGTAAAATAGGCTGCTATATTGACATAATGATTGTTAATCATCTGATGCATGTAGATGATCTAGTTCTTATTTCTCTATCTGTAAAAGGGCTCAGCACACTTTTGAAGGTTAGTGAAAGGTATGGGAAGGATAACTACATAAAATATAATCTTGATAAAAGTCATGTTATGATTAGGAGGACCAAGGTCTACAAGTATATCAAATTTCCTGAATTTCAATTGAATGGTATGGTGCTGTCAGAAGTAACCCAGACTAAGTATCTTGGCCACATACTTACAGATAATCTTTCAGATGACTGATATTCTAAGGCAATGTAGACAATTATATGCTCAGGGAAATACTTTGGTTAGAAAATTTCATGTGTTCATTAGACGTTAAGTTAATTTTATTCAAAACTTTTTGTACTCCAATGTATACAGCTCATTTGTGGTGGAACTACAAGATGTATAATTTGAAGAAATTATATGTTCCATATAATAATATTTTTAGGAGTTTATTAAGCACTCCAAGATTTGTAAATGGGGCACCTAGTGTCAGTATGCTATTTGTAGTCAATAAGGTGCCTAACTGTGCCAGTGTCATTTGCAACTTTGTATTTAGATTTATCACTAGGCTTGGTGAGTCAGTCAAGATGATGATAGAAGCTATGGTTGGTGGAGTAGTCTCCGATATATTTCCTAAATCTCAAATCTGGAAGCATTGGCATAGGCAATTTTATGTTTATTATACACAGTGATTCACTGGCCTACTCAGTCAGTGCTCCAGACAACTCTCTCTTAATTAATCTTCTATGGACCTCTTGTATAATGTTTGTACCTATTCAGTCTGAAATAAAGTATTTGTTTGTATGCATATAATTTGGTTCTACATAATTTAGGGCAGTCACATTATTAATTAGCATTTAGGACCGTAAAAGCGAGGATACCCATATTTTCGTTAGTTTTAACGAAAATATCACAACTCACTAATTAGATTAACTGAATGCCCAGTTAGGTCTGTACGCCCTTGGTCTGTACATCATTGACAATTGGTTAGGTTAAGTTGTGATTTTTCAATTAATCTAACTAGTTGAGTCGCGATATTTTTGTTAAAACTAACGTGACCGTTTCGGATACTAACTGTTTTTCTTCTGTTTTCACTCAAAAAATCACTGACGTTCTCCGAGGTCATATGTTGCATTTATAGTACAATTAATATAAGCTTCTTAATTAACAAACGAGATGTGGCCGTTTTGACTGACAACCCCTTTTTATCATCCCATTCTTCACAATCAATCATGCCTGGCTAGAGTCAACTAGTCACAATAAAGAAGTTATCTACAAGTATTGGCTAATGGCCATCTGCAGCATGGTAAACCCATTCTATAGTACTGTACAAAGCAGTGATACTGGTAACCCATAATTGGTCACAGATAACCGATACAAAATCAACCCCTCCCTCCTTTTAGAATTAACTGAACTTACTGTTGCCTATTTGCACAGCTGACTGACAAATCAACTATGCCATAGTTCATATATATAATAGTCTCTCAAAATATGCTTGCGAAAATGACTACGCTTATAACCACTAGGAGTAGCCAAATATATGTTTTTAAAATGAAGGTGAATTAGGCAATTCCTAACCCTTACCTACCAACTAGGTAATTAGGTTAATTGAATGCCCGGTTAGGTAAACTGTACGCCCTTGATAATTGGTTAGGTTACGTCGTGATATTTTCGTTAGTTTTAACGAAAATATTATTGTCAAAAATGAAGTCTGGCAACTGGAAAAGTCTGGGGTCCGGGATAACATGAAAGTACCTTTATTTTTGTAAAATTATGTACTTAATTTATAAACTTTTAGTTAACTTATATTCTTAAAACTTACGATATTACAATCATGCAACTTGGTCGGTGGCTGTTTTCGCAGTCAATTATAGATCTACAGATCTACAGAAGCTAAGGCTAACAAAGACCCTAAGATCCACTCTAAGGCTAGCCCGAGAGAAAGGAGAGAGTAGGGGGTTAAGAGAAGAGAGGAGAATAAGGGGTTAAGTAAGGAGCAACACCTATCATTCGTGGGTTAACATTCATTCAGAAAAAGAGGGAAAAAGTCTCACCATCATCATCCGCCGGCCACTGCCGACAAGTCAGAAAAATAGTCGGAGAATATAGGAGAGGGGTGAAAGATGAAAAGAAGTAAAATAAGAACGCTTACAAACCATGCAAACACAGTCTTAACTCACTGTCATACCATGCAAACTACAAACATGCAAGAAAAGAGTTAGAGACATGCAAAGTAAGGAGGATAAGAAAAAAAAAAAAGTAGGTAAAGTTAAACAAAAAGTGGGTTAGTTTACGCTATGAGCTACATCTACATTCGTGTTAGTCTAATATTTTTTTTTTTTTTTTTTTTTTTTTTTTATTGCTGGCATCACGCTGGCATGTCACAAGCTGGCATTCATCGTCAACAGACTCATCCTCGAGCACCACCACCAGAGCTCCTGTTGTAACTTTCTTTTTTAATTTTAAACAACGTTAATATTTTTAAAATGTCTGTCAAGACGGTTCTTAAACACATTAACGCTGGTAGAATGAACGACTGACGCGGGAAGATTATTCCATTTATCAATTACTTTAAACGTAAAGAAGTTTTTAGCGATATTAGTAATGAAACGTCTGCCACGCAACTTGAATCCGTTATTGCGAGTATTACTATTATCGAAAGTGAACAATTTGTCAAAATTTACGTTATCGATGTTATTAACGATTTTGAAAACTTCAATAAGCTCCCCCCTTAATCTCCTAGTTTCGAGTGAATACAAGTCTAACACTTTAATCCTATCTTCATAAGGCTTATTGCGCAATGCCGGAATAAGTTTCGTGGCACGACGCTGAACCCTTTCTAACCTATCAATATCCTCACGCAAGTACGGGCACCAAAACTGAACGGCATATTCCAAATGAGCTGACTAGGGACTTGTAAAGGGGCAATATAATATCCTTCGATTTAAATTCGAAATTACGCGCTATGAAGCCTAACATCCTATTAGCTTTTCGCAAGACTCCAGGCACTGGTTCCTAACCTTTAAATCTTTAGTTACGCGTACGCCTAAATCTACTTCCTCGTCAACGCTCGCTAAATCCCTATCATCCATCGTGTACACGTAATTATTGTTGCGAGAACCTATATGCAAAACTTTACATTTATCTATGTTAAATTGCATCTGCCACTTATCCGTCCACTCCATAATCCTATCTACATCGTCTTGGATCCTATTTCTATCGTCCTCGTTAACAACCTTACCGCCTATTTTAGTATCGTCCGCGAATTTTGACACGTTACTAATCAATCCTACATCTATGTCGTTAATGTAAATTACGAATAACAATGGGCCTAACACTGAACCCTGTGGGACACCACTACCTACCTCTAACCACCCCGATTCACTACCATTAACTACGACCCTCTGCCTCCTAGCACGAAGCCATTCTTCTAACCAGTTAGCTACCTGACCGCGGATACCGTGCGCTTTAACCTTCGCAATTAGTCTCCTATGCGGAACTGTATCGAACGCCTTTTTAAAATCTAAATAAATAACGTCAGCTGCCCTATGCCTATCGTATTCGCGCACTATTTCGTTATAAAATTCTAACAAATTTGTTAAACAAGACCTATGCTGGAGGTTGATGATGTAATGATTCAACTGTAAATAAAAACCGAGGAGTCAAGTCATATTCAAAGTTAACTCACAACAGCAGGGCCGTAACTAGGGTTTAGAAATTAGTGAGGTCCAGATTTTTTTCGAGCGCGGCGGGACGAGCAAAATTCAGACCAAAATGACATCTACAAACACAACCCAAGCTATACACTAAACACAAAACCCTTGTCTATAATAAAAGCCCTCTAATGTTTAATACACGCTCGACGCTCCCTCTTTTCAAAAGAAAAGCGGTAATATGCGTTTCATACACGGAGAACGGTTCAGTCTCTCTTATTTTTTTAAAGAAATAATTACCGAGGTCCGGACCTCGGTGACCTCATAGGTAGTTACGGCCATGCTGACAACAGGTAGGGTGCGGTCAGAATGATCCACGTCGATTTTTCGAGTCGGTATTCCAATTGAGCTAATTGCTGCTCTCTACCTGATTTTTTCTTTTCTTTGCATTTCCTACCATATGATATGAGCAAGATATTCTGATACAACTAAAAATTCAGTTGTTTTATGTGGAATAAAATCATCTATTTTTTTAAGTTCATTACACATGGAACATTTTAACCCACCCTACGACTTATTTCAACTGCTGGTTTGCAATACTTTATTTTTGTAATGTAGCAAAGATTATATATGCATATTGTATGTTGGGTTAAATGGCTATGCTGGCCTTATTTTTGTACTTGTATGTTTGGGTTAAGTGGCTATGTTGGCCTTATTTTTGTATTATGTTCAGTGTATAATACGTAAGATTGTACTTGTATGTTAGGTTAAGTGGCTATATTGGCCTTATTTTTGTATTAAGTTCAGTGTATAACAAACAAACAAAACATCTTTACTGCGGATTGTCAGAAAATCTAGAAGAGGAAGAGCCATTGTTGTCCCAAGGCGATATGATGACTAAGCTGATTGATGCAGCATTTCTTGTATATATTAAGTTAAGGTGTGTGTATATCCATCTCATACTGTAAGGTTAGTGAAAAATTCACTTCATTTAGAGCTATCATTTTTGGGCTCCTGTGGCATCATTGTTTGGACACTCTTTTGTAGGCTGGCCATATTTCCTTGAGACAAAAACGGGACATTGGGATGGCAAAAAAGGGACGGGGATATGTAATATTCTGTATTCATGAAAAAGTAAGTACATAAACCGGGACAAAATTGACATTTTTATTAAAACGACGGGACGGCCAGGAAATATTAAAAAAACGGTACTGTCCCGTTCAAAACGGTACGTATGGTCAGCCTACTCTTTTGGCATCATTTTTTTTGGAGCACCACGCTTCCTTCCTACTCGTTTGTTGAATCCGGCACTTACAGGGCGTGGTCTTGTGGAGAGCTCTCTTGCAATTCAGTTTGGTTGTTTAGATACAAGATTGTTGCATCGTGCAATGGTGTAGGTTGTGTTGTTGCAAGGTTTAGAAAGACCATAAATAGTGCCCCCTTTTGATTTTTATCTTAATTTTATGCAACCGAGGCCTAAGGTAGGCCCACATCGAGTCAGCAACCCTGAGGTAGGACCTAATAGGACCTCCAAGTCCGTAAGTTTTAGTCTAGCTTAACTTGGGCTGGAGGTTGAACTGGTCCTTCAGAGTTTGGCCGTTCGGTGCTCAGCTGGGATTCTGAAGCCAATAAAATAAAAAAAATAACATGGATCATTCACAATCCATAGCCACTTAACCTAACATACAAATACAATCTTACGTATACATTGAACTTAATACAAAAATAAGGCCAACATAGCCACTTAACCTAGCATACTGGCATACTGTTTGATTAATTATCTGACAATTTTATGTATCCTGTTATTACACGAGACATCTTATAACATTTATTATAACAGCCACTTATTATAAAACAACTTGATATGCATATATAATCTTTGCTACACTACAAAAATAAGGTATTGTAAACCAGCAGTTGGTTAATATTTGGCTGGACACAGGGTATAACGAGAAATGAGAGGTTGTGTTTCACTAGCACTATTTTTCATGCTCTTTACGATGGTACTAATAACACCGGTCTGCATGAAAATCGATTTCTTTATTTTGAGTTGTGATTCTGAAGCAGTTCGCTGCGCTGAATTAAAAAATGCTACCAGTTTTTTCTATCACCCACAGTTTTAAAGTTATTAGCAAAACAATTTTGGGGCGTTTTGTAATTTTTTACCTTTTTTATCTTTAATTAATTTCATTTTTTCATATTTTTCAGATAGATAATTCTAACATTACGTCTTTAAAATTTTAATAATGGCTTCTAGAGGATGTACCCATAGTCCAGACATATTTTGTTATATTTGTTGTCGGTATGTTGTAAAACAAAGGACAAATGTAACGACCTTCATTAAGAGAGCTTATCATGCTTATTTTGGAATTAAATTAGGAGAGCAAGACAAAAGTTGGCCTCCACACAAGGTTTGTCTTACGTGTGTTGCGGCACTAAGGAATTGGAGCAAAGGTAAAAAGAAAAGTTTGCCATTTGGGATCCCTATGGTATGACGCGAGCCTAGAAACCATACCGACGACTGCTACTTCTGTTCTTGCAATGTTGAAGGTTATAATGCAAAGAATAAAGAGAGCCTTCAATACCCAAGTCTTCCATCTGCAATAAGGCCGGTACCCCATGGTCCAGAAGTTCCTATTCCCCGCCCACCCGAGAGTCTGGATCAATACAATTCAGATTCTGATTCAGCTCCAAATCCAGACAATGATGATGTTTATGAACAGCCAACAGCTGACCAAGATCCTAAACCATTAACCCAAGCCGAACTAAATGACTTAGTCAGGGATTTGAATCTGCCTAATGACTCTGCAGAACTTTTGGGGTCTAGATTGCAGGAGAAAATCTCGGGGATGTCAGTGAGGAGCAAGGGGAACGATTTCACCAGGACATCAAAACCATGGAAAGAAGATATCAAGGAAGATGGCATACAAATATGATGGCGGATTACTGCTGGTGTCTGCAACGAGATCAGCCTAACGCACAGCATAAAACATCAAAGCACCGGTTTAGTCGTCATTAGTCAGATCTACCTTCGTAGTCTTAAGTCTTTGGAATAAGTCCCGAAATGTTTGCAAGTAAAGAAGGTAAATATATTTTGTTTCTTTCAGCAATTTTTTTATTCTTTCATAAACAAGCAATATGCTTGTCCAAGAGCTAGGAGCTATTTAATTCTGCTTTAATTAGGTTTTACTCTATCACCTAAAGATTTCGTGCTACAAGGGGTGTTGTAATACCTCATCTGTCCCCAAATGTTAACCACCCATTGATGGGAGGGGAGAGAGTATTTTGCTGGGAACGGGACTGGTTGTTATATATATTTACCCTACATTATTATGCAAGCGTTACTGTAGTCTATAACAACAAAATTTATGGTTTAGCATATGCAATCCAATGTTGGTCTCGATAAGATGGTTCACATTTGGGGATAAATGGGGGATTTATGACACACCCTGTAGTAAGAAAACCATACGTGATAGGGAAACACTAACTATATTTTTGAGATCAGCGCACTCAAATTATATAGAATCACCAACTAGTTTGTAAAAATCGATCGACAAGTTTTCAAATATGTACTGGTGTAATTTTTTGTGCTAGTGCGCGGTTATAAAATTCATTTAATATATAATTTTTACGTGGAGACTCCGTGTGTATGCATGCATGTATGTATGTATGTATGTTAGCGCTCCGTGTGTTTGTATGTACGGTAATGCGTTTCGTGGACGTATCACTTGTTTTCAGATTGTCACATGGCTGGATTGGGCCAGACACTTTTTGTGTAGATTTGGCCAATTAGACACTTTTTGCGACGTACGCCATAGGAATTTCCTTTGTTTCACGCAGTTTGAGGACAATGGCTGAAGCTAGTGAAGGTTTTGAATGTGACGGTTGCGAGATTGAGTATTACTGCGTCATTTCGAAATATTTTGAAAATAACGAAGCAGCGGTGAATTGTTTTAAACGCCTCGGAGTTCTGCCCGCTTGTGTGCAATGCCCGAAATGTAACAATTCCTGTTCTTATCGCGCGGACCAACATATATACTATTGTCACCGGCAGGTTAGGTTAGGTTGGTTAGGTTAGTTATTTAGTTAGCTAGTTTTTTATCAGAATTACATTTTCCTGGTGTAGTTTTCTCTGCTTTGTTGGAATTTGACACACATTTCTTGTGCAAATGAGTCGAAACACTCCGTATTTTGGAATGGAAAAAAAAATAGTTTCTATTCATTTGCACAAGAGATGGATATCAGATTCGAACAAAGCAGAGAAAACTACACTAGAAAAATGTAGCCCCTGTGTCCAGCCAAATATTTACCCAGCAGTTGTCTGAACCAAGACTGCCATATAGGTCAGAGGTACACTGAGGTGACGTGTGTGTGTGTGTGTGTGTGTATATATATGTATAGTCTAAAAGTCACTAAAGGGGAAATATCACTAAATCTAAGCTGAATGGCAAGAGCAAGTCATAAACGAACCAACGCGGCTGTTCGTATTGTTTTGGGCTAGCCTAGAGATGTTTTTTCCTATCTGACCTAATCGTTGGTGCCGAGTGTAATTAGGTGGTGTTTCTGAGGTGACAAATGGGGTAGAAAGTTGTCCGTACTTAAGTATAGTTAGGGGTAATGTCTATAGCTTCTAAATTGGTAATGTAAGAGAGAGTTAGGTAGGCCGTTTGTGGGACACAGGAATCTAATGGTAGGCTCCCAAAGGAATATCTAATTCAACGCACCGGTAAGAGTTTTTGATTGTTTGCTAGAACCTAAGTAACCTAACTGGGGTGTCTACCCCACGCTATCACATACACAGTATCTGAAGACAGAACACTGCACATTAGAGCTGTTTTGGACCCTAGTAATGGAATTATATATATTCTTCCGGATTAACATTTGGCTGGTAAGTAGGTTACGCGTAGTAAACATAAAACTGGCACGGCACCATTTTGGTTCCCTACATAGCATACGAAAAGTATTATTATAAGCAAAAGAGAGTTTATTCATGGGTTTTTGTATAGTTCCATCAGAGATGGGATGTATAAAACGCACTACAGTAAGTTCTAAAAAGATAAGTTTTAACCGATTCTGAACACACACCAAATTTCCTTTACTAGCATGTGTCCCCTGTACATACAGCTCTTTATGTTGCCTCTCAATATCAAGTTCATCTCGCAGCTCGTGACCAAAGTACAGGGTGTCCCATCCGAAATTAAATAACTTTGAAAATCTGTAATTTTTAAAGTATTAATGTAAGAATGTTGAAACTTTGCCAGTTACTACACCATATGCATAAGTTTTTGTCAATGTTTTTTGTTTGTTTCAGATTGAATTATGTTTACCCCACAAAAAAAAAGCGAAATGTGTGTTATGGATGGCTGAGTTGAAGTCCCCTACTCTGGTGCAACGGCGATTCCGTACAACCTTTCACAAGGAACCACCCACCAGAAGAGACCTATATGCATAAACCAAGAAATTTGAGGAGACTGGCAGTGTTCTGGAGGGCGAGCAAGATCGGAAGATGATGATGAACGAATACGGGGTAGTAGCCCGAGAAAGTCCATTCGTCGTGCCAGTGTCGAACTGCTGATTCCTCGTTCAACTGTACGTAGAGTCGTGCGCAAGCGGCTGCACCTCTCTCCATATAAGCTTCACATTGTTCAGCATATAACATGCGAAGATCTTAACAAAAGGAAACATTATGCTATGCACATGTTGGACAGCCTGGACAACAACCCTGAGTACCTGAAACGTGTAATGTTTTCCGATGAAGCAACATTTCACGTATGCGGCCGAGTTAAACAAAATTGCCGCATCAGGGGAATGGAGAATCCCCATCTTACCCGTGATGTAGAAAGAGATACTCCAAAAGTCAACGTGTGGTGTGGCTTAATGCTTAACAGGATTGTTGGCCCATTTTTCTTTGCTGAAAAATCTGTGACTGGAAATGTTTACTTGGACATGCTTCAGCTGTTCGTGGCGACACAATTAGAGGACTGCCAGCCGACCGTCATATTCCAGCAGGATGGAGCTGTTCCTCATTGGTCCCAGGATGTTCGCTCTTTCCTTGATGACTGGATGCCAGATCGCTGGATAGGTCGAGGACCAATTTCTTGGCCTCCCAAGGTCGCCTGACCTAACTCCGCTCGAATTTTTTTTCTTTGGGGTTATGTGAAAGACAAAGTGTATTCTACGAAGGTGCGAGACATTGCACAACTGAAAGAGCGCATCACAGAAGAGGTGGACTTTGTAACCCCTGAGATGCTAGGCAACGTGTGGAGGGAAATTGAGTACCGTTGCGACCCGGTCCGTGCTACAAATGGTGCACATATTGAATGCATACAATAAAGAACTCTAATGTACAGTGTGTCCATAAATGTTTACCCTGAAAACAGTATGCTCTCATGTTTTAATGACGAATCTTGCATCCGTTTTCTTTTTACAGGTGATCTCGTACACGCATAGAGTTTCTGTGCTGGTGTGTTTCGTCTACCGCATTCGCCGCTAGGAGCGCTGTAGTAGCTGTTCAGTGGTAGAGTCAACACACACAATGTGCGTATTTGGGGATCGGAAAACCCACGTGCCATAAGGGAGCATTTTCGGGGCAGTCCGAAGATCAATGTCTGGTGTGGACTAATGCATGACCAGATAATTGGTCCTTTCTTCTTCGCTGAGAACAGTTTCCGCAACTGTGTACCTAGATATGCTCACCAATTACGCCATCCCCCAGCTGCAGGACAGGCAGCCAACTGTCATCTTCCAACAAGATGGGGCACCCCCTCATTGGGCGCATGCTGTTCGTGAAACTCTCGACGCAACATTTCCAAATCGATGGATTGGCAGGGACGGGCCAATCCCATGGTCCCCAAAATCACCAGACATTACCTCGCTGGATTTCTTTCTCTGGGGTCATGTTAAAGATTTGGTTTATGCAACAGTTGTTTCAGATATCAGGACATTGCGAGAACGCATTACGGATGCAATTGCAACAGTTAACCCACAAATGTTGGAAAATATGTGGCGTGTGTGAATACCGTTTAGACATTTTACGTGCAACTAGGGGGTGCACATGTGGAAGCTTATTAAGTTCATTAACTATGTATCAAAACTTTGTATGTTTATCTACTTATGATTAAAACTGTGTTTGAATACGAGTGTTTATTTAAAAGTTATAGCATGCTTTAATCAGGGTAATCATTTATGGACACCCTATATGTCCCCGACGTGGATGATATCGTTCCATTTAGTAGCGAGACTATTTTCGATGAAATAACTGTTTACGAGGGTGAGATTGTGCATTATATCGATAGGCTAAAAGTTAGCAAAGCTCCATGCCCTGACGCGTTTTATCCCAGACATTTGAAAGATTTGAAAAACGTTATCGTAGGTCCCCTAACGAAGATTTTTAATCAGTCACTCGAAACGGGGATTATTCCTGAAGATTTCAAATTAGCTAACGTCACGCCCACTTTTAAAAAAGGCGACCGCACAGTAGCTAGCAATTATAGGCCCATTAGCTTAGCGTCAATTGTCGGTAAACTTTTGGAATCCGTAGTTAGGGATCGGATCATCGATCACTTAGAAAGTCGCGATTTGATTAATAATAGTCACATGGGTTTCAACGCCATAGATCTTGTTTAACTAATTTGTTAGAATTTTATAACGAAATAGTGCGCGAATACGATAGGCATAGAGCGGCTGACATTATTTATTTAGATTTTAAAAAGGCGTTCGATACAGTTCCGCATAGAAGATTAATTGCGAAGGTTAAAGCGCACGGTATACGCGGTCAGGTAGCTAACTGGTTAGAGGAATGGCTTCGTACTAGGAGACAGAGGGTCGTTGTTAATGGTAGGGAATCGGGGTGGTTGGATGTAGGTAGCGGTGTCCCACAGGGTTCAGTGTTAGGCCCATTGCTATTCGTAATTTACATTAACGACATAGATATAGGATTGATTAGTAGTGTCAAAATTCGCGGACGATATTAAAATAGGCGGTAAGGTTGTTAACGAGGACGATAGAAATAGGCTCCAAGAGGATGTAAATAGGATTATGGAGTGGACGGATAAGTGGCAGATGCAATTTAACGCAGACAAATGTAAAGTTTTGCATATAGGTTCTCGTAACAAAAATTACACGTACACGATGGATGATAGAGTTAGCGAGCGTTGACGAGGAAGTAGATTTAGGCGTACGCGTATCTAAGGATTTAAAAGTTAGGAACCAGTGTCTGGAGTCTTGCGCAAAAGCCAATAGGATGTTAGGCTTCATAACGCGTAATTTCGAATTTAAATCGAAGAATATTATATTGCCCCTTTACAAGTACCTAGTCAGGCCCATTTAGAATATGCCGTTCAGTTTTGGTGCCCGTATTTGCGTGAGGATATTGATAGGTTAGAAAGGGTTCAGCGTCGTGCCACGAAACTAATTCCGTCATTGCGCAACAAGCCTTATGAAGATAGGATTAAGGAGTTAGACTTGCATTCACTCGGAACTAGGAGATTAAGGGGGAGCTTATTGAAGTTTTCAAAATCGTTAATAACATCGATAACGTAAATTTTGATAAACTGTTCACTTTCGATAATAGCAATACTCGTAATAACGGATTTAAGTTGCGTGGCAGACGTTTCATTACTAATATCGCTAAAAACTTCTTTACGTTTAAAGTAATTGATGAATGGTCTGTTTTCGAGGTGACAGTACCATTAGTGATGGTGCTGCATCGGTTGAACTTTTTGGCTGGCCACTACATGGCCAATCATGAACACTTCGTTTCTTTGAAGCGAGTGAACAGTTTTTCAACTGATACCTGAACAATTGGCGCCTCTCAGGGTGTTTGATTAAAAGCAGTAGCAACTAATCGGTGTGTGTGTGTGTTACCAAGCCTTGCACACATTAAAACTATCTCCACCCGTTCATCTATTGTCAATTTCTGTGCCATAGGTTCAACAACAAATTTGAAAAGAACAAAACACATTAAGCCACAAATTATTAAAATGTGCCTATGGTTCCTGACTTTTGCGCCACCATATATTAGTTTTCGATCAAATGTTGCTTCAACCCAAACCAACCCACAAGCACATTTCATTTGGAACAAAATTTCAAGTTTACGAGTTCTGGAGAATTCGATCACAAAGTTAGAGTACCATCTATATTATTCGAACTGTTACAGTTCAGCTACGTCACAAGGTTTCATATTAACGCAACATGGGTGATTGGAAGTGGTCTGGAGGTGCAACGAATCATTTCTTTTTCTTACCCTTATAAAACTGAAAAATAATGGATATCAGCGCCAATTAATAAAGTTTTTATCATTTCTGTGTCTAGTATAAAAAAACTGACTCGCGTTTCCAATATTCCCTATTCTAAACCATACCTTTTGTCCTCTTCCCCCCAAAATTCTTATTTTAATCCATAAAAAGGGAAATAAAGCAACTTTAAATTCAGTCCAATTTAAAATTACTGAAGTCCAAATTTAAAGACCACCACACCTTTTTAAGAATTAAATCTTTAAATAAAACAAGCAAGTCGTCGAGACTGGGTCAATGACCGAACACAATCATTACAATTGTAATAAAACTTTCAGAATACGCAATAGACAACTTAATCCCTAAACTTAAAGAATCAAAAAATACTTAAATTTGGTTATACTAAAAAAAAAAATAAAAATAAAAAATCTTCAAAAAATTTGCACACTGACTGGAGCTTTGAAAATAAGAAATAACTGGAATGGTGAGCTCCTAGTAGCTGCTCAGTGGTACCAGTGTCGGACTGAGCGGTGATGCTCTGGGTTCGTTCCCTGCTGCTGGCTCTTTGGTTGGGTTGGGCCGGGCACTCACCCTGTCAATGTTCAGACTCAGGTTACCTTTGGGGCACTTTACTGCCAACACAGTGGGGAAAAGAATTTCCAGACATTAATTGGAATGGCACTTTTCCAATTTAAAGTATTTTTCTGAAGATTTTGTAACAACGACCAAGAAAATGTTATATTTCACTTTGAACAAGAATTGCAGAGAGAGATACGGTGAACACTTTCTCAAGGAAAACTATTTATTTAAAGATTTTCAACTGCTTTTTATTCTCCCTTTTCGGGTGTGTGTGCATGCGCAACATGTCCGACTGAGAGAAGACGTCACTAAGCCTCAAAATTCTTCTTTACGGAAGAGACGATAAACCAAACAATGAATCTGAATTGGCCTTTTCCTTCTTTACCTATTTCTACGTCTCATCAGTCTCTATTGATGAGTCAGTGCCTGTTTGAGTTTTCTGCAGCGCCTTCAAGGTCTGATTTTTAGGCATCTCAAATCCAGAGCTCGTTCGATACATCACAAAAGTTTGACTCGAGGAACTGAATGCTAAATGGAAGCTGAAAATAAAAAAAATAAATATACAGGGTGTGGCCAAAATTATATATAACTTTTAAAATGGCTTCTATTTTTAAACTAATGAATATTTTCTCTATTTTCAAGTGATATAAAGACACCCAAGAGTTTCGTTAACCAGATTTCTGACTATGCCAGCCAACTTTTCTGTCGCACAGTGGACAATGATCGTAGAGGCATGTTTTGCCACAAACTTGTATCTTGCAACAGACACAATTTCATAGAGACTTCACCAGGATCCCAGGCGGAAAATGATAACCTTAAATCCCAGGTTTTACAAAATATTCTAAAACATTATTTCAAATAGTTTTACAGTAATTTACTACTGTATCTAGAAAATACAAAGACTATGATAAATTTATAATAGCACGAATCATGTTGCATTGTACAAATCAAGTAGTGCCTATAATCTGGACTGTATGATGTTATGCATATGTCATAATGACGAATTTTTGATGATTGACTCAGACTGAATGCCAGTCATTTGATTTACCTGAATCAAACATTTTGTGGTTTAGTGGATTTAATTTCAGTTATTATTTTCAATTCAGTGGCACACCTTTTGCTGTTGATAATTTTTCTCACTAAAAATTAGTTAGAAGTACACTGGTCCGCAAAAGTATTTATGAATTAAGAAATATTAGCCAGATATTAATGGTAGCTTTATTTTTGGTGATTTAGTAAAATATAGATTATACAGAACAAATAAATTAGTATAGGAGAGTAATTATTAGATTATACAATATTTTGCCACTTTAAAAGTCATTGTAATTAATTCCCATAGAGTTTCTTCAATATTTTGATAATTTGGCATTGCTAAATAAAAAGTCCTCTAATTTTGAAATTAGTGGCACAGACTATGCGCAGTTTAGTGTGCTGTCAGCCTCGATAGGGGAAGGTTCATTTTAACGCTATTCAACAAAATTTTTACTTGTATATTTCCAATTTGAGAGGATGGTTAAGACATGCGAGTTATCTAACCAAGAGTTAGGAGAATTGACTGCTTGTTAAAATGGGTAATTATTCCCATACAAGTATTGCAAAAATGCTGAAGATAAGTGAAGGTACAGTCAGATACCATAAGAAATGTATTACCAAGGAAGTACATGTAAGTTCGTTTGAACAAGAAAGAGGGTTTTTTGTCAGTGTGTGGTGTAAGGCACCTAAAATTTCTGGCTTTGGGGAATAGATTTATGACAGCAAATGACTCGAGTAAAGAATTAGTGAAAGCGGGAGAAACAAAAGTTAGTGCTGATACAGTAAGAATAATAACAGATAAAATATTTGCTAGCGTGAGTAAAAAAAAAACTTTTATTGTCAAAGAAGAAATGTGATAGCACGATTAGAATTTTCTATTCAACACAAAGATTGGGATGCTGACAACTGGTTGAAAATTGTATGGAGTGATGAAAGCAGATTCAAAATTTTTGGTAATGATAAAAGGAGGAAAATTGTTAATAGATGAATTGGTGAAGAATATAAGAATGAATACCTTATTCTGACAGTGAAAAAAAGGAGGTGGGGAATCAATGTTTGGGGCTGCTTCTCATCAAAGGGAGTTGGAAAATTACACTGGATCACTGGGAATGAAAATGGACACACAGATCAATATGCATTCAAACATCTATTCACTAATATGGCAATCTCAGCTGCTAAAGAACTTCATGGAAATTATGCAAACTTCATATTTCAACAGGATAATGATCCTAAGCATAGTGCTAAATCACTAAAACAGCTCTACAATAAGCTTGAAGAAGGAGGGTTTAAAATGCTAGGATGGCCATCTTAGAGTCCAGATTTAAATCCTATTGAACATCTTTGGGATGAGCTCACAAGAAAAGTAAGAACAAGAGAAGATAAGGCAAAAAATAAAGATTTATGGAGAGTTCTTCAAGAAGAGGGGTATAAAATCAGTCCTGAATCACACACAAAGTTGCTTGACTCAATGCCTCAACATCTTGAACTAGTCTGAAAGAACAAGGGTGGCCATACAGGATACTAATTTTCCTAAGTTTTTATAAATAAATTTTTACAAATAAGTATGGTATTTTTCTTTTATTAACCTGTTTTTTATTGTCAAATATATCAAATATTATTATATTACAATTAAATATGTATCTTATTATATATATATTCTTATTCCAAATATATTACAACTTACAATTCATAAATACTTTTGCAGGCCAATGTATATAAAAAGTGTCATATATATATATATATATATATATATATATATATATATATATATTTTGTTTCAAAGTATGACCGCTCGTTCATATATATATATTACATAATAATAATTTATTTTTGTTGAAGTGCAAAGTTACAAATTAGCATTGTATACCACTTTCATCTCAGCAGGTATAACAGCCACATGAACATGTAGCATCAGCACTTTCTATCGAGAAAGTGACAGAGGTAATGGTATCATTGAGCCATGTTTCTTTGAAAATTAAGGACAAAATGTCAGTCATCACATTGATACATGTGTATGTTGAGAAAGAAATGTCTTCTAGCACTGAGGAGGAAGCGAGTATGAACATGAATAGTCATCTTTCAGCAAGATCATACACCTTCTCACACATCAAATGTTGCCTTGGAATTTTGGAGATATTTCCCAGGTGCTGGACCAATCTCACAACATACTGACAATCCATGACAACCAACTCCCCTAGTCACCCTGCAACTTCTTTCTTTCAGGCTATCTTGAAGCAAAAGTCTACAAGAACAATACTCAGACACTGGACGAGTTGAGGATCAACATTAGTAGAAAGATAAAATGTATCCTAGCAGAGATGCTTGACAGAGTATTCAATGTCTGCATTGCCTCTATTGTCCAGAGTCAGGGTGCTTGGATCGAACATGCCATGAACTATTGATAATTTCCACCCTCTTCTTCATGGGAATGAACTGGTTTTTCATTGGAAACAAAACATTGAACTTTTCTCTTTTAAGTCAACAATGAACAGACTCGACTACAAAATAAAAATTTGCTATCCAAATCAAAAGTTGTACATCATTTTGGCATGCCATATATATATATATATATATATATATATATATATATATATATATGTTTTAATGCAGGAAGGAGGGGCCAAGGGCAAATGCCTGCAAAAGTGTCCCCCCTCCATAGAAGAAGAAGAGAGAAAATCAAGGTCCAGTTACCAAGATGCCTGGACAGTGCACTTGAAAGACTGGGGGTCATAGACAGGAGGAAAGATGGACTGAGGGAGATTGTTCCAGAGGTGACTGGTTGAGTAGATGAAGGACTGGAAATACTGATTAACCATTGCATTAGAGAGTTGGACAGAAAAGGAATGAGAAAATGTAGAAAGTTTGGTGCTGCATGCTCTCCTTAACCCTTAAATGCTGGTTGAAATTTATTGATGTTCTCTTAGAGAATACCAGTCAATATCAATTGACATTTTAGGTTTTTCCACAAATGACAGTCAACATCTGTGGATGCTTACCCCTTTCCCACCTTTCTTTGAGGTTTAAAATAACTCAAAATCACTACAAAATTAGTCTTGAATTCTTTTTTTCTTCCTGTTTTATTGTGCACAGTGGAGTTATCAATCACATCCATACCTGGTGATAAAGGGTTAAAGGAGGAGGCATGCAGTTAGAGAATTCAGAAGAGCAGTGTCCATTATAATAGCGATAGTAAAGAGAGAGAGAGAGAGAGAGAGAGAGGCAATATTGTGGCGAAGAGAGATTGAAGACAATGAGTAAGCAGCAGGGAAATGATGAGATAAAAAGGCTTTGATTCCACCTGGTCAAGTATGGCTGTGTGGGTTAGGCACCCTATACATGAGAGACATACTCCATACAAGGGTGGACAAGAGCCCTGTACAGAGACAGCAAATGAGCAGGGATGAAGAAACTGTGAAGCCAGTACAGCACACCTAACCTCTTGGAAGCTGTTTTAGAAAGAGAGTATATGTGATCTTTCCAGGAAAGATCACGAGAAAAGGAAATGCCAAGAATGTTAAAAGAGGAAGGATGCAGTTGTGTTGTTGTTAAAAGTAAGAGGATAGTCGTGTGGAAGAATGTGATGAGTAGACAGATGGAGGAACTGAGTTTTTGAGGCATTAAAAACCACGAGGTTTTCTCTGCCCCAATCAGAGATAGCAGAAAGATCAGAGGTCAGGTGCCCCATAGCCACCCCATGCAAATCATGGAATGACTGCTGAGAGGGACCCTTTGGGAAACAGGTAGAGAAGTGAAGAGTGGAATCATCAGTACAGAAGTGAATAGAACAGGAAGTGTGAATTAAAAGATCATTAATAAATAAAAGGAAAAGAGTGGGTGACAGGACAGAACCCTGAAGAACACCACCATTAATAGCTTTAAAAGAACAGTGGCCATCCACAACTGCAGCTATAGATCAGCCAAAAAGGAAATTAGAGATGAAGGCATAGAAAGAAGGATAGAAACCAAAAGAGGGCAGTTTGGAAATTAAAGATTTGTGCCAGACTCTACCAAAAGTTTCTGATATGCCTAATGCAATAGCAAAAGTTTCACCAAAATCCCGAAAGGAGATGACCAAGAGTCAGAGAGAGATGCAAGAAGCTTGCCAGTAGAGTATCCTTGCAGAACCTATACTGATGATCTGAAGGAAGATTGTGAGAAGAGAGGTGTAAAGAATCTTCCTATTAAGGATGGGTTCAAAAACTTTAGAAAAGCAAGAAATCAAAGTAATTGGATAATAGTTGGAGGGTTGAAAAGCAGTCACCCTTCTTTGGGACAGGCTAAATGAAAGCAAACTTCCAGCAGGAAGGAAAAGTACCAGATGAGAGGCAAAGACAAAAGAGTTTGCCCAAGCAGGGTGTCAGGCTGTCAGCACAGAAGCACAGTTCTTAAGAACAACAGGAGGAACACTATCAGGACCATATGCCTTCTTAGAGTTGAACCCAGATAGGGCAGAAAAAACAACTTCAATGGAGGGGATTCTAATTTCAGACATAATAAAGTCAGAGGGAGGAGGAGATGAAGGAACAGCACCAGAATCATCCATAATTGAGTTGAAGGTGAAAGTTGGAGCAAAGAGTTCAGCTTTGTCAGAGGAGATGGGTAACTGAGCTGTTGGAAAAGATGAGTGAAAAGAGAGAAAGTAAAGTTGTTGAAGAGGTTCTTAGCTCAATGCCAGAGAGAGAGAATAATTAGAATTAGATACATTTTCACATTTTTGTCAGATGAATGAATTCTTGGTAAGTTTAACAGATTTTGCACAATTCCAGTACCTTCCTGAAAGATTCCTCTCTGTTGCAGATAGCAGTAGAACAAGTTAAACCAAGGTTTTTTTGCATTAGTGGTAAGAATAGAATATGGATTGTACGCCTCTATGCCTGAGAGAATCACTTCCGTGATGCACTCAGCACACTCAGAAGGGGCCCAGCCACAGAAGCAGTAATCATTTCATGGGAAATCACAGAAGTACTGCTTGAGGTCCTCCCAATCAACAGCACCAAGGTGTCAAAAGCACCTCCTCTTGGGAGGATCCAAACATCAAATTGGAGTGATATGACAGGAAACAGATACAAGACTGGTTGGAGGAGCCCAATGGAGAAGTAAGTTTCACAGAGTAAGGAGGGAAGGATGAGAGGTAAGACATGTATCCAAAATGTTGGGCCTATCTCCAAAACAATCAGGGATATGAGTAGGGTGCTGTACAAAATGCTCTCTCATTTAGGATAGAAAAGTTGTAAGCTAGTTCACCAGGGATGTTAGTGAAATGGGAGGAAAGCCAAAAGTGATGGTGAACATTGCAATCTCCTAAAATGGAGATTTCAGCAAAGGGAGAGTGAGATAGAATGTATTCCACTTTAGAAGCAAGGAAGTCAAAGAATTTTGGATAATCAGTAGAATTCGGAGAAAGGTAAACAGCGCACATGTATTTAGTGTGAGATTGGCATGTGAGCTGTAGCCACAGGGTATAGAATTTGGAAGATTTGAGGGTGGGAATACGAGAACAAGTTAGGTTATTGTGTACATATACTGTATGCAACATCCACCTCTGTAATGAAACAGAGTATAGAGAAAGTAAGAGGGTACAGAAAAGGAGTTGCTGTCAGTCATCACAGACACCCAAGTTTCAGTGAGGAAAAGATGGTGGTTTAGAGGAAGAGAGATGGTGTTCAACAGATTGAAAATTTGAGAAAAGGCCACAAATGCTGCAGAAATTAATGAATTTTAAGTGAATCAGGCAGAGGCCCAGAACATCTCAAATGAGTGGTAGTAGATTGAGCCCCACTGCCTGGGTCTGCATCCTAGTATCAGCAGCAGGGGAGCCAGAAGTGGGGACATTTATGGTCCCCTCCCCAGGAGACTAAGGCTATAATAGTTGATGCCACTTCTTTTTATAATTTTGAAAAGATTATGTAGTGTGCAAGATGCATGTGTATATAGTGAAAAAAAGGGAGAGAAGCATGTTTGAGAGAATGCTGGACTGCTCACAGGGTAGATGAAAACATGAAAAAGATCAGCTAAGGAGAACAGTGACAGGAGAAATGGGAGTTCTAGCACTCCCTATCTCCTGTCTAACATTCTCCCCCCCAGAGTACTTCCCTGGTCAATTGGTGTCTTCAATCTCCTCATATATATATATATATATATATAGTGCATTCAAAAAGTCTCTCTGCAGTGCTATGTTAAACGCATAAGAAATTGAAAAACTACAATGTTTTCATTCAACCACGATTTAGTGATTTTATTACATAACCTTTTGATTTTACAGCATGTGTTGAAAGTGTTGTCAAACACTTTAAAAAAAGTGTTGGTTGACTGCGGAGAGACTTTTCGAATGCACTGTATAAATATATAAAACTTATTAAAAAGAATTCTGAAAATTAAGTACAGTACAGTAATTTATGATCATTCTGGCACACCCTATATCTTGAAATTCATGGTGAACAATCTGAACACCTGTAATAGTATGTCAATAATCAACTTCATAACTATTTCATTTTCAACATACTATTACTGATGTGTTCAAATTGTTCACCATGAACATCAGGACAATTGTCTACATAGACAGACAAAGAACACTTGAGGATTTGAAAGCTGAGATTAGACAAATTGCAGCAAAATTCTACCGAAACAATCAGAAGTGTTCAGAAAACTTGCCAGTTAGAAGTACTTAATGAAATGTCTTGAATTTCAGGGTGAACAAATCTGAACACCTTTAAGAGTATGTTGAAAATAAAATGGTCAAAGTTATATTACTCTTTCTACATATTTCCAATGTTTCCAAATATATGAAACACCCTATTATATATATAACTTCATTGGCCTCATTTAGGTTCTGTGTTGGTCTCTCTTCACACATATATCAAGCTGGTGGCCCCCTGCCTCTACACCTGGCTTGGTGGAGGAGCAAGTTGCTCTCTTGCACTTTCCACCACACATAGCCAAGTATACCCAGCTCATCTGATACTGTCCCTGAGCCAGGCATCAAGTCTTCTCTTGAAGACTAACTTTGACCCCTGTAACATTTCTGAGGTCATTGGAAGCTGGTTAAAAAGTCTTGGCCACCTGACAACCAAGCTATTTTCCTTCAATGTTGAAGAGGTCACTTGTCAGGCCTTTAATTTGGGAACAGTACACATTCTGCCTTTCCTATTTTCCAGCATTGTTTGGATGGTCATTGGGTTTAGTTTGAGGCTTGGTACCAGTTTTTCAATCATTTTCCATATGTAGATTATGGTGTACCTCTCTTCTTCTTTCCAGGTAGTACAGATTTAGTTTATGTAGTCTTTCCCAGTAGTTGAGTTCTTTGCAGCCATCAATCTTGGCTGTGAAATGTGTGTGCATTTCTTCAAGTTTATTAATTTCTTCCTTTTTGTATGGGGACATCAAAACTGAGCAGTATTCAAGTTTTGGTATGATCAGTGTTCTCAGCAAGGGATTCATTACTGTCTTGTCCCTCCTTCTAAATGTTCTTAGTAGCTACCTGTCCTGCAACTCTTTTTGCTTTGTTTATCGCTATAGGATTTTACATGTCAAATTTGGCATCACTGGTCATTATTACTCCCCAAGTCAGCTGCTTTCATGCTTCTCTGAATTTCCTGTCTATCTGGAGCATAATATGCAGTTTGTTTAAGTTCCTCATTTCTACCATATCTCAAGAGCTGAAATTTCTCTGTGTTAAATGTCATATTGTTGTCTTCTGTCCATTTATATATTTTGTTCATGTCTCTCTGCAAGGCCTCCACTGATTTTTCTGCTGATTTTTGTATCATCCACAAAGGATATTACTAGACTGTTGCTGTTTACTCCACTGTCTGTCTGTTAGCATAATAATGAACAAGAGTGGGGCCAGTACTGTACCTTGTGGTACTGAGCTATGTACTTCTGATTCTGATGATGTTATACTGTACACTAGGCCGGGTCAAAAATGGGAAGCTTTTTTATTTCTTAAAAAGTACACTATGTGAGAAGTTTCATTTTATCATCTAAACAAAATATTAAAATATCAAGCATGTGCTACCCCTATCACATGCCCTTCCTCCCTTTTTTACCTTCATATTTGCATATGTTTAATGTTATATTTTATATAAGTTGTTTGTTTAATGCTTGATATTTTTATGTTTCAGTTAAATAGAAATAACTTGCATTTGCTTTAATTATAATTTAAATTATTATAAATTACACAATTTGACTTTACTTCTGAATATAAACTATGACTACTAGAAGCAAGTGCTCAAATGCAGCCTTTGGATATCCTATGGAATTCCCAGCAGCCATGACTCCTTCAAAAGCAGATGTTGAGAGACTACCTTTTCGTGCGCTGTCATGAAGAAGCTAATCAAAAGGATCAGCAACTGCTAATGATTGTTACAGGGTTGTTGTAAAAGATATTGAAGACATTTGGATGAAATTTTCTTTTCCTACAATTAACACCAAAGGTATCTATCTTAAAGTCAGTCAACTAATAGAAAAAGCCTCAAAATTGAACAAGGCGCCATTACATCGAAGAAATGAAAGTTTTGCCTTAAAAGTAGCTCAGTATGATGAAATGTTTCATATATCTTCTTGTGAATGCTATGATAAGGGAATTGATAGGAAATTTTGCAGGTGTAAGGATAAAATACCAATGGCAGAATGGAAGTCTTTTGTAGGTCAAAAACAAAGAAAAAATCAGTTAGGACCAATTGATCGCATAGCTAGTTCAACAAAGAAGAGATCTTTAGCAAGAGCACAAGAAGCACAAAACTGTCAACTAAAAGCACAAGAAGAAATGACTGAAGCCACCAATGTTTTACCATCAGAATTTATAGAAAATACCGAAGACGACATGGATGTAGATTCAGAGTCAGGCTGTAGATTATGAGGCTGATTTAGAATTGACTGAGAATATTCAAACAGGCACTCCTACAAAAACCTAGCATTAACAGCAAATCATTATTGTGTAAGTTGTAGAGCTGCAGCTGCAATAGTTAATGCAGCTTTAAAAGATATGGGGATCCTTAACCACACCAACATGCTTGACAGAAAGAAATCACATGGGTGAAACAAATACTTTTAGGTCTAAATCTGAACATCTTAAGATGGAGTGCCTTGGATTTGATGGAAAGAAAGATAACACTAATAAAAGTGGAAAGATAAAAGAAGAACACTATGTTATTGTGAAAGAACCTGGAAGCATCTATGTAGATCATGTCACATCAGATAATGGAACCGCTTGCTGCATAGCAGAAGAGTTGATAACTATTATTACAGACTCAAACAGCACAGATACTATCAAAGATTTACTTTGTGATGATACTCCTGTAAATATAGGAAAAATTGGTGGAACCATAAAACTGGTTGAAATTCATCTTAACAGACCAGTGCAGTGGTTGGTATGTCTCTTGCATTTGAATGAGCTGCCTTTTATGCACATCTACAAAGCCATTGATGGTAAAACAACAGGTCCAAATACTTTTGTGGGTTCAATTGGGAATAAACTGAAAACAGATTCAACAAAATTGGAGGTAGTCAAATATTCTCGCCTAAAGGGAAACATTAAAGAAATTCCAGTGCAAACTGGAGACACTTCTCAAGATCTGTCTACTCAATCCCCAGGTACCCTTCACCTAAGGTGACCAGAGTCCCAATTTTGGGTGGGACAGTCCCGAATTTATGACGTGTGCCCCTTTTTTCAAAATGTCCCACATTTGGAGCAAATTTTCATAAATGTCACACTTTATTAAAATTACTTTTACATTAGACATTAGATGTCCTTTATGAATTAATAGAATTATACCACATTCCAAATTCCAAATCTAAATACTAACTTGCAAACTGAACTGGTACGATACATGTTGCCATGCGGCAGTGCCGTGATTCTCGACTAGCATTTCAGTGTTTCATTAGTGGCCTCTGTGTAAAGTTGTGTTGTAGTGTAATGCTTTTGTGTTTGCTTAATTAATAACCTTAATTAATCTTTATCCCTGCATCCTTTTTTTTCTTTTGCAGCTAGGTTAAACTTTTTTGTTTGAAAGATAAGGAAAGTTATTAATTGTATCGTATGTAAGGTTGTAGGCCTAGTTTGACAACACAAAATGTCTAAAACTAAAAGGAAGTGTACATTTAATACACATCTACAGTCTAAATATCCATTTATTACAAAAACAACAACAGAAAATGATGTACGGTGTGAGAAATGTAGAAGTGACTTCAGCATTGGACATGGTGGGATTAATGATATTACTAAGCATATTGGCTCAGAGAAAGACAAATCAGTTGATATCAGTGCTTCATCTAGTAAGATAGTGAGTGATTATTTTAAAAGTGTGATGCCTAGTAATAAGGATTTAGAAGTAGCTGCTGCTGAGGGCTTGTGGGCTTACCATAGTCAGGGAAAATCAAAGCTTCAGATCTACTGACTGTGCAACAAAAATTTTGAAAACATGCTTTGAACCAAAATTTTCATGTGCCAGAACAAAGTGTGAAGCGATTGTTTCAAATGTATTTGCACCATATGCTGAAACAGAAATAAAAAAACAATTAAAGGATGCTCATTGTATAACATTGCTAACTGATGCGAGCAACCATAGAAACATGAAGCTGTTTCCTGTTTTAATTCAGCCATATGAAGGTGCTCAAGTGAAGCTTATTGACTTTAAATCTCAGCCTGGAGAAACCTCAGATATTGTGGTGAAATATTTAACTGATATTATTGAAGAGCATGACCTGGGCAGAAAATTAGTTGCTTTCTGTGGTGATAACACTAACTGTAATTTTGGTGGTGCTGCAAGAAAAGGAGTGAATAACATTTTCAGAAAGCTAAATGACTACATTGGTAGAGAACTAATTGGGATTGGTTGTTTTGCACATATTGTACGTAATGCTGTTCAGTCTGCCAGTGACTGTCTGCCAATTGATGTGGAAACAGTGGTTCTAAAAATATATTCATATTTCTACATCTATACTGTTCAAGTAGAAGAGCTGAAAGAGTTGTGTGATTTTGTGGACATTGAATATAAACAGTTACTGGGATATAGTAAAACAAGGTGGTTGGCATTAATGCCTGCAGTTGAAAGAATACTCAAGTCATTTCCTGGTCTAAGATCATACTTTCTGAGCCAAAGCAAATGTCCAGTGATACTGAAAAACTTTTTTGAAAACCCACAATCAGAGATCTGGCTCAACTTTGTGCACTGTCAAGCAGCCACCTTTCATCAAGTGGTTTTAAAGATTGAGGGTGAACATATATCAATTGTGGAAGTGATGAGTGCAATTTCTGATCTGAAGGATAATTTGCAATCAAAGAAAGATAATGTGTTTGTGCCACTCTCCATCAGGAGTCTTGTAAACAAACTTGAACCAGATGGGTTGACTGATTCTAATGATTCCTTATCTGTAAAGAAAATATTAGTTGAGTTTTATGACATATGTGTTATGTGTTAAGTACTTGGATCAATGGTCGGGTCACTTGCCAAATGTTGTGTGTATGCAGTGGGCTTTATTAAAACAAGTTCCAAAGTGGTCAGTTGTTGAGAAAACAATGGATTTTGCTGCTGAAAAACAACTATTTGACCCCAAATTTGACACTGAATTATTTGATGAGTTCACATGTTTTGCAAAGTACATTAGTGATGAGAAAGTAGCAGAGTGGAATGCATCTAAATTATCAACAGACCAACAGTGGGTGGAAGTATTCACTCATTTCAAGGCCAGAGATGTCAATCATCAATAAATGTCAGCATTAGTTCAGTTCATACTCTGTCTTCCAGGAACTAATGCTTCGACTAAACGTGCTTTCTCTCAAATGAATAAGATGTGGACATCTGAGAAAGCACAACTGAAAGTCTCAACTCTAAAAGCTTTACTTTTAACTAAAATAAACTTCAATCAAACCTGTATGGAGTTCTACACTATGTTGAAATCAACTCCAGAGTTACTTCAAAAGATTTCATCTACTGAAAAACATGGGAATTGAAAAGCAAGTACGATAATATTGTGTATTGCTGTCATAGATATAAGCCATTCTCAGTTGAGTTAATTTTTTCCATAATTACATACTCAAGAGAAAAATACAAGCAGTGAAGTAATAATTATGTTCCATATATATAAATATATATATATATATATATATATATATATATATATATATATATACACACACAGGGTGTCCGAGAATTATCTGTACAATTTTTGGTTGTTATTAAAAGTCAACCATGAAGTGTAGAAATTCCAGTGTTGTCCCATTTTACAGAGAATCTCATTAAGTTTTTTCTGATACCAAATTTTGACAAGTTTTTTTGAAATTCCAGTGTGTTTGAACATTATCTGTACAATTTCATCTTTTAATAAAATTCTTGATAAAACACAAAATTCTTAAACAAGATTATTTAGAATCTGTATTTTCAAAAGTTTCTTTTATTAAAGTAACGTTGTTACAAACATTCAATATGTGCACCATTAGTGATTCGCAAAACATCCAATCGATACTCCAAATGTTGCCATGTACGCTGCAGCATATCCACATCAATTCGCTCAATAGCAGCTGTGATTCTTGCTTTTAAATCATCAATGTCTGTCACCCGCGTACATTTCTAAAAAACTTGTCAAAACGTGGTATCAGAAAAAACTTAATGAGATTCTCTGTAAAATGGGACAACACTGGAATTTCTACACTTCATGGTTGACTTTTAATAATAGCCAAAAATTGTACAGATAATTCTCGGACACCCAGTATATATATATATATATATATATATATATATATATATAAGCAAACAACCACAGGGAAAAGGAAACACAAAGTCTGAGCGCTTTCGTGATATATTCACATTATCAAGAAGGAACAGAAAATAGACGGAGATTACAAAGTAAATGAGTTAAATAGACAAGCAAAAAATTCACAATCGGCACCTCAAATTAAAGGCCTTAAAGCCCTCTAAAGATTTTTTCAATTGATAGCATAATCTGTAGGCTGCTAAATTACTAAATATAAAAGAACTATATAGATGAAATTAGACAAAACACCAGTACAGAAAACAAAAATTATTATAATGGTTATTAACACTAATATTTAATTAAAGCAGGCAATTAATTGGCAAGAATTTAATGAAAAACAAATAGATAACGTAGATAACAAATAGATAACATAATATGTAGGCTGCTAAATTACTAAATATAAAAGAACTATATAGATGAAATTAGACAAAACACCAGTACAGAAAACAAAAATTATTATAATGGTTATTAACACTAATATTTAATTAAAGCAGGAAATTAAGTGGCCAGAAATTAATGAAAACAAAGGGAATGGTGCCATCGTCTTACAGAATATTACAAAATTTCTACAAACAGTCTGGAAAAATTGTTTTCCCAAAAGCAACCCAGTTCAAAAGTTCAATAAACCCCCCAGCAACCAAAGATTATACACGAAAGAAATATTACAATTAAAATAGACACATAAGAATGTTAACAGTTCTTACAATAATATTTATTTATTTAACCAGGGCAAACCATTAAGGGGCAAGAATGCAGCCAAGAAAACAGTAGGCCCTTCGCCAGCTTCTGACAATGCACGAATCTAATTTGTACAACCCAGGGCTAATATTAGGGACCAAATCCGCATTATTCTTGATCACACTTGATTCCAGTATATTTCTGCTAACAATAGATTTACTAAACCTTAATTTGGAAGCATTTTTCCAATCAATGGGATGATTAGTATCTCTTACGTGAATGAAAATGGCATTAGATTCCTGGCCACTTCTTATACTGTATTGATGCTGTTTAATACGTAACTCCAGGGTCTTACCAGTTTGGCCAATGTAAAATTTATTACATATTGTGCAAGGGATTTTATATACACAACCATGTTCACTTAAAGGGGAGTTCTTAATCAATGAATTCTTAATTACATCTAAATTTTTGAACGCAATATTTACGTTAAAAGTCCTCAGCAGATTCGGCAGATCAAGGAAATTTTCTCTGAATGGTAACACTACAACATTTTTTGTGTTATAAGGAATCTTATCCTTTACTTCGTAGAAGGTTTTCTTTGCCATTTTTAAGGACTTATCTATGCAGTTCTTTGGGTATTTTAAATCAAAAGCAATTTTGTATATTTTACTAATTTTGTCATCAATGAACTCAGGGCTACAAATTCGTAGGCCTCTTAGGAACAAAGTAGAAAGAACGGATCGTTTTACATTAATGTGGTGATCAGAATAATAATGTACAGTATATAGGAACAATTATTAGTGGGTTTTCTGTAAATATTGTACTTAAACTTTTTTCCAGACCTATATATTAAAACATCTAAAAAAGGGATCGAAGAATCTTTTTCTATTTCAACTGTAAAATTGATAGAGGGAGTTAAATTATTAAGTTTGGGTAAGAATTCATTGAGATTTAAAGTCACTGGCCAAAGACAAAGAACATCATCTACATATCTAAACCATGGAACATAATTTGGCAGAATCTTCCTTAATAACTTACTTTCAAAAAACTCCATATATAAGTTACTCAAAATGGGGGAGAGAGGGTTTCCCATTGCCATACCAAATTTCTGCCTAAAATATTCATTATTGAACACAAATTTTGAGTCTACTATGCACAGCTTAATTAATTCTATAATTGTAGCCACAGGTAATGGCAAATTATGCTTAACCAATTCTTCCGAAAGAAACACTAATAGATCCTCCACCGGGACTCTTGTAAATAAAGCTGTAACATCAAAGCTTACCAATCTAAAATTGTAATTGACACTGATACTATTTAATTTTTCCACAAGGTTTACATTATTATTTGTGTGTGATTGTGAAATTGTGCCAAGGAGAGGATTAAGACTGGAGACAAGCCATTTGGATAGCTTATATGAGATAGATCCTATAGAACTAACAATAGGCCTTGCAGGATTATTTGGCTTATGAGTTTTAATCAGGCCATACATATAAGGTAATGACGGTGAAGTACTGAAAAACTGTTTAAGTAACATTTCATTCCCCTTCAAAAGTTGTTTAATTTTCTTGTTAAATGCACTGTTCACAGTTTCAAGGGGATTGTTCCTTAATTTCATGTAAGTGTCCGCATCATTCAAAAGATCATACATTTTTCCTAGATAAACGTCTTTATTGAGGATCACTAACGCATTTGATTTATCAGCTTTCATTATATGTCGATTCTGATCTTTTCTTAAAGCTTCATAAGAGTCAAAAAACCTCTGTGGACAATTTGGAATAGAGGGTTTAGACATGGCACTATATACTATACCTTTACAAATATTCACATCCTCTATAGGTAAATCATTATATTTTTCTAAATTACAGAAAGCCTTAGCTATTTCTACACAGTCCACCTCCTTTTTAGCTGCTGAAAAATTTATTCCATATCCAAGAGCCATAACCATATTTTTATTTAACACTTTCTGATAGATTTATCACAAATCCGGGGTTAGCATCCTTAGTCCAATCACTTCTTTCAATTAGAATTTGCAATTTAATATCCAGTTTCCTTTCCACTACACTACATTCTCGTCTAAGTTTGTTATAACAATAGTCCAGTAACCGTTGTTTCCATTTAGGTGGAATTGCCATATCAAAACTATATCTTCTCGCCATAGTAACTTTAAAAGTTTCTTCAACTTCAATCTTAGTAATTTCTATATGCTTCTGCAACACTATTCTCTGGAATTCATCGAAGGGGCGTTCTCTCAAATTCAAAAGTCTATTAGGGAGTAAAGAGGTGGGGAGAACTTGTTCAATTAGACATCTTCTTAGAAATATCAGGTGAACCTTTCGCTTGTATGACTTAACTAAAGAACAACAAAACGTAGAAACAAACAGTGCTAGGCCAGGGAAGAGCAAAGAGAAGGTCTCGAAGTGGCGCGTGGTATCCATTATGCACTAAAATCACAAAATAACACGTGATCTTATTAATAAGCAAACAACCACAGGGAAAAGGAAACACAAAGTCCGAGCGCTTTCGTGAGATATTCACATTATGAAGGAGGAACAGAAAATAGACAGAGAAAATGTATGAAAAATGTATGATCTTTTGAATGATGCAGACACTTACATGAAATTAAGGAACAATCCCCTTGAAACTGTGAACAGTGCATTTAACAAGGAAATTAAACAACTTTTGAAAGAGAATGAAATGTTGCTTAAACAGTTTTTGAGTACTTCACCGTCATTACCTTATATGTATGGCCTGATTAAAACTCATAAGCCAAATAATCCTGCAAGGCCTATTGTTAGTTCTATAGGATCTATCTCATATAAGCTATCCAAATGGCTTGTCTCCAGTCTTAATCCTCTCCTTGGCACAATTTCACAATCACACATAAATAATAATGTAGACCTTGTGGAAAAATTAAATAGTATCAGTGTCAATTACAATTTTAGATTGGTAAGCTTTGATGTTACCGCTTTATTTACAAGAGTCCCGGTGGAGGATCTATTAGTGTTTCTTTCGGAAGAATTGGTTAAGCATAATTTGCCATTACCTGTGGCTACAATTATAGAATTAATTAAGCTGTGCATAGTAGACTCAAAATTTGTGTTCAATAATGAATATTTTAGGCAGAAATTTGGTATGGCGATGGGAAACCCCCCTCTCCCCCATTTTGAGTAACTTATATATGGAGTTTTTTGAAAGTAAGTTATTAAGGAAGATTCTGCCACATTATGTTCCATGGTTTAGATATGTAGATGATGTTCTTTGTCTTTGGCCAGTGACTTTAAATCTCAATGAATTCTTACCCAAACTTAATAATTTAACTCCCTCTATCAATTTTACAATTGAAATAGAAAAAGATTCTTCGATCCCTTTTTTAGATATTTTAATATATAGGTCTGGAAAAAAGTTTAAGTACAATATTTACAGAAAACCCACTAATAATTGTTCCTATATACATTATTATTCTGATCACCACATTAATGTAAAACGATCCATTCTTTCTACTTTGTTCCTAAGAGGCCTACAAATTTGTAGCCCTGAGTTCATTGACGACGAAATTAGTAAAATATACAAAATTGCTTTTGATTTAAAATACCCAAAGAACTGCATAGATAAGTCCTTAAAAATGGCAAAGAAAACCTTCTACGAAGTAAAGGATAAGATTCCTTATAACACAAAAAATGTTTTAGTGTTACCATTCAGAGAAAATTTCCTTGATCTGCCGAATCTGCTGAGGACTTTTAACATAAATATTGCGTTCAAAAATTTAGATGTAATTAAGAATTCATTGATTAAGAACTCCCCTTTAAGTGAACATGGTTATGTATATAAAATCCCTTGCACAATGTAATAAATTTTACATTGGCCAAACTGGTAAGACCCTGGAGTTACGTATTAAACAGCATCAATACAGTATAAGAAGTGGCCAGGAATCTAATGCCATTTTCATTCACGTAAGAGATACTAATCATCCTATTGATTGGAAAAATGCTTCCAAATTAAGGTTTAGTAAATCTATTGTTAGCAGAAATATACTGGAATCAAGTGTGATCAAGAATAATGCGGATTTGGTCCTTAATATTAGCCCTGGGTTGTACAAATTAGATTCGTGCATTGTCAGAAAGCTGGCGAAGGGCCTACTGTTTTCTTGACTGCATTCTTGCCCCTTAATGGTTTGCCCTGGTTAAATAAATAAATATTATTGTAAGAACTGTTAATATTCTTATGTGTCTATTTTAATTGTAATATTTCTTTCGTGTATAATCTTTGGTTGCTGGGGGGTTTATTGGACTTTTGAACTGGGTTGCTTTTGGGAAAACAATTTTTCCAGACTGTTTGTAGAAATTTTGTAATATTCTGTAAGATGATGGCACCATTCCCTTTGTTTTCATTAATTTCTGGCCACTTAATTTCCTGCTTTAATTAAATATTAGTGTTAATAACCATTATAATAATTTTTGTTTTCTGTACTGGTGTTTTGTCTAATTTCATCTATATAGTTCTTTTATATTTAGTAATTTAGCAGCCTACATATTATGTTATCTATTTGTTATCTACGTTATCTATTTGTTTTTCATTAAATTCTTGCCAATTAATTGCCTGCTTTAATTAAATATTAGTGTTAATAACCATTATAATAATTTTTGTTCTCTGTATTGTTTTTTTTGTCTAATTTCATCTATATAGTTCTTTTATATTTAGTAATTTAGCAGCCTACAGATTATGTTATCAATTGAAAAAATCTTTAGAGGGCTTTAAGGCCTTTAATTTGAGGTGCCGATTGTGAATTTTTTGCTTGTCTATTTAACTCATTTACTTTGTAATCTCCGTCTATTTTCTGTTCCTCCTTGATAATGTGAATATATCACGAAAGTGCTCGGACTTTGTGTTTCCTTTTCCCTGTGGTTGTTTGCTTGTTAATAAGATCACGTGTTATTTTGTGATTTTAGTGCATATATACGATACACACAGACCGTGCATGGAACAAGGAACTCTTCTGGGATAATTAAATACACTATATATATATATATATATAGACAGATAGACAGGAAATTCAGAGAAGCACGAAAGCGATTGATCTCAGGATAATAATGACAGATGATGTGAAATTTGAAACACAAAATCAGATAATGATAAATAAAGCAAAAAGAGTCGCCGGACAGGTACTAAGAATGTTCAAGAGAAGGGACAGGACAGTAATGATTCCCCTGCTAAAAACACTGATTATACCAAAACTTGAATACTGCTCAGTTTTGATGTCCCCATATAAAAAGGAAGAAACTAATAAAAAGGAAGAAACTAATAAACTAGAAGAAACACAAAGGCATTTCACAGCCAAGATTGATGGCTGCAAAGAACTCAACTACTGGGAAAGACTACATAAACTAAATCTGTACTCACTGGAAAGAAGAAGAGAGAGGTACATCATAATCTACATATGGAAAATTATCAAGAAACTGGTACCAAACCTAAAACTAAACCCAATTACCATTCAAACAACACTGGAAAATAGGAAAGGCAGAATGTGTAGTGTTCCCAAATTAAAGGCCCGACAAGGGACCTCCTCAACCATGAAGGAAAATAGCTTGGTCAGGGGGCCAAGACTTTTCAACCAGCTTCCTAAGGACCTCAGAAACGTAACAGGGTCGAAGTTGAAGTCTTCAAGAAAAGACTGGATGCCTGGCTCAGGACAGTACCAGTTGAGCCAGGCGTGCCTGGCTATGTACAGTGGAGAGTGCAAGAAAGCAACTCACTCCTCCACCAGGCCAGACCTAGAGGCAGGGCCATCAGCTTGACCTCCGTGTGAAGAGAGACCAATGCAAGAAACAACAAGGTTCATAAGGTAAGGTATATGAGGTAGAGATGTGTCCCGCTTTTGGCTCCTGAAAATATAGTCATTTTAGTTTATAACTCCAAAAATAGAAAAATGTCCCGCTTTTTGCTCCTAAAAATATGGTCACTTTACCTTCACTATACTCACTGGCTAACTTTAGCCAACAGGGTCCTTCAATTATATATCTCAATGCCAAATCCTGATAAAAACCTTCAAGATGTAGTCAAGATTATTATGCAGTTCTATGCTCCAGGGTGGTTTTGGATAAAATCTCATCCTAATGCATTATGCAACTGATGGTGCATATAACTTTTGGCATTTAATGTGCTTGCTTCGAAATTTAGATGAACAACATAGATCAATCATAGACCCAATATTAAAAAATATACTCATATCAATGGTAACTGACAAGAGACTAGAAATTAGGGAGCAAGCTATTCAGAAAATCATCCTTTCAAGAACAGGATTTTCAGGTACCAGAAACTTTGAGTTGCCTCGAACCCTCAATTTCGAATCTACTGACTACACCAAGATGATTGATTGGCAAAAAGGGATCATTACTCCTCCACCACTGCTAAACAATTTTAGCAATGATGAGCTACTACAGGCTTGATGTAAGCCATTGGAGATAGCTTCTTTTCCATGCCACAGTCAAAGTGTGGAAAGGGCAGTGAACCTAGTAACAAAGGCATGTCAGGAAAGAATAGGATATGACAACCATCAAAAGTTTATCTTAAACTCATTAGAATCAAGGCAAAAACTGCCCAAGTTTGAATGGAAGGCTCAATGGAATGAGTAAGAAACATATGAAATAAAATTTCCTAATGATATTGAAAATTTCTTCCCTTTTGATGTGATAATGAACAATGAAAAAGTGAATTGAATTGTAGCACATTTATTATGCCTCTAATTTTTTTTCTTCTGAATATATTGTTGTACTTAATTTTCCTAATACTGTACCTTATTAAATAAAATATTATACATTAATAAAGATTTATGTCATCAAAAAACCTGAATGTAAAGCAAGTCTCATAAAAATGGAATATTCTTCAATATAGGTCAAAAAGTGAAAAATTGTGCAAGGGGTAGGAGACTTTAAACAGCGAAAATAATTTATGAGAGGGTTCCTATGTTCCATTCAAACCAGTCACAATATGTACCTTTTCAATATAAAATTTCAACCTGGCCTACTGTACATCTTGAATTTTGACAACCTGTAGACATTCTCCGAGGAAGTTGTAGATCCATTTTCTCACTGCCTGCTATTCCTATACATCTCATTTTATGTGCTATTATACCATGATCATATTTGTTGAGAACTTTAGCAAAATCCATGTATTTGACATGGTTTTCATTGCCTTCAAGTGCATCTAGGATATTGTTATAGTGCTCTGTAAGTTGTGATAAGCATGATCTTCCTGATTGGAATCCATGCTGATTTTCATTGAGTCTTTCCAGTGTCTTCAAAAAGTCATAGATTTTCTCTGACTATTCTTCCAAATATTTTGGCTAGGTGGGACATCAATGACATTGGTCTATAGTTCTTTGCTGGAGATCTATCCCCACCTTTATATATAGGGACAATGTTTGCTCTTTTCAAGATGCTCAGTATTTCCCCAGTGTCTAGAAATTTTCTCCATATTCAATATAAGGGTGTAGCTATTTCATTTTTACAGTTTTTAATCAATAGTGTGTTCCATTTGTTCGGACCTGCAGCTGAATGTGATTTCATTTGTCCTATAGCTCATGCTACATCTTCTGGGGTAAAATCAAAGTGTTATACATTCTCTTTGCAATTTCTCTTTAAAGAATGCATCTATGTCAGGTGTCACTTTTTGGGGTACTGAAGACCGATTCATACTAGGCTCTCAATGTTTCAGATATTTCTTTTAGATCATCCATTAGTTCATTATTTCCTTTCCTTAAGGGCCCAATAGTGGCATGCATTTTTGTCTTCCTTTTCACATAGCTATAGAAGTATTTTGGAGTTTCCTTTATTACTTCTACTGCCTTTTCCCCTTCCCTCTCTGTATAGCCCTTAATCAGGGTTTGTATTTCCCTGGGATTAAAAACTTCCAGTTCATTATATTGCAAAACATTATTAGAGGAAATGGGTATGTATCATACATGAGCAATACTCTTACCTAGCCTGTGGCTGTAACTTCTTGATATGTGCAGTTCTCTCTCTTATCCATTTAGGAGTGGGTCTGTATGTAAAGTGAAGAGGAAGGAATACTTTAAATTTACCCTCATGCTCAGTTACCAAAATAATCATCTCTAGAAATGGATCACATTTCCAACTAATTTTCTCCAACTTGTATTCTGAAAAGATACAAAGAATTATACAGTCACAGAGAGCTCTTGGAGACAAAGATAGTTTGATACTTTAATATATAAGGATCATTTAATAATATGAGCTACAAAATTGGCTCATAAACAGAGTATATACTTCATTTGCAATAAAAGGGTCACACAACTACCGAAGAATAATGATAATAATCAAATATTCTCAAACCTAATTATTTCTTTAGCTCAACACCTAAGTAAATAGGATCTAATCTACAGTTACTAAGCTGGAGCAAGACCTGCTGGGTCATTATCAAAACTAAGTAGTGGAAGAAGTTTTTTTCACTTGGAAGGAAGCACTATTAATGTTTGCACTCAGGGTGCCTGCTAAATTTTCAGTCCAGTTTTCATGAACTAGCAAGGAAATCCAATGTAGGTTCCTTACATTAACAAGATTCTCACTTTGTAATGTGCTGTTAACTACCATAAATTGCAGCTTACAAGCTGAACCAACATATTTAGCAGACCTTAATTTTTCCAGATAAAAATTCTGATTCAGGCCTATACCTGCCACTTAAGCCCCCCACTGCCAACAATGAACAAGCCAACATTAAGGCTACACCACTTTCATCAAACTCTACCAAAAATACCAGCAATTAAACAAAAAATGAACCTACACTTATTGTAACACCTTTCAAAACATTAAAAATAAAATACTACAGTATTATATTGTAGTAGAATACAGGAATACCTCAAAATTCATCGTTAATTCATTCTGGAATAACATGACAAAATATGAAATGACGAAATTCTAGGTAGATTATAACATGTTTCAATGAGAAAACATTTTACTCTACATATTATGTTATTAAACAGATTAATCAATCAAATTGTACTCATTTTTTGGCAAAATATAATATATTGCGTTGGTAAACAGCTGAATTTCACTAATTTCAATCCTTTTTTTTTTCACATTTAAAAAAAAAATGAATCTGTGAATATGGATGACAGATTGCGAAACTATAGGTAGTAAAAGATTGATGACAAATCTGCAATGATGAATTTTGAGGTATTCCTATACACTACTAGAGTAAACACCTACAGGATAAAATCAGGAACTCCATTAGAATAATAATAATAATGGTCTACACAGCATACCAGTATAATGCTATGGTAGTATATGAGACACTGGTACACTGGGCCTATCATTTGGTGCTGCAAACTTGCAAAGTTGTGTGGAATAACTCACCTCATTCACCATTTGCAGGTACCAAAGTGGTATTTTTACAAGTGTTAAAAATCCAAGTTGTAACCCAGCAACATGTGAAATTAGCCTAAGCTACAAGTCTGACGAAAGTGGCACACCCTTATTTTTGTGTTTGCCATTTCATACCCACCATATTAGCTAACCCTTAATTTTGGAAGCAAAAAATTAAGCTTCAAAAGTCAGCTAATAGGCCACAGTTTATGGTAGTTTTTTTTAAATACTGGTATAAATCATTCTAAATGTCACACATGTACTACTTTCAAAAAGGATCTATAACCGAGCATTTAATCAGTATAAAATATTAAAACTTTCACATTTACTCCTGCAATAAAATTGTCAAACTGTTTGTACTATACTAAAATCAAGTTTAACAAACTTTTAAGATCTTGTACCCATGGATGCATGTGCACACACAAATATTAGTGATTCCCACTCCCCCCCTCCAAAAGGAAAAGCATTTTGATTTAACCTACAGTAAGCATATAAAAATTGAAACTTTTCCCCAACACAAAGCTCCCTGTTCTCCCCTATTCTATTCTTGGTCTAGAACTTTATGATTAATGATTAAAAGACCCGAGTTATTTCAGAATTAAGGCTTATGAGCCTAGCAGGTTTCCTGATATTAGCCCAAGATCTGCCACTTTAAAGTTTACATTTTAACAAATAAACTTCCTGGAAGTAGCTTAGCCATATTTATTTATTATCAGCGAAGTTAAGCAACATTGGGTCTGGGGAGTAGTTGGATGGGAGACTGTCCTCCGTGCCCAGATTATGTAGTGACCCATGGTTTGGATCCCATGTAAAGCCGTAGGTCCCCTCCATCATATGACCTTAGATGTTGTGAAGGAGGTTAAACAATCCCAATTAAAAAAAATTATTCATTTATAATTATAATAATTCTCATCCTGTAATAAGTAATTTTTATGTTAATATCAAAGTTATATTAAAAATTAAGGCCTTGCCTACTAATTATTCACCAAGCAGATATAAAAAGAACCTAGATATTTCTGTAGCTACTTACGTTCACATAATCTAAGGTAAAGATTAAATGCTGTATAACCTTGGAGTTTATCTTCACATACTGCTATAATGTTTTTAAGCTGCCAGAAAAAAAAAAAAAATGCTATAGCTATGTATGGTAAATAAATTAGAAATAAACTCAATTACAAGGTCTAGGTTATCCACAACCATTACATAAGTAAGACTCAATGGATTCAGCTACATACTGGAAAGGCTGTGACTATCAGGAAATGCAGATGCATTACAATTTTTGTATAAATATAGGCCTCAAATGTAGTTACTGCCTTTAACCCTTCAACACCGAACTTGTTTGTAGGGTTAAGTCTAAATGTGTGTATTTGAAACTGTACATATTCAACCCAGTAGGCTTTAAAGGGTTAATAACAAGGTACAGCTAGTGCAAAAAATACTGTTAACTTGTACTCTATAATTTTAACACTGGTTAATCCAAGTTGAAGACTTGGCCCTATTAATATAAAGTTTAAAATTTTATAAAAATATACTATAAAATTGGTCCAAACAGCTCTGTTCTGAGAACAGCAAATTCCTTACTGATATTTATCACTAAGAAGCAAACCAATGTGCACATGCATTTTTCCCAAATGTAGTTCAGGTTCACACATTTAAAGACTAGACTGCAGGGGTGGGGAACCTTTTTTCATTGGAAGGCCGCATTTCATTTACCCAAGAGCCTATTAGGCCACATGCTGAGAATTTAACATTTACAGTACAACAAAATGTCATATTTTAGTCTACAATCTATATATTTACTAATTTTAAATCAAACTTGATAATACGTGAGGGCTTTTATAATAAATAAAAAATTCAGCAAGTGCACACATTTATTGGGGGGGGGGGGTAATTGACAATAGAACTATTAAGTGAAAAATGATATTAAGTGAAAAATGATATTAAGTGAAAAATGATATTAAGTGAAAAATGATATTAAGTGAAAAATGATATTAAGTGAAAAATGATATTAAGTGAAAAATGATATTAAGTGAAAAATGATATTAAGTGAAAAATGATATTAAGTGAAAAATGATATTAAGTGAAATGATGTTAATATTAAGTGAAAAAGTGATAAACCATTTAATGACTTTTTTGTGACTGCTTATTGTGGGACAGGAGTTGTACATTTGGTTCCAACATCATTGACTGTAGTTTTAGTTGGTCCTCCAGGTGAATATTCATCATCTGAGATCTCAAGCGTGTTTGATTTGAGTCATATATGAAAATGTTGATTCACAACAGTAGGTTGTGCCAAAACAAGACAACATTCGACGAGAATGTTGGTGCAGATGTGGGTACTCAATGGCATTTTTCCATACGGTATTTCAACAGGATCCTTCTTAGTATCAAATAGAGACTTATTATCTTCTAATAGCTCAATCAATTCCATCTGTAAATCTTCAGGTGCTTTGGAGACATCAACCAGGTATGGTTGGAAAGCTAGTTTCAGTGTGAAGTCATGTTTCTCAAAATCTTCAAATCTTTCATCGTATTCTTCAATCAGGGAGTCTAGGACAGCTGTGTATTCTTTCACATCACATTCCCTTAATGATTTGCTTGTATCTTCTTCATCAATTACCTTTGCCAGTTCAGGGAAGTGTTCAGCTGAAAGTTCCGATTGGGTAAGGATAGTTTTGAAAAAGCACAGCTTCCTCTGAAAAGTCTGGATTTTTTGCCACATTTCATATATGGATTTAGTTATACCTTGCAAAGAAATATTCAGGCCATTTTGCTTTGACATTATGTCACACAAAAATGCAGCATTACTGCAGAAATCCTTTTTTGACAATTCACATGGTTCATTGAGTTCCTCAAAAAATCTTGTGGTTTGTTTTCACAAAGACAAAAGTTTTTCAAAGACTTGCCCTTGTGACAACCAGTGCACTTTAGAATATGGAAGATCCACACTGAATGTTTCATCATCAAGCATAAGCATATTGCGAAACTGGCGATGTCATGATGCATTTGCTCTAATGTAGTTCACAATACATATAACTTTACTTAATGTGTCCCTTAAAACAGTAGATTTGGCAGAGAGATTTAAGGGCAATTTAGGGGATTTTTTTGGTTTCTGACTTTACGCAGTTTTTGGCTTTATGCAGTGTCCCAAGAACGTAACCCCCACGTAAGTTGCGAGTCTACTGTACTGACTTTCTCACCATATACTATTTTCAGAACAGCATCTTTCTTCAATATACCCAGAAGAATAGTTTCAACTGGCCGCCAACTTAGGAAAGAGTATGGTACAGTAAATTGCCAAAAGTTCCACACCTCAGCAAATGTTGGATGACCACAAAGAAAAAGCAGGATTTGCCCAGGTAAGAAAGATTATCCAACTATAAGGAATGATCAAGGAGAAAAGCAAATGAAACAAAAATCATTGGTTCTTGGAAATCTATGAGGAATCTTCATAGCATTCAAAGGTAATGAGACTAACCCCAAAATTAGCTTCTCTTCATTTGCTGCACTGCGACCCAAATGGTGTTTATTGGCATGAGCTGGAGGGACATACTGTGTATGTGTTTGTATATATCACCAGAATCCAAAGCTACAACTCTTGGTTCTAGGTGAAAAGGGATTCTTGTATAAGGACCTCATTTGACTATGCTGTTTGCAACACTGAAAACAGAAATTATATGCTCCAAAAAATGTGTATGGTGTCTGGGTGAAGGAGTCATCATTACATTTCTTGATGGATTGGATTCTGTTGAGGATGCAGTAGGCAACATAATTACATACAAACAATGGACTTCAACAGACAGAACAACCCTTATGGATGTCAATGAGCCTCTAGAAAATTACCAGAATTCTTTGGCAAAGAGTATTTGTATCCTGACAAGACACACTTATGTGGCCAATGCACAAGCAACATTTCTTACAAACCTTAGCAAATCTCATGTTAAATAATAGCAACCTCCTACGAGACTTCTCTGAGAACTATTCACTTATTGTGCAAGATGCAGCTCAAGGTTTCCATTTGGAAAATAGTCTAGCAACATGTCATCCTTTTGTGTTCTACTACAAACCTGTGTTAATAGTCAACTTCAAGTTAAAAGTTATCATTTCATTTCTGATGAGAGGAAACATACTACCCAGGTTGTCTATGCATTCTTGAAGCATCTCATCCCTATGCTCAAAGAAGAGCCCCACACCCACATAAGATTCATTATTTTACTGAAAGGTGTGGAGGACAGACATGGGGTAATAGTAATAGGTAATAGTAATTGTAATAGACTATTACAGGATTTTTAAAGTAATAGTAATAGAAAGCAAAGTAATAGATAATAGTCTATTACTTTTATTACAGTGGCAATGGACATGTGTGAATGAAGAACTGAAAAATGAACTAAATCTACTCTAAACTAAAATAAACATGTATGTGAACTAATATTGTGGCAAATTTTTCCTTTAATAAAGTAAAATTTATCAAGATGGACAGTCTGAAATTGTAATGATTTAGTTGAAACAAATATTTGTTATTTGGCTGTTGCTCAGCCTCATTCTGAATCCATGAGTGTAGAGCCCTCTGCTTCTCAGTCTTATCCTGGATCCCTGAATCCAGACACTGCTACATCACCAGCTCAATACCATCTCATACAGGGTACCCCTGAAGGGGCCTTGGTGAATCAGGATGCTGAGAATGCAGTCAGGGGTCATGATGAGGAGGCATCCTGGACAATGGTAATAAGGAGGGGCTGGAAGCAAGCAACCCTCTGAGAAGTGCAACCACTGCAGTAGCTGATGGTGGTGGTCCCACTCATGCACCTGCTAGAGGGAGTCAGCCTGTGGCAAAGGTTGGCAGAGAATGACAGGGTATCATAGGGACTGCCAAAACACATCATATGATAGCTGTACCAACAAAGACTGCAAACATTTTTGTCTCAAGATGTCAACCTGATCTTACCACCGAGGAGCTGCAGGCATTTGTGGAAGATGAAGTGAACCTTCAGGTTACATGTAGGAAAATTGACTCCAGATGGACTACGTACAGTTTCTTTCAAGTTACAGCAGTCTGTGATGATCCAGGGGTATTTATGGATCCAGCAGTATGGCAGCTCTATGAGAAGGGAAGAAAAACACCCGCAGCCCCTCTCGCAAGTGCTGAAGAGGGTAATTATAGAGACATCATGCATCGTACTTTGGAGGAAAATCCAGCTGGGTCTGCTTAACTGCTGTGCCTCGTATAAGTGGAATTCAACAAGTAGAGATGGCTGGCAGAACTCCTGCATCTTCCTAATTGCAACATTCAAGGTAATCTCTTATAACTAGAGCCCGGATGTTCAGGCAAAATGCCATAAATGCCTTTCTTTGCGTATTTTTGCGATTATAGCAAAAAGTACCTTTTTCATAATAAGGTGCCTAATTTGCCTTTTTTCTATTATTTTCTAGTATTATTTCATTAAAGTCCCAAAGTAGGGCTATCAGTTGCATGGTATGACTGAGTTAAGACTGTGTTTGCATGGTTTGTAAGCGTTCTTATTTTACTTCTTTTCATCTTTCACCCCTCTCCTATTCTCTCCGACTATTTTTCTGACTTGTCAGCAGTGGCCGGCGGATGATGATGGTGAGACACTTTTCCTCTTTTTCTGAATGAATGTTAACCCATGAGTGATAGGTGTTGCTCTTACTTAACCCCTTATTCTCTTCTCTTCTCTTAACCCGCTACTCTTTCCTTTCTCTCGGGCTAACCTTAGAGTGGATCTTAGGGTCTTTGTTAGACTTAGCTTCTGTAGATCTGTAGATACAGTAATGGAGATACTATATACAGTACTGTGCACTGTCTGCTGAACACGATACATGATACAGAAAATAATGAAATATAATAAAAATATAAAAGTTAGCTTGTCCTTGGCCTTACGAATGTCAGAAACAGTTTGCTTTTTCACGCCATACTCCGCGCACACCTTGGCCACCGAAGCACCCGCCTCTAACTTCTTGATTAATTCCAGCTTCTGGGTCACCGACAGGGTCACACGCCGCTTCTTTTCCTGGTTAACATCGCCAGTGGTGTGTCCGGTTTATCCGATATCCGCTCTAACGGGGTCTGTTATAGCAAGGGTTGACTATATATATAATATAAGGTGTCCCCCGTTATACGATTGGGATGCGTCCCTAAAAACCCCATCGTATATCGAACGATCGTATATCGAACTGAAGGCCTTATGGGAAAAATAGGGATACGTTCCCAAACATTCTGGAAGACCCCCAAAATTTGCAGATTCCACTATTATTTTGCTATATATTTTACTGTTATGTACACAAAGTGTCTGAAAGTAAGAAATTGTGTTTAATAAAAGACAATTTATACATGAACACTCACCTAATCGTATTCAAATCCGGTCCAAATCGTCAACGATGCATCAGTCCGATGCATGAAAGTGTCAACCTGAGGTCGAAAATTCAAAATTCATCAAAATGTATCATGTGATACATCATTAGATAGGTAAGAGTCTCTAGTTTCTAAATCTGAAGAGTTTTTAACTCTATCGCATCTAGAAACAAAGTTACTGAGGTTCATACACAATGCACTATTGTCTAAATAATCATTGTGATATTTTCCCTCAATTTTGAAAGCTCGCATGGCCAAAATAGTTGAAGGATAATAGGCATTTCTTATTTATGTCATAAAGTAGGTCTTCCTTAAAGATTTCCACATAAAATAACTTTCATTAACCGAATCAATAAAAACTGAGCCTATATTTATATAAGGCACATTTGTATGTAACGACCGAGACGTTTTTTCCGAATTTTTTATATAGCTTTAGTTATTTGAAGCGAAAAAAAAATTTGTCTTAATCGCAAAGCTAGTTTCCTATGGGGTACGTGTCCATTACAAAAAATTAAGTCCAGCTCCTATACTTCTCTTGTAAAGGTACGTCTTGGTCGTTACATAATTTTCCGTCTCGGTCGTTACATCGCACAATGTAACGACCAAGACGGCCCTTTGGGGGGAATAACTTGGGGGAGGCCCCCAAGTTGCATGCCCCTTGCAACCCCGGTTGGCAACAAAGGGCCCTTTGGGGTATTTTTGCAACAACCCCCACCCCCTTTGCATACCCACACCCCATTTACAACCCCACCCCCCTTTGCAATACCCACCCCCCTTTGCAACACCCCACCCCCCCTTTGCAACATTCCTGCACTCTCCCCTTTTGCGTAGTTATATATATTTATATGGAATATATTTACATATATACAGTACAGTATATATATACATATATTATATATATATACACACATTGAAGGGTAAGTCATAAATACCAATAATATGATATATGTCTGCTTTATTGTATGATAAATGTTCAATTTTATATTGAAATACCGACGGTAACGACCGAGACATAAAATATGTAACGACCGAGACTATGGAATCACCCGACATGCTTTCAAGTTGGAGATCGTTAACGCGAAATAAGGCAATCGTAAATCGAAAGATGGGGGTACTTTTTTAAAATCGTTAACGCGAAAAATCGTAAACCGAACGATCGTATAACGGGGGATGCCTGTATATATATATATATATAATATATATATATATATATATATTTATTTATTAGGGCGGCTCGTTTTTACATTTTTTTGATATTTGATTGGGGGTAGTGCGGAAAAGTTGCGATTTGGAGAGAAAATAAAGTGTGTAAAAATTTTTTTATCTACGTCAATACCTTCCAGTGGCGGCGAGTCCTTAAAAATCGAAAAATAGGCCTAAAAACACAATTTTTATATAATTTTATATAATTTTTATATAATGTTCATTGTTCAATGACTGCTATTAATTTATTCAAGCCTATAATAGTGTTCTCAGGGTTGTTTGCACAGAAATATACCGGAATTAACATTTGTATAACATCTTGTTAAAACTTGCTTTAAATCAATATTTTGGATATTTTAATGGCTAAGACACACCGGAAGTTATTAACAGATTGTGCTGAAATTTTTATTATTTATTTTGTAAGTCTTTAAAACCATTTTCCAATCTACCCCGTTAGGCCTATTTTTCAATTTTTAAGGACTCGCCGCCACCAGAAGGTATTGACGTAGATCAAAAAAATTTTACACACTTTATTTTCTCTCCAAATCGCAACTTTTCCGCACTACCCCCAATCAAATATCGAAAAAAGTGTAAAAACGAGCCACCCTAATATATACAGCATGTCCCAAAGAAATGTATACCCACTTTGTTCGATAATACCAGCTACGAGGATAATAAATATATTACTTTTTATATGTTTTTTAATAAAGAATTTTCTCCTGAATCTAAATATGTAATTATTTTTCTTAAAAATTGAAAAACAAAAAATTTACAGATGTTTAAATTATAATTATTATTTTTGACTTCATGTGCGATATTTTCTAATATTTTTGCACCTATACGAGCTAAGTTTGAAACCGATGGCACTGTGCAAAACTTACAAAAACAACGTTCTGGAAGACGTCAAACATCTTAGATAAAGTGTCATTTAACCATGGGATTTGTAAATTTTTTGAATTAACTAATAATTACAACATTTATGCTTCAATATCAACACTAAACATAAGTATCTCAAAACAGTCGGTTAAAATATTAGAAAATATCGCACATGAAGTCTCAAAATAATAATTATAATTTAAACATCTAATTTTTGTTCTTCAATTTTTAATAAAAATAATTACATATTTAGATTCAGGAGAAAATTCTTTATTAAAAAACATAAAAAGTAATATATTTATTATCCTCATAGCTGGTATTATCAAACAAAGTGGGTATACATTTCTTTGGGACACGCTGTATATATATATATAACAGAAAGAAACTGAGCATGCATAATAGTATTATTTTGTATTAAACTTTCTGAAATTTAAATCCTTGCCATTATTGAACAAACATTTTGAATGCCTATTGTTTTGTTCATTATAATGGCATTGTAATATGCATTATTTTTATTTACACGTGGATAATGATATTCTATATTAAACTTTATTTTTGGAAATGAAATCATTGTTATTATGCACAACTAATATTTTCAATACCTATTTTTTTTTGTTCACTGAAGGCATTGTAATATGTATTATGAGTATATAAAGGTATTATTCTAGATTAAACATTTTTTAAGCAAATTCATAAATGCCTTTTTTGGGAGTTTTACTGCCTATTTTGAATGTTCATTTTGCCTATTTGCCTGCCTTTTTTAAGGGTTTTTAGTGTCTAAACATCCAGGCTCTACTTATAACAGGGTTGGCACTAGTGGGCCCAGCCCGAAAAAACCGACCCAGGTTTTAAAAAAAAAAAACCACTTGAAAAAAACCAATATTTTACCCACTTGTGGGTTTTTTCATGAAACTAAGAAGTGCATATGCAATTATTTTTAAAATGTCATATAGGCGCCTATAATGATTTTACATGCAAAGCAAGCAAACATGAGTCAACAAATAACCCTACAGGTATAACTCTTTGGGTGAGGTAGCAGGTTATAGAGTGTAGACATCAGCCAATCAGGGTGTTATACATCCTGATTCTTCAGTCAACTGCATCTTCAAGGAATTTTCTACTTCTTCATGGATTGTATTTAAAAGTGACCAGACAAATTTCGACGGGAAGGTGGAGTGTAGCCTGGTCTTAGAGTCTCTATCATTTCAATAAAATACTTAGACTCTGCACATAGAAATGGAATATTATTTGCATAAAAGAATTTGGCTATTTTGTTATCAATGACATTTTTCTGCAAAGTTGTTGTTGTCATGCCAAAATCACTTACTTTCTTTTGAATTTTTCTTTTTTTCATCTATAATTGTGTCAGTGGTGGTGAGGATGAGTCTGGATCATCTGAGAGGTCTATGTCATGGCAGTATGAAGATGATGTACTGGCAGTATTGTCAGTCTTGTTTCTTGATTCCATGTGTTTCAAACATTTCATTAAATGCATTTTTATTCGCTCCATTTTATTACTTATTTCATTACTGCAATGTTTGCATCTAACTTTACTAGTCCCATCAATAATATTGACTTCACTCCATTCATGCCCTGATTTTCTTCCTGATCCAAAGGTCTTTGGCATTATTTAATGCAGTTATAACTTCAAACAGACTAATTCTGTAGGCTAGCAGTAAAGATAAGTATGCTGTTGCCAGTTTGTTTTATTTAACTGTGAAATAAAAGAAAAAATATTCAGTAATATGAATTAAATAGATATAACTAGCTGAATTAAGTTCCCTTTGGGAGCTGTAATTCATCTACTTCCAGCAGAAGACACAGGGGCCTGTCTTCCATAGGAAGTATAGCCTAACAAATAGGATAATTTACCACACCAAATTTAGTTCAAATTGGTCCATGTTTTCCAAATTTTGTTGTGAAGCTCAATCTGAGAAAATAATAGCTTTTTAGGCTTAATTCCCTAGAAGGCAACCTTTTTGCTAAAAACAAGACAAATGTTATATTAATAGTGTACGGTACAGTACAGTATTATTATAAAAATAAGAATAGGTAGGTCTAATATGAACTACCATATGGACATATGAAAAAACCCAATTTTACCCGGGTTTTTTCAGGTTTTAGGTGAAAAAACCCACCTGGGGTGGGCTTTTTCAAAAAAAGTGGGTTTCTTGCCAACCCTGAGTCTTATAACTATAGAGGCCTAAGCTTAGGCAATAACATTAAACACAGGTGGATCATAATTGATAAGCTGTTTACAGGCACGTGTAAGGGAGGGGGGCTACAGGGGCTTGAGCCTTCCCATTTGCCCCTTCATGCATCAGAAGTGCCCTTTTTTTCTATAAATGTATAAATGCTATGAAGACTTTTTTTGAGGGGGTGAGGAGATGGTGCCCTTTTTGTTAACTTTCAGCCCCCATCTGAGCTGTTAGAGGATGCTGATATTCTCTGTCTGCAGGAAACAGGACTTAAAGGACCTGAATAGCCTGGCAGTAAAACTTTCATGGGATAGGGGAGGCCACCAGAGAAACAAGATGGTCTCCTTGCAGGCCACCCACCTGGGGTAGCTATTCTATGGAAGTTGGGGTGGGTAGGGTTGCTAGGTCTCTGGTTTTGGGCCAGAGTCTACAGAAATTGAGCTTTGTAAGAATGTCATTAAAAGTAGAATTTGCCTCTTTTCTTACAGATTTTTGGGAAGATAATTATTATTCTAAAAAATGAGGAACTTTATATATTAGTTTAGCTACATAAATAAATAATGATGAGTTTTGTAGGTAAAATCTCTGGATTTGGAAACCATCTGATCTGGCAACCCTAGGTACAGGAAATATATTAGTGAATTAAACCTGTTTGAATTGGCTAACTGGAATAGAAATTTGTGCAGACAAAAAATTTGTTATTCTGTGTATCTATATGCCTTTTCAGGCAGAAGCATGACTCCATATTTGAAAAAATTTACTGGAGCACAGCTCTGAATTTATTTTTTTTCCCTTACACCACTAGGTTAATGATACTAAACTCTTGAATTGACGACATACCAATTACAAATTGTTTTAGCTAAACATAATAATACAATAATGTAGTTTATAACTCACCTTAAGTTTATTTATTCATTGCAGCAGCAACAGTGGACGATGTTAGACCTTGCATGTAGACATTTGTTGTGAATTTACCACCATGTATGCTTGGCCACTGATCAATGGCTTTCTGTGTGATCATTACAGCAGATCTAGTGCCTGGAGCTGGACCCTCCTTCACAATTCTGCACAGCTTAGTCAAATGAGATGGCTTAATGGATCCTTTGTGTTCAACAATGTAACCAAGAATGGAGAATGTCCCTTCAGCTGGTGCTTCACTCCAGGCAGTTGATCCATCTTTATCAAATGCTTTAATCTCTCTGTGATTCCTTTCCACAGCTGTTCTATATATTCTGTCAGCCAATTTATCACTGAGTCTTTTGTAAAACTACTTTCAGATCTGGTTCTGGATGGTCTAGCAACTTCAGCAACCTGGTAGTAATCAGAACGTTTCTTGATGTATTTGTAAACTTCATTTAGGATGTAATCCTCAGCTGTTAGTTCCTTTTGCTGCCCTGTGGTATCGTGCTTAAATTCAGAAACTACATCATTTACATTTCCTCCATTAGCTAATTTGGAAATTGTTTCCATCACTCTTAACATAACAGTTTTCCCTCCTTCTTTATAAAATATATTTTCTACAAATTCTGCACTAACTGTGGTTTTTTGAGCTACTTGCAACATAATCTTTGTTACATAGGAAATCAATACATAGAACTTGGCACTAATTTCTCTCTCTTGTGGATGATCAAAAAATACACAATTTTCCACAAATCTGTCAAATTGATCAAATTCGTAATTAACCATGCGAGTATCAGATTTGAGTTTTGGTCTCTTAAAACCAATGATATTGTCAAGAACCATATTGGTATAGTCAAGACCTGATCTCAGATTTGAAGTGTGATTCTGAATAAAGTCTAAAAGCTCACTTAGTTTACAAATTTTCTTCAATGCATCAACGTGGGCTCTGTTCACAAGATGCATTAAGTCCCATCGAAATTTGAAATTTTCTCCAAACAACTTTTTCATTTCGTTTTTAAATGGCTCGTTGTCCTTACAAAAAGCCCCATCTCCAACCATTCCAGATACCTTGGATTTAATTGCTTCTTCAGATAGTTTCAAGTGATTAGGAGACTTCAACACATCAAAAATTTCATTGGCCAAATAAACTCCTGATTTGCTGCGTACTAAATTTATCCCAGCAAGTTTTACAGTCTTATCTTCTTCACTCATAACTAATACAACTAGCATGCTTAATCCTAAAATTGTTCCAATGTCAGCTGTTATTGTTACTGAAGTTTGTTCTTTAAGTTGATTATCTAATAGCTCACAAATTGTCTCGCACGCATGTGTGCTATGATTCAAATTTCCAACCTCACAACCTGACCTATGTAATACAGCTAGAAGTACTGGATATAGAGCCCATGCAGTGTTTGTTTTCATTATGTAGTATAAGATGTTGCCACATAAGTCTTCTGTGTGTTTAGTAGTGTTCCGAGAAGAACACTTGCTTAAATGGGCTATGGAAATGTCAAATTTGTTGCTTTTTGCTTTATTAGATTTGGATGCAACACTTGAACTTGAAGGCATATTTTGACTCTTCTCTTTATTAACCACAACAGCTTGGTGAGTTTCTTTTGTTAGGCGCAAAATTGCATTCAATGTCTTCTGGATTTGGGAATTTTCAAATTCCTCTAAAGCAGTTTTGTTAGTCTGATGCGCAGATTCCTCACTTACCTTTTGTTTCTTAGGTGGAGGAGAAGCACTTTCTTCAGTCTGTGAAACATCTAGTGAAAAAGTTTCATTTTCTAGATTAGCAGTTGATGAAGTTGGTTCATTTTTCTGAGGTCTAGCACTAGCACATTTTGTGAACAAACTAAATGACTGCTTTGCCGTATCTCTTTGCTGCAGTATCTAAGCTGTGAGCCCAAACTCTGGGACCTCTTGTATTGTAACAAATATTTTTTTTGGAATTAAAATGTTCCTCCCAGTTTTGCTTCTTTGAATATTTGTTCTTGCATTGACCACAAAAGTAACCCCTTTTAACACCCTCACTTTTCTCTCCAACTTCATCAATATTAGGATCCATTATTGATTATTGACTACCTGAAAAAATACAGAATAAGTAAAAGTTAGTAAATATAGTATGGTAAAAGTGAGTAAAAGTAAGTAAATATAGTACAATGAAAGTAAGTAAAAGTAAGTGCTTTAAACTTAGTAAAAGTAAGGAAGAGTAAGTAAAAGTAGGTAAGTTAAAGTAAGTAAAAGTAAGTTTAAACTTAAACTAAACTTTTCAATTCTAGAGTCATGGTGGATTACTTAAAACCGCACAAGTAATTATCTGGCCAATTTATCAAACCTGGCCGAGATCAATGGAACATAGTCCAATCCTGATAATTTTATATTAAAAAAATACGTTTTAATAAAATTTTAATTATCAAAACATTGAAGCTTAACAAAAAATAAAAATAATTGTTAAATATGGAATTACAAACTAAACTTAAAATAACTAAATTTGTAATTTAAAAAAATTGGTTTGTACAAGAACGTATACGCAAAAAAATTGCATAACGTCTAGCGGATGAACAAAACCCAAACCCAAATTTACTGGAGCAATGCTACCAAGATCCCAGGAATCTGGAGTCATGGGCAGATGATAATGAAGATGATTACCTCATTAAATTGGGGCAGGTCAGCAGTATTATTGATGATCTGGATAAGACATGTGTAGCTATTATTGGTGACTTTAATGCTAATGTGCTTAATGATAATTCTTTGTTTAGCAACCACTTAAAAGCCTTCTGTGAAGATAATAACTTGACCTTTTCATCCATGTGTAATCTTCTTGGTGATAGCTTTACTTATGTTAGTGATAGTTGGCACACTACCTCATGGTTGGATCATTGTATTTGTATGTTCATTATACACAGTGATTCACTGGCCTACTTAGCCAGTGCTCCAGACAACAACTATCTCTTAATCTTTTATGGACCTCTTGCATAATGTTTGTACCTGTTGAGTCTGAAATAAAGTGTTTGTTTGTTAACACACTGCTTCTAACTGCATTTAAATAGACAAAGATCCTTTTCAAATGAGTGAAGTACCCACAACAAAAGTAATAGTCATAGATGAAAATTAAAGTAATAGAAAGAATCAAAAGTAATAGAAATAGAAACCCAGTAATTGACCCCATGTCTGGTGGAGGACAGTATAAAAATAAATGTAATTTAACCAATCTGTGTCACCACAAAGGTGATTTTGGGTTGGATGCAGGTGGCCCTGAGAGAATAAAAAGTATCCCACATTTAGTTTTTACCCCAGGTTCCAGCATGTGGAGCCAGTTGCATGATGGAACCCTTTTTTTTTTTTATTTACACCAAAACATATAATAGGTAACATACAAAACATACAATAAAGAATTTATTGCATATCAAGCAAAATAAATGCTTTTATGAAGTTACAATAGCTTACAAATAAAGATTTTTCTTATGCAAACCAAAAAAGAAATTGGTGAAAAAACAAATAAAGTTAATATCAAGGATTCATTTATTGTTCGTGGTGATTAGCGAAGCAGTTAAGGCACATATAAGGTTCTCAATCACATTGTGAGCAATATGTGTAGACCTTAGTAGCATTTTTTCTTGCTACTCCTCTACTTTTTTCATTCTTCACTTTTTCATAGCAAAGTTTACAAGCTCGTCTTATCTTTCTATTATTAGCATCAGTCCTACGCTTTATAATGTGAATAATTGCACCTTTTGGTTTTTTATATCTCATTCCTCGATATTCAAGGAGAGATGAAGCAATACTTTCTCTGAAGGTTCTTATTTTCATTTTCTTTCCTGTTGTTTTCTGGTAAATAATATGCGCATTTACAACTACTAATCTGAGTAGAAATTCCACTCCAAGTTTTCTGTACCATTTCACCCCTTTTCTTAAAGTGGTGGTGTAAGAAGACATTTGATCAGACAGGTCTATACCAGCTTTTCCCTTGTTATATGCAATAATTGCAGAAGATTTTTTTGTGCACTTTCTCTTTGGCTTTTTTCTATTTGATGGCCCTGGTTCATTTACTTCTTCCTCTTCCAAGTCAACTAAATCTGGCCTGTGTTTTGTCAAGAGTAGTCTAACATCCCTGGAATCCTTCCACTTCATCACCACTATACCATTGCTATCTTCTCTTGCTATCATCTCTCCTCTTTTTAGCTTAGCATTCATCACAACTTTTGGCATGTTCTTTTTGTTTACCCGCAAAGTTCCCACAACGCGAGTCTTCTTTTCCAAAAAGGATGTAGCCAGGTCATAACTAGTATAAAAGTTATCTACATATAAGGTGCACCCTTGATTGAGAAGCCCTGACATCAAGCTTTCACACACCTTTTTTGCTAGTCCTACTTCTCGAACATCGCTCAAGGACTTTCCCAAATAAATTGAAAGGTTGTATGTATATCCCTCACCTGAGCGTAGTTTGAATAATTTAATTCTATATTTGTGCGCCTTGTTTGGGATATATTGCTGAAAGATTAATCTTCCCCTCCATGGGACCAGAGTTTCATCTATCACAACATCCATTCCAGGGGATAGAGCTGCCTGAAATTTTACTTTCAATAAATCAAGTAGTGGTTCAATTTTACCCAATTGATTACCTTTTTCAATTTCTTCATTATTTGCAAAATAGAAACAATTCAGCAGCTCAAATCAGTTCCTGCTCATTGTATTTTCTGCAATATAATTTTTATACAGAAGAGATGATTTCCAGTATGAAGCTATTGTGCCCATTCTGACTTATCCCATCCACACGAGATGCCTAGAAATTTTTTCATCTCGCTTTCTGTGGTTGGAGTCCATTTCATGTATCTGGCATTAGGTGTGGTAGGTGACTTTTTCTCAGTAATCTGTTGTGCAGAAATATTAGTTTGTTCTGTGAGAATTACTTCATCTACAAAAAGTTGGTAGGCCACAATTGGTGTAATATCTGGTGCAAGATCTAAAAGTATGCCAGATCTCCCTGTAAAAGGAAATGATTTGTCTTGAACTAAAATCAGTCCACTGAGGCACAGATGGACCAGCATCACTTGTTACTCCATCAGTATCATCTGTTTTATTTTCACTTTCTTCAATTCTCATGTTTTCCAAAATGGCTTCTATGTTGTCATGTACATCTACCTCTTCATTGCCAGAAATAAATACCTCAAAGGGCTCATAATTGGGATCTTATACAGAATCATCATCATCCAAATCAGAAATTTCATCTTCAGTCTCCATTTCTTTTTCAATTTCTGCTGTAGATAGTTTTCGTTTGTTACAGTACTCATTTTATTTGCGTTTTATAAAAGGGTAAGGACTAAACTAACTGTAATAAGTAATCTGAAATATTATTCACCTGAAATGAAAATAGAAATGTAGTAAACATTTTTTTTTTTGTGTAGTTATGAAGATTTTGGTGAAATTTTTATGAAAGGGTGACATCACCCAAATATGACTGACCCATATGTGAGTGAAATGGCTCCTAAAATATAATTGTCACCACAACTAAAAACTATCATTATTACCAAACTTTTCATTTATTGCACCTGAAATTAATATCATACCAATTTTTAGACTGCCAAGATACAAATTACTAAAAAAATTTTTTTTGGCCCTGAGTAACATTTTACTGATATGGGCTTGGCAGTCAACGTGTTAAAATATATTACATACATAATAAAGTATTATTGTAATTAATGTAATGCTGCTATGTAAACTAAAATTGATTTAATATTAAAATAAACTTACTGTATAAGTGAAGGGGTGCACCGGATATGAATTTTTCATATCCAGCCAGATAACAGATATGCCAGATATATATTATTAGGTACTGTATTATTTTTACACTCATATTGCTATGTTTTGTTTTGCATTGGGGACAAGCACCCCCCCCCCCCCCAAATATAAGATAAATAATAATTTAAGTATATTCAGATGTTTAATTGTTTTCTCCTCTTTCAGGTTCTTGTGTTGTATTAAACTATTAAGTATTAATCATGACAAGTTTTGTGTGGTCACTGTATACAATAAATGATCCTAGCAATATCCCTGCAAAGTGTAATATTTGCCAAAAGATTATCAAATGTGGGACAGAGAAAGGTGGCCAAAAGCCTCTCAGCACAACACCTCTTCATAATCATTTGAAGATTAATCACCCAAAAGAGTATGCTGAAGCAAAAACTGAAAATGATAAAAAAAGAATAACTGACTGAATCAAAGGAAATATGCATAGATAGAATACAGGGTAGACCAGTGCTTCTCGACCTTTTTGATGCTTGTTCGCACAAAGATGGAGACCCCGGAATCTGGTTCACACCACCCATGGCTGCCGGGGGGTTCACGGGGCACATGACATAATATATTATAATTATATAACTTAATAATGAGTGTGGTGGGTATATATATATATATATATATATATTATATATTATCTATACTGAAACTTCAACATGGTATTTTTATTTAATACAAATAAGTTTTATTCAGTGTGTTTCAGTTAACCAAATGTATTACATAATTTCAGGATAAATAATTACTACATAAAATTAATGACTATATTGCTGTTGAGTTTTTGTTACTATTGCCGAGTAGTTCAGCTCGATTCAGGTCTCCAGCGCTCCTCGCATGAGGATATCAATGTTTACCAAGCAATTTCTCTTCTTAGTTTTGATATCAACCAATGCGGAGAACCCTTGCTCTGAAAGGTATGTCATCAGCATCCTGACCAGCATTCCAACGACTTTCTTAGCCAAATTTCCATAATCTGAACTGCTAAGAAGGCCGACCCAGAATTTCTCATATTTTCCTGCTTCAAATTAGGCCTTCTGGAGATAGTCATTTTTGAGCATTTGTAAGTACTCATCTTCGCCATTGGGCAAAGGCACTAGTCTAAAAGGGTTGAGAACCCACAGCCAAGAGTCCTCCAGTGACTTCAGTTCCTCATCAGGAAAATACAACTCCATGTTGTCTTGCAGCGTTGACAAGTGTTTCATGATGAGCTGCGCCATCTTGTCTTCCAGATCTAGTTGAATCTCTTCCCACAGGCACATCTTCATGTACCCAGCAACTCAACAAAGTCCAAAAAGTCTCAGTGACTGACTCGCAACTTCCACTTTTTTAGTGAATCCTTGAAGTCTGCAATTTTGCTCATCGCACAAAAGATGCACCCTTCTTGGATCTTGCCCTTGCATCTTCAAATTCAACGTGTCCAAATGCGTCAACATGTTGATGAGATATGAAAGACATGTCAGCCAATAGATATCGTTAAGCTTGACCCCCCTCTCGTCCTGCTGTTGCATGAACCATGTCAAAAGCTCCACCTTCAGTTCCCAAACTCTTCTCGTAACACAGCCTCTAGAGAGCCAGCGCACATGAAAATGATAAATGAGCATTCGCTGTTCACCCCCGAGTTCATTGCACAGCTCTTCGAAGGCGTGTGATTTTTTCGCATTGGAACGAATCGAATTTACGATTTTAACGACATCTTTCAACACATTCAACAACTCATGTTCTTCTTCGCCCATTCCCACTTTTTTCACCACCAATGCTTCCTGGTGGATGATACAATGTGTGGTAATGCAGTTTGGAGCTACTTGCTTGATCCAGGCCACGACTCCTTGGTGAATCCCTGTCAATGAAGCAGCCCCGTCGGTGGTGACAGCTGTGCACTTTTGCCAATCCACCTGATGTTCCTGCATGTACTGGTTGAGTTTGTTGAAGATAACCTCGCCTGTTGTTTCCACACCAATTGGGAGACAGAAGAAAAAGTGATTGCTGATTGCGCCAAGGTTGATGTCCGGGAATTGTACATAGGAAATGAGTTGGGCAGTATCGCGGATGTCGGTTGTTTCATCAAACTGAATCCCAAAGCATTCTGCCACTCTAAGTTTATCAATGAGTTGCTCTTTCAACAATAGGGTGACATCAACACTTCATCTTCACATGGTATCGCCAGAGAATGCAAGCTGCTTTATTTCTTCAACAGCTGCTGCTCCCCCGTGGATGTTCTGGGCAGCAATTTCAAGGCAGGGCTTGATGACTCTCTCCACAAGCATGAACAGCTTTTTTTCTTTCATTAAAATTCCTGTGACCATGGCAGATGTCAGTGCAAGATGATTAGCAGTAGGCAGCATCACGTTCTTCTCAAGCTGGTTTCGGGTTTTCTGGTACAACTACAGCTGCTGCTCGTAAAATTCCTGTGACTTATTTTGGTGTTCTGTGTGCTGCTGGTCGCGATGTCTCTTCAACTTCATCCCATCCAAAGATGTATTTGAATAGACAACATGACAGAAAAAGCATTTTGCCGATGGATATTCAGAATCATCATCATCGCAGGAAAATCCTAGCTGCACCCAGTCATCTTTCCAACATCAGTTTTTGGGTTTCCCTGCCACCAGCAGTTTTCCCACAGTCTTCTTGCCACCCTTTTGAGTTTTTTTTGATCAGGTGGCGCTGTATCTGGTGAAGCTGTTTCCTCCATCTTCTCAGGTTTCTCATTTTTGGCAGCTTCGGTAGTCCATTTGAACCCGAACCTAAACAGCATTGAATTGTTGCTCATTTTTTAAGAGAAAACAGCTCTTGCACGAATAATTAATATATAGGTAGATATAAGGATCTATTATTCTATCATATATATAACTATTATAGATTGATAGATATCTGAAAGTAAAAAGAATTACAAGATAAAAAATGCTTGCAAACTAGGTTCAATGCATAATATATAATACATCACAGATATCTCCTAATTTCAAAACTACATTCACACTGAAACTGAAACAAACCACAATGGAAGCAACCCATAGTACAACTAAAAAAAATATGCACATCTGCAGACTGCAGATGGCGCTGCAAACAACGCCAGATGAAGGTGTCATTTGCAGCTAGCCATCTTGTTCGCACTATGTTTCCTGTATGCACCAAATCTTTTCTCATCCGCACTTGTGCATACCATCACACAGGTTGAGAAGCACTGAGCTAGACCATCAACTTCTACTGGTAGTACTCTAAAAGAAAAGAAAATGGACCAAATGAGTAAGCAGATCTCAATAGAGGAAAGCTTTTCATCTAAAAAAATATGGGACATCAATGACTCCAGGTCTGTGATGATTCACCGTAAAATTGGCATGATGATGGCTTTGGACAACCAGCCATTTACTTTAGTTGAAGATGGTTTTATTGATCTAATGGCCTACCTCTAACCTAGATATCTCTTACCAAGCAGAATGTACTTCTCTGATACTATAATTCCTCATCTTTATGAGTTCAAGTCTAAACTTGCTCAGAAGCTGGAAGAAGTAAAGCATGTCAGCTTTTCTTCAGATATATGGACATGCACAACCTCTCAAGAAAGTTTTATATCATTATCGGGTCACTGGATAGGTAAAGATTTTGAAAGATACGATGCTGTGCTACATGCCTTTCATTTCTCAGGGTCGCATACTGGCAAGAATATATCTGAAAAGTTTCACTCAATGTGGGATAGTTGGGATCTCGATGCAAATAATAGGAATTTATTGGTGAGGGATGGAGCTAGTAATATGGCTCTTGGTAGTGACCTGGCTGAAATACCTTCAATACACTGCAGCATTCATTTACTCCAACTGGTTATTAGTGACTCAATTATGGTTCAGAGGAGTGTAATTGATATCCTTGCAAAAACTTACTACCTTGCAACTCACTTTAATCATTCTCCTTTGGCCTGTAACAATTTCAAACACATTCAAGTGCAGCAAAATCTTGAGCCTCTCCTATTGGTTCAAGATGTCCCAACACGTTGGAACAGTGCATGTTTGATGCTAAAAAGATTATATAAATTAAAAATTTCAGTGCAACTGTATTTGGCTGATTGTAGTGAATTACCTACCATCACATCCTTCGAGTGGACACTGATATGAAATCTCCTTAAAATATTTAAACCATTCTTCCAACTAACTCAGGAAATGAGTTCAGAAAAATCAACTTTGTCTTCTGTAATCCCAAGCATTTGTATTTTACAAAGATTTCTTTCAAAGATTGGCCATGATGACCAAGGTGTTCAAACGAGAGAGAGAGAACTCCTGACTTCTCTTCGAGCGCATTTCTTGTCAGAGAGTAATGATGGGAAGTCTCTGAACATAATGAAAAAAGGGCTTATGTGACTGCAACTGCAATAGATCTGCGGTATAAGTTATTTTTCTTTCAGCAAGATCAAAAAGAGCAGGCTAAATCCTGGCTGATTGAAGAAGTCATAGGTATTGAAAATGACGAAGGTGGTAAAGATTCTAATGAAAATGAAGGTAATGAAAGTGGAAGTGAAAGAAGCTCAAATTCCAGTTCCCCTATGCGAAAGAGGAAAGATGAAGAGGACATTCTTGAAGCGTGTTTTATGGAGATCACAAAAGGAGAGCAATCTGGGGAAGTAAGTTACAAGAGAAGAAATGTTGAAAAAAAGACTGCTCCTGTTCTACTGATTGCAGGGCAATTAGACTGATATGCATCTGAACCTCTTGTAGATACGAAACACTGTCTAGTTCAAATTTGGAAGCAGGAGGACTGACTTCCTCTCCTTAAAACTATTGTTTCAAAGCTTCTCTGCACACCCGCATCCTCTGTATTTTCAGAGAGAATGTTTTCTGAATATGGAAACATCTATGAAGCAAGGCGATCCTGAATATTGCCTAAAAGAGGAGAAATGCTCTTGTTTCTACACCACAATGGAAAAAAGTTCTAAATCACAGTTGTTGAGTTTTTTTTATTCTGAAGACCTCCACGCTGAATGGCGGCATCTGACCTACACAATACTGCCCTCCATTCATTGATTTCATTCCAGGCATTGTATATTGTATTCAACGTATTTTTTACATTTGTCAAGCTTGTAATATTTTGAAAATAAAGGAAAAAAAGGAGAAAAAAGAATGGAAAGCAAGTGCAGGGGTCTAGCAATATTTTACTCTTTTTAAAAAATTTAACGCCTAGATGTTTTTATAAAAAGCTCTGATTATATTATAAGGCTTTGCCAAATGGCAAGAAAGTTTTGAGAACATGGATGGTTTACTCTCCATCAAAAGAAAGTTTGTTTTGTTTTTGCTGCAGACTGTTTGCTCTTGATGACAAAGGAATTGGAACATCCAGCTTTGTCACTGGGTTTCAAGCATGGTGGAAGCTAAATCCAAAGGTGTCTGACCATAAGGCTTCTGAGCAGCATCTCTCATGCCTGGAGAAATGGAAGACCTTGGGAGCAGGGTTGAAGCTTCAAAAAACCATTGATCAAGTTCATCAAGCTCAAGCAACAATGGACAAGGAGGAAGAAATGGAGGGATATTTTACATCACCTCTTGGATGTAACCTTGTTTCTGGCTCACCAGAATCTTCCTTTTCATGGTCACAAAGAGGACATGTCATCAACAAACAAAGGAAACATCATGGAATTGGTAGAGTTGCTGTCAAATTATGATCCAGTTTTGAAAGAACATTTTGTAAAGATTAGGCATTCTATTCTATCTGGGAGGAGAGTGGCTTCGTATTTATCTCCAAAGATTCAGAATGAGTTCATTTGCCTTTTGGGGAATTATGTCAGAGAAAATAGTGGCTGATATCAAGAAAGCAAAGTATTTTGGGATTCTTTGTGACAGCACTTCTGATGTGTCCCACATTGATCAGATGTGTGAAGTGATCAGGTACGTCCATATTGAATGTGACAAAGTTAAAGTAAAGGAATCATTCTTGGGCTTCTTCCCTATTGCCGGAAAGACTGCTGCCGAGCTCACAGGGGATACTGTATCCTGAGACATCTGGAGAGAGATGGACTGGACATAAACCTGTGCCATGGTCAAGGATATGACAATGCTGCAACTATGGCTGGGATTCATGGTGGTGTTCAGTCAAAGATCAGAGAGATTAATCCCAAGGCTTTGTTTGTGCCTTGTGCAAATCATTCTCTGAACCTTTGCGGAGTGCACTCATTTGGAAGCATTTCTTCATGCGTGACTTTTTTTTTAACCTTAGGGAGTCTATTCCTTCCTTTCACTCTCAACTTATTGATGGGAAGTGCTGATGGAGAATGTAGGCATGACAGTCAAAAGACTTTCCCAGACAAGATGGAGTGCTCATTATGACGCTGTGAAACCAGTGAAGGCAAATTTTGAAAAGCTGACCTCAACCCTTGAAGTACTGTGCAATCCCAAAGAAAATGTGGACACAAGAGGATCAGCTCAGATTTTGCTGTCTGCTGTATGTGATTTCTCTTTTTTGAGTTACCTTTCTTTCTGGTGTGAAGTCCTGGAAGAAATTAATCTCACACAAAAGTATTTGCAAACAGTTGGAATCAGCCTTAAAAAGTACATTGTGAAGCTCCAAAACTGTTTCTTGAAGATCAGCACAATGAAATTGTGGAGAGGGCCATTCATTATGCAACTACAAAGTGTGAGGAAATGGACATTTTCTGTGTGTTTGACATTCTTTTTGACTGTCTGTGTCTGTATCTCTATTGCTTCATGTGAAAAGTTTTTCCAAATTGAAATTGATAAAAAATTTCTTTCGCTCGACCATGAGTCAGACAAGATTGACAAATCTGGCTTTACTTTCAATTGAACATGAATATGCAAAAGTGAATTTTGATGAGGTCATTGATCAATTTGCAGAAATTAAAGCTCAAAAGCAGAGACTGAATCCTCTCTATTTACCTTTGAAGAATAGGCTGAGTGTTGAGACTGGATTTCCTGTGTTTTTTTATAAAATAAAATGCAGTATTACCTGTTCACTGAATTTTTAATGTCCTGCATTTTTCTTATTTCCAATTTGCTTATGACAGTACTGTACTGTTTAAAAATCTACTTGCAAACATAATACAGTATATTTTTTTGCGTGTTTAAATTTTAAAATTATTTATGGGGAGGTGCCAAAGGAAAGATCAGCCTGAGGTGCCCAATACTTTAGGTACACCCCTGCCATATCATTGTCATAAACTAAGTTATTTAGGTATTTCTAAGTTATTTAGGTATTTCTTTACTATTACACCAGTCTCTGGTAGAAAGTTTTAAAAGCTGGTTTTCAATGTTTTGCAATGTGCTGAATTCAAAAATGATTTGTTAGTTATTGAAGCTTAAACTCTCTAATGGGAAAAGGGTAAAAAAATGGTGCTTCCACCAATTTTAATTTTAATCAGTTAGTGGACATGGCTTCCTGTGGTCTGTGCTCCTTTGATTATTTTCGCTGTATCGCTGAATTTTATGGAAATTCAGAAAAAGCTATAGCTTTTCTTCAGGCACACGGTCTTCTTCCTCAAGTGGTGAAGAGTCCTCGTTGTGACTTGGATTGTACTCTTCGTGAGGAACAGAAAGTGTGGCAGTGCCATAAGAGTTACCCAGTTCCCAAGACTAAGAAAAGATGGCGCTGTGATTTTTCAGTGTCTGATTACAAAGGGTCATTAGGGGTTAGGTTGTTTTAGGTTAGGTTAGGTTGTTTTAGGTTTGGCCAATTTTGAAGGAGAAATTTGTTTTTCCTATGGTTTTTGATGTGTTTTGTATTAATCTGACTTTCAAAATCTTCAGAAACCACTCGTTTTTGTGACTCTCCCCACCCAAAAACTCCCAGTTTCCACTGGGGGGTCTCCCAGGTAAAAAAGGGTAGAAAGTTTTAAAAGCTTCAAGCTTCAATAACTTTCTAACAAATCATTTGCGATGGAAATTAGTATAATTTTTTAATTCAACACATTGAAAAACATTGAAAACCAGCTTTTAAAACTTTCTACCAGAGACTAGTGTAATAGTAAATATTTACCGTTATTTATCCTTGTATTGTGAATACCAAAATTTCAATAAATTTAATATGTACATGGGATTGGCTATAAAATATAGCTCACAACTTGGATAACCCTGATAGGCCCGAGTGGCTTCATGTTGTTGGTTTACGTCATCGTCGTCGGCCTAGGCAAGCTACGGCTTGGGACCGTAGCGCATCTATCCGGTATAGGTTAACCTGGATGATGTAGCCATAAGCACTGCCGCTAGTTAAGTGCCAACCAGTGATTATCTCACTAGCCGTATTGAGTCCGTTAGGCGAAACTGCGACAGTACCAAAGGTGGAAAATATAACCCTTGGATTTCTATTATTTATTTGTAAAATGGACATGGTATTAGATTAAAATAAATATTTGAATATAATAATTAACTGACAATTGTGATATATAATTAATTATGTTTACATACAATAAAATAATATAGTATACATAAAATTAGTATTAATGTGGTTCACAATTGAATTATGAGGGGTAACTAATTTAAAATGAATTTATAACTATTCCGAAATTCAAGACGGTAAAATTAACATTTATCTTGAAACTAAAATAAGAGTATTCACTACACACTCCCCCACCAGAGAGGAAGTTCAAAGAGTTCCGAACGACAGATTTCCGCTGGACCTTTTTGGTAGCTACATGTACCTCGCTTAAGGTTGATTCCAAAAACGCAGGCTTAAGGCGATCGATAGAAACCTTGTCGACCTTGGAACCGCGCTGGATGAGAAATGATTTGCGCGTACGTCGGAGAACTTCATAGGGTCCGTCATATGGACATTGGAGAGGCCATTTTGGGACAGGTACACGAACGAAAACGTGGGTGCAAGATTGGAGGGCTGGGGAAACAAAGATGTTCTGTTGGCTAGTCAATCGAGGGGGAACAGGCTGAAGGGACTGCATGTGAGAGGAAAGTGTTTGAGCGAATTCCGTAGGATCACATGACTTATCCCCTGCAGTGTGAAGTAGCCACCTGGTAGCCGCAGTGTTGTTCCATAGACTAGTTCAGCCGCTGTAGTCTTCAGATCACTCTTAAATGCAGAGCGAATACCAAACAACACGAGTGGAAGCTTATCCATCCAATGGGAGTCTTCGTGACACATAAGGGATGACTTCAGCTGGCGATGGAAGCGTTCGATGAGGCCGTTAGCTTGCGGATGATACGCACAGGTATGCGCATGTACTGTACCAACAAGCTGGTAAACTTCTCCAAAGCGAAGACTCAAATTGGCGACCTTGGTCAGTGATGACTTTTGTCGGCAATCCAAATCTTGATACCCATCCATGAAGAAAGGCTCTTGCAACAGTGTCCGCTTGGATATCAGGAAGTGGGATGGCTTCAGGCCATCTGGAAAAGCGGTCGAGACAGGTGAGCAGATAACGTTGGCCTTGAATCACTGGAAGAGGGCCAACAATGTCTACATGAATTACCTCAAATCGCTGGGATGGGGGCGGAAATGCGTCAAAGGGGGACCTGGTGTGCCTTTGGACTTTGGCACGCTGGCAGGCAAGGCACGTTTTGGTCCAATGTTTGACATCCTTCCGCATCGAGGGCCAAACAAAGCGAGAGGTAACCAGGTGTTGCGAAGCACGGATACCAAGATGGGAGGGCTTATGAAGATCCGTGAAGACTGCTTTTCTGTGACATGGAGGGACATAAGGGCGAATAGCAGCTGTTGATACGTCGCAATAGAGGGGCACAGACAATCCTGGCATACTCATTTTCTTGAGGGAAAGTGAGTGAGTGGAGTCTTCTCTGAGCAGTTCTTGTAGTTCCGTATCCTTATCTTGATCCCTGTGCAATAGCATTCCACAGTGTAGAGCTGAGGGTAACAGAAGTAATCTCTATTCTTGAAAGTGCATCCGCTGGAGTGTTCAAGAACACCTTTGGTGGCGGATATCTGTGGTAAATTGCGATATAATCGAGTTGCCTGATGACTCTGGGAGAGTGGTTACAGCTTTTTTATTGAAGACAGTGACCAAAGGTTTGTGGTCGGTAAAAACACAAAACTCTCGGCCTTCAAGGAAATGTTGAAAATACTTCACGTTTAAGTAAATAGCAAGAAGTTCACGTCCGAAAGCACTATAACGCATTTGGGCTGGCTGCAGCTTTTTCGAGTAAAACGCGATGGGTGCTTGTTGACCGTTAATGGTTTGTTCCAACACTCCACGATCGCAACATCTGATGCATCGACCGTCAGAGTTAGGGGGCATCACTGATAGGAAATGACAAAGATAATGCACTATTGATAGCATTTTTGGCATTGTCGAACGCTTGTAAACTATCGCTACACCATACCAATTTCATTACCTTGCGTTTGTGTGTGATCATAGCGTGTAGAGGAGCAAGAACACTGGCACAGTTTTTAATGAACTTGTGGTAATAATTTACCAAACCTAGAAAACCGACGTAACTCACGCTGATATTTGGCATAGGGTAATTTTTTATCACTTCACACTTGTCCTGAAGGGGGGTAATTCCGTGCTGCGAAATCGTGTGACCAAGAATTCCAAGGTTGGCTGTGCAAACACACACTTAGATGCATTAATAGTAACACCGTATTGTTCTAAGCGTTGAAAGAGGAGTGAAAGATGTTCCTTATGTTCCTCTTCCGTTGAGCTGGCCACAAGCAAATCATCGATGTAGGCATAAACAAAGTCTAAGCCTCTGGTGACCTCATCTATAAACCTCTGAAAGGTTTGCGCAGCATTCCGTAGCCCGAACGGCATCTTCACAAATTCGAAAACCCAAATGGTGTACAAACTGCAGTCTTGGGAATATCCGAAGGCTCTACGGGAATGTGGTGGAAAGCCTTAACGAGGTCTATTTTACTGAAGATAGATTTGCCGTGGAGAAGAGAAGTAAAGTCTTGGACATTTGGTACCGGATATCGGTCCGGGATGGTTGTCGAATTCAAAAACCGGTAATCCCCACATGGTCTCCAGTCTCCTGACTTCTTCTGGACCAGGTGTAGGGAGAGGACCAACTGCTTTGGAAGGTCTTATTATCCCAAGATCTATCATAAGCTGGAATTCCGATTTGGCAGCTTTCAGTTTGTCCGGGGCAAGACGTCTGGGTTTTGCAAACACAGGGGGACCTTTTGTTGTAATGTGATGGGTAATGGTGTGCTTAATGGTATCACCCATCTGCATCGGTTGAAGAATTCCGGATATCGCTGGAAAAGGCACTGGTACATGGAATTAGGGGGAACGAGGGAAAGTGCAGAGTTCGAGGCGTCCGGAAGGGCAACCTGTTTGGCAAGAACAGAAAGCAGTGTGGCCTGGTCGCATAAGCGTCGCTTGTCAAGATCCACCAGGAGTTTGAAATGCTGGAGGAAGTCAGCGCCGATTATGGGATGCTGCACTTGAGCACAGATGAAAATCCACTTGAAGGATCGGTGAAGGCCCAAGTTTAGTTCACGCGACTGAGTACCGTACGTGGGTATGCGTGAACCGTTAGCAGCGTATAGAGGCGGAGATTCCGAGTGCGTATGACCAGATTTTTGAGGGAATACACTGACTGATGCTCCGGTATCGACCAAGAAATTGACACCAGAGTTCCTGTCCTTTATGAATAACAGGTTGGCAGTGCGAGTACTAGACGCCATTAGGACTCGCTGCTGGGGTTTTCCGACGAAAAATTGCAAGGGGAGATGCACTTCCTAGCCTTCTTTCCAAATTTGGCGTGGTAGAAGCAGATCTTCCTGGAACTCGAACGATGCCTCTTCGTAAATCTTGACCGAGAATGGCTTCTTTGCCGTTGATTTGTAGCAGAGAACAAACGTGGTTGAGTTGTTGACTTAACTCTTTCACTTTCAACTCCAGTTCCAATTGTGTGTTCACGTTGTTGACCGGAGCTGTGTCAATCTCCACTACTTTGTCGGCAGTTTCTGCTAGTTTATCAACTGGAGTAGCAGGATCCATAGTGGCCAAGACACGCTGAGCTGATGGAGGAAGTTTCTGCAAGAACAACTGTCTAAAGATGTCCTTATCGAAGGTTTGTGTGCGTTCGCCTAGAGCGCACTGCATAGCCCTCAGCATTTGAGTGGGCTTACGGTCTCCAAGTTCTTCTTTTGAGATTAACTGATGTAGTTTCTCACGCTCGGAGACAGTGGTGCGGCACAGGATGGCAGACTTCAGATCGTTGTATGGGTCCTCACTCGTGGAAGTAGACACGATGACGTCACGGACTTCAGAGATGATGCTCGCTGGTAGAGAGGACAAAACATGATCATATTTCGTCCTGCTAGCGGTGATCCTTCCCAAGTTGAATTGTGATTCCACTTGGTGGAACCAAATAAATGGATCACCCGGCCAGAAGACGGGGAGCTTTACGCTCAAGTGGGAGATGGCACCAGCGTCGTCAGGCATCTTCTCCTATGCTTGCTGACGTACAAGCAAGACGACAAGTTACCAACGAAGGAGTGGAGGTTGAGACGAGCGCAGGCACAGAGCGCACGGGCAGGGGTGAGGGGCAGAGGGCACGAGCGACATTACAGTCTGGTCCTAGTTGCTCGGGTGAAGGGGGTGATGGGCACGAACGACGTTACAGTCTGGTCCTAGTCGCTCGGGTGAAGGGGGTGATGGGCACGAACGACGTTACAGTCTAATCCTAGTCGTTCGGGTAAAAGGGGGGAATCCAACTCCGGGGTCACCAATTGTTGGTTTACGTCGTCGTCGTCGGCCTAGGCAAGCTACGGCTTGGGACCATAGCGCATCTATCCGGTATAGGTTAACCTGGATGATGTAGCCATAAGCACTGCCGCTAGTTAAGTGCCAACCAGTGATTATCTCACTAGCCGTATTGAGTCCGTTAGGCGAAACTGCGACAGTACCAAAGGTGGAAAATATAACCCTTGGATTTCTATTATTTATTTGTAAAATGGACATGGTATTAGATTAAAATAAATATTTGAATATAATAATTAACTGACAATTGTGATATATAATTAATTATGTTTACATACAATAAAATAATATAGTATACATAAAATTAGTATTAATGTGGTTCACAATTGAATTATGAGGGGTAACTAATTTAAAATGAATTTATAACTATTCCGAAATTCAAGACAGTAAAATTAACATTTATCTTGAAACTAAAATAAGAGTATTCACTACAATGTTTTCCAGATGAAATATAATGGAAGGCTTTTAAATCAGTAAATTTTTACAAGTGTACATTACAGGCTTTGTAAATCAAAACTATGTTCTTCTGATGGTTTTTGATGTGGTTTGAACAAAGGTTAATTTTGTTCAAACATCAAAAACAATCAGAAAAACAGTTTAATATATAACTTAACATAATCTAAAATTCCAAAATTCCTCAAAAGCCTGTAATGTACTCTTGTAAAAAAAATACCTTTAAATCTAGGTCACAGTCTTCTAAGTTTAGTAAACAGGCCATCCTAAAGGTCTACTTTCTGGTCGCTACTCAGCCCATGGTACTATCCTCTCAGTTTACATTGAATAACCTTTATTTTATTAATAATAAAATAAATATAGTAGTCTTTTTACAATGACATGAATAACTATGAAGCTCGACTATTTATTTTTATTTAATTTGGCCCTTAAGCTTCAGGCTTTACTGGGTTCTTATTAAAAATAAGCAGCTAGTTGTTATAAATTAATAATAATAAATAAGTAAATAAGTATTATTAATAGTTAAAACCTGTATTACAATATTAATGGACAATATTAAACATTATTAGTTGACATTAATCCAAGATTTTTGTTAGTATCCCATTATTAATCAGGATTTCAACTTGGTTTTAAACAAATTTACATTCACAATATTTTTTATATTGGCATGCAAGTCATTCCATAGTTTCAATAATTATTATTTTCGAGACTTCATGTGCGATATTTTCTAATATTTTTGCATGTATACGAGATAAGTTTGAAACCAACAGCACTGTGCAAAACTTACAAAAACAACATTCTGGAAGACGTCGAACATCTTAGATAAAGTGTCATTTAATCATGGAATTTGTAAATTTTTTAAATTAACTAATAATTACAACATTTATGCTTCAATATCAACACTAAACATAAGTATCTCAAAACAGTCGGTTAAATATTAGAAAATATCGCACATGAAGTCTCGAAAATAATAATTATAATTTAAACATCTGTAACTTTTTTGTTCTTCAATTTTAATACAAATAATTACATATTTAGATTCAGGAGAAAATTCTTTATTAAAAAACATATAAAAAGTAATATATTTATTATCCTCATAGCTGGTATTATCGAAATTGATGGCTATGAACTTTTTTATTATGAACGTAAATATTCAGAGGGTGGCGGAGTATTTATTTATGCCAAGCCAAATCTGAATCCAGTTGAAGTTACCTCCATTAAAGAGGAAATAGTTGAATCTGTATGGATAAATATTGGGCATAAAAATGCCAGGAAAATCAGGATAGTGGGTATTTATAGACCACCTGAGGGATGTTCAGTTGGAGGAATCCCCAAAAGTAGAGAAGAAAATAAGTATGTAGAAAATCAACTTATTGATGAAATAAATAAAGCAATAACAAGCAATATTATTATTGTTGGAGATTTCAATTATAGGCATATAGACTGGGAAATATTACAAACACCAGAAAGTAATGAGAGATTCTTAGACTGTATAATTGAGAATGGGTTTAACCCAGTTAGTAAAGGAGCCAACCAGGGCCGATGCCATTCTAGATTTAATTCTAACAAATAATCCAGATACCTTCCAGGATATCTTGGTTTCAGAAACACTAGGTTTCAGGTGATCATTGTATCCTTCGGTTTAATATTGTTTGTAATTCAAGACCTAGTGAAAATAAAGTAGAAGTTCCAGATTTTAAAAGAGGAAATATAAATGGACTAGTAAATGATCTGTGTCTAATAAATTGGACAGATATTCTACAGCCTGAACAGACAGTAACTAGTATGTGAGAAAAATTTAAAAGTATAATAATGAACATACAAAGGAAGCATATCCCACAGTGTAAAATCAGAACTGGAAAAAATAAAAAACAACCTTGGATAAACTGCAATGTAAAAAGAGCAATCAGAGAAAAAACAAGAGCATTTCATAAATTCAAAAGAACTAAAAATGGCACAGACTCCGAAATATATAAAAGTAAAAGAAGCATTTGCAAGAAAGTAATCAGAGATAGCAAACGTGACCTGGAAAAAAGCCTAGCCAAGAATTCAAAAAACAATCCTAAGAAGTTTTTCAGCTACTTCAATTTGAAAAGTAGAGTGAAAAAGAAAATTGGCCCCCTCCATATAGATGATAAAACTATAGGCTAGATGATGATCTTGAAATAACTGAAGAACTAAACAAATACTTCTCATCAGTATTCACAAATGAAAATTTAAATAATATTCCTGATCTTATACTACCAGGACAAGATAGAGAAATAAATGAATTAAGGTAACAAAACTAGATATCTTAAAGCAATAGATAAATTAAAAATGGAAAAATCTCCAGGGCCAGATGAAATGCATCCAATAGTCATAAAAGCTGCCAAAAAGAATATAGCACAGGCACTAGAAATTATTTTTAATAAATCATTGATATGTACTGAAATTCCAGAGGACTGGAAGAAAACAAATGTGGCTCCACTCTTTAAAAAAGGAAATAGAAACTTGGCAAAAAACTACAGACCCATCAGCCTCACCTCCATTATTTGTAAATTACTCGAAAGTATCATTAGAGGTAAAGTTACTGAGTTCCTTGAAGAGTGCAACCTTATAAATGATAGCCAGCATGGCTTTCAAAATGGAAGGTCCTGTCTAACCAACTTGATTGAATTTTATGATGGAGTCCTCCTGCATTTGGACAATAAAGAGCCAGTAGATATAGTACACTTAGATTTTGCAAAGCATTTGATACTGTTCCTCATGCAAGATTATTGGTAAAGTTAGAGCCCATGGTATAATAAGAGGTCATATAGCTGATTGGATAGAAGAATGGCTGAGAAATAGAAAAGAGAGTTCATCTAAATAGAAATAAGTCTACTTGGAGACCCGTATTGAGCGGAGTCCCACAGGGGTCTGTTCTGGGACCTCTGCTTTTTGTTGTCTATATAAATGATCTAGAGAAGGGCCTATCATGTAAAACCTCAAAATTTGCTTGCTGATGATACAAAATTAGGCCATAATGCTAAGTCAGTAGCAGGAGCAATGACAATACAAAAAGACTTAGACAGAGTAACAGCCTGGGCAGATAAGTGGGAGATGAAATTTAATGTTGATAAGTGCAAGGTTATGCATATTGGGCCAAAAAATCTAGAATTTGAATACAATATGAATGGAATTTGGATTAAAAATGATGATAAAGAGAGACTTGGGTGTCACTGTGACAAATTAACTTAAACCCTCAAATCACTGTATAGTAATCAGAAATAAAGCAAATGCTAGACTCAATCTCATGCAGACACACATTGAATACAAATCACCCAATATTATAAGCAACTATACATTTCATATGTGAGACCCCTCCTCGAATACTGCATTCAATTTAATAGTCCCTATTTGATACAAGATATTGAAAAACTGGAAAAGTATAGAAACAAGCAACAAGAATGATCCCATCTCTAAGACAATTGACATATAAGGAAAGACTGGCGTATCTAAGCATGTTCTCATTAAAAAGGAAGAGGTTAAGGGATGATATGATAGAGGTGTATAAAATGATAAAAGGGTTGGATAAGATAGATTTTGAGTCTCTTTTCATTAAAGACCACAATAATCAGACTAGAGGTCATAGTATGAAGTTATTTAAGCCAAGATGTACAACAAATTTAAGAAAACATAGTTTTACAAACAGAGTAATTAAGTTTTGGAACAGTCTGACAGAAGTAGTAACTTCAGATACGCTTGATTCTTTCAAAAGAAGGTTGGATAGTTTGATGTCTGCAAGGGACATCTGGTGATGGTGTTTAAGCCCATTTTTATTGCATGAATGGTACTAGTTTATTTCATATATATTATGTGCATTTGGGTGATAGATCCCACAGCTCAACACAGGTGTTGGGATATAGGGAAGCAGCATCTTGGGTTAGGGGATACTCTGTCCTTACACACCCTATTTAAAGAGATTCCTCTGCCGAGCGGTGCCCCCCATAGTACTGTGAGGTATTGGAAAACTCATGAACACTTGCCCCTCAAACACCTTTAAATGGGAGACCCAAAATGGGTGCACACACATTTCTACATTACTGTATAGTCTTTACAGCCACACCTACACTTTTCCTCTTAAGTATATATATTGTAATGTATATGGATATAAATTGTGACTTGGTCCGCAATTGATATGGACCGTGACTTATTTTTGGTTGGCATGGTACTGGTATTGATGGGTACCATAATGAAATTGACTGGATTCTTTGGATCTGATATATTTGCATGTCAGTTATAAATAGATATAGTGTGTAACATATTTGTGGATAGTAGCCTATTATGACTTTGATCCTCTGGATCCAGAGATTCTATCTTTAGTTTTAAATTGATAATTAATTAGTTTTAAATTGATACTTAATTAGTTTTGTAAAAATTGGTTATTGCCAATGTACAGGCAGTTTTTACATAGTGGAGCCACCTCGATGGGCCGAAGTGGCCCCGTGTGCCCACTATAAAAATTTCTTATGTTCTTATGTATACATTTCTTTGGGACACGCTGTATATAAGCTTAAAATTTGCCAGACGCCCGCGGAGGTGTTTATGTTATCGATTTTCGCCCTTGGTACTGAAAAGTTTCCCCACCCCTGGCCTATAGTCTTTACACTAGAGCCTATTAACAAATAAATATCTTAATAGCAGACTAGGTCCACTTTTGCAATACTTACTACTGGATGTTCTAAATGTGTTAACGCCATCAACTCCAACAATATTTTGATTGATTGTCTGTTTGTGGCGGTAAAACTCAAAAAATTGTTTACACCCTGCAGACAGTGTCTTAATAAAATTTTAGTCTCGTGCACGACTTTGTAGCCTACAATAGCAGCTTGAAATTTATCGCAATTCCAAGCCCATTTGCTGTAGAGTGCTTGTGACACAGTCAAAATACCATATAGTCAACAGAAAACACATTTTTCACTATGCCCAGCCAATCTGGCTGATTCTCTGCCAAAATAAAATCCACTTTTCAACATAAAGTTATTCCCCTATTCCTCCCCTAATTTCTCCAGTCCCCAAGTCAACATCACAGCTGAGATGCCAGTTATGAATTTTTCTTTACCTCTTACATGCCTAATATTGCAAAGTTTGGCAGCACAAAAAAAATCAGGTTCTTTTCCTTTATAGCACCCCCAAATTTCTTTCAGTTAGTAACAATTTTGACACAGACAACAAAAAAACGGGAACATTAATGAATGCTGCACTGCATGAAAATGATTGGGATACAGAATTCTCTGAAAGGAGTGTTGAGGATTGTTATAATTTTTTGTGTTCAACTCTTAAAAGACTGACGGATCTTTATATATCGAAAGTGGATATTTATCCCAGAACTCGTGTTCCATGGAGAACAAAGCCTCCTAACTTAGTTCGTGCTAGACATGATGCCTGGCATAATTATAAGAACTTTGCGTAGGGTACATGGTAGGAACTCTCATTACTTAGAAGCTGCTTGATTTCATTCCTAAACTACAATTACCAATATAGAAACTTTTCAGTTAAAATCCAAAATGATTATGAAAAGAGACTCTCCTGTCAGTTTAAGTCAAACCCAAAAATGTTTCACTCTTACATTAGGAATAAGAAGGTTGGTAAACCAAGTGTTGGTCCTTTAAAAAATCCAACAGGAGTGATGATCTCTTTTAACCTTGGAATGGCAAATACTCTTGCTGCAGCATTTGTGTCAGTTTATTTGCAAGCTGCTCCTGTGCTCCAGCTGTGCCATCCCCCGATCAACAATGTTATAGAATTTAATGAGAATGATGTACTCACTAATCTGAATGCTTCATCTAGTATGGGTCCTGACAACATCCACCCTTGTCTCTTAGTTAATTAATGTTACTCTGGCTTCCCCGCTATTTAAAATTTTTATCCGTTCCCTTGAACAGCAGTATGGAAAAGATCATTAGTGGTCCCAGTATTTAAGAAAGGTCTAAGGTCAGACCCTCTTAATTACCACCCAGTTAGTCTGATATCTGTGCCTTGCAAAATTCTTGAAAGAATTACAGTATTGTCAAAAATATGAATGCCTATCTTGATGAGAACTCAATACTGACTAATGACCAATTTGGTTTCAGGGCTTCGAGATGTGTTGCAGATCAACTTCGGCTTACGTATAATGATGTTACTTCCTGGCTTGACACTAATTCGATAGCTGACTTGGTACTTTTTGATTTTGCAAAGGCTTTCGATGTTGTTAACCATCAGATATTGCTTCAGAAGCTGGAGGCCATTGGAGTGAGTCATCATATTTTGGATTGGATCAGGGAATTCTTAACAAGCAGAAAAATGTCAGTCGTTGTAAATGGTGATGCCAACGTCCAGTGTAGTGTGGCCAGTGGAGTGCTGCAGGGGTCAGCAGTGGGCCGAGTGTTGTTTCTTATTTATATTAACCATGTTGTGTCCTATTTTAAGTGTAAAGTAAAAATCTTTGCTGACGACCTTAAATTGTATATTGGATACTGCTCACTTTCATTCTTGTCAATACTCGCAGGTGTAAACCAATGCCCAAGAGATATCAATGCTCTTTATACCACCGCTGGCTTTTGGGGACTCTCCCCGAATACATCAAAGTGCTGTGTGCTCCGCTTTCAAAGATCCGGTGCAGAATGGTAGACGTTTGGCACTTACTCTGCATATTATATTAATAACCAGCCAATTAAATTTGTTCAGTCTACTACCGACCTGAGAGTGACAGTGGATGACACACTAAAATTCCATCTACATATTCGCTCAATTATTAATGAGGCTAATGGCTTGGCGTCTAATTTACTCAAATCTACAATTTACAGAGATCCTGAATTTATGAAATCTATTTTTATTGGTCATATTATAAGACCCATTATGGAATTCTTCAGTCATATGGAACTTAGGTTATCTGAGAGATTTGGGTAGGCTTGAGGGAGTGCAGCGTAGGTGGACTAAGCATATCACTGGATTTGAGAACTTGTCCTATTCTGAAAGACTAAATAGATTGCAGCTTTTTTCTATCCAGGGCAGGCTACTCAGAGCAGATCTAATACAATGTTGGGAAATATTTCATAACCATTCTCCAATTAGTCCTTCTGACTTGTTTCAAGAGCTACCTCAACAGGATACTAGAGGACATCCATTTAAGATATTTTACCCTCAGTGTCAACATGAGTTCCGTGCAAGATTTTTCTCGGTTAGAGTCATACCTATATGGAATTCGTTACCTTCCAGTGTTGTATGCTCATCTTCTTTACATGCCTTTAAATTCTCTCTGGCAGCACATCTGGGCCAGCATCTCTATAACTTCCAAGAGTAAACACCTTTGGCTCACAACACACTTTCCAGCTATTACTACTATCTGACTTTCCTTTTGTGCCACATAAACAAAATGAGCTGGTGTATTGGCAGTTTTGGGGTTCCCTGGCCACACCTTGGGAACCCAACCAGGTAAGATAACAAGGTAAGAATGGCCGGTCAGTTCACCTGTACGCCCTTGACAATTAGTTAAGTTAACCCTTTCTGTCCCAGCGATTCCATATGGTATCATGAACAAAAGGTACGTGTAGTTTCCTCAAATTAGCGTCAATGATGGCTTATGGTATTTGAATATAACAATTAACTGTGTAGTAACATCTGGCAGTTTTTTAGACATTGGCCTAAGCATTTAGAACCCAAAAGAGATGCAGAAACTGTATGAAGGGCTACTCTCGTCTAAAATGGAGAAAGTGTGGCGTACCATTACAGTGGCGGATCTACTATGAAACTAATGAAGCTTAAGCTTCAGGGCCCCTAATCCAGGAGGGGCCCTGAAGCAACTTTTTTTAATGAGTGAATTTTTCAACAAAATCGATGGAGTTTTTTTTAAGTGTTTGTTATTAAAATAAGGCTATTTTAGTGATAGAATCATAAGCCAATGGGTTGAAGTACTTAATATTGACCTTAGAATATGCTCTAATACCCATTTCATATGGCCTCAAAATGCCCCTGTAATTGGTCAAATTTCAAAATTTTATCGGGGGCCCTATTGTTGCTAGTTGCGAAGGGGCCCCCATAACAGTTCAAGCTTCAGGGTCCCAAAAATGTAGGTCCGCCACTGTACCATTATGTTTAACAAAGGACAAAAACTGTTTTAATGCATTCCATTCGAAGTAGTATGGTCTACCATTGTGTTTAGCAAAGAACAAATATTGCTTTTATTTGTTTCATTCAAAGTACTAAAGTTATGTTAGTTTCTCTTATTACTTGATAGCATCAATGAATCATATAATTTCTACTGTAATTAATTAAATAAATTTCTAAACAAAGTTTCTGTTTCCATACCTATTTTTAACATTTTTAAGTGTTAATTTTTTTTTTTAGCTCAAAACAATAATTTGGGACAGAAATGGTTAAGTCGTGATATTTTTGTTAAAACTACCGAAGAGATCACGACTTAACCTAACCAATCGTCAAGGGCGTACAGTTAACCTAACCGGGCATTCAATTAACCTAACACGCATGCGGGTGCTAAAAAGATCAAAGGTGTCACTACAAAGGAAAAGATTTAAAAATCATTATTTATAATGTTTTAACCAGGGAGTTCAGAACCTGCAGGGCTCAAAGAAGCTGGAAAATAACTGTTTTAAACGCTTGGGAGTCACGATCCGGGCAAAAGGAAATATGATGGACACGAGTTGTGCATATAATTGCACAAATAAACAAATAAAAACCAACAAAATATATATTTTTTCAGGTAAATTAGTTTACGATAACTGAGATGGCTCTAATAAGTTAATTAAAATTATATTTACACATACACACACACACACATATATATATATATATATATATATATATATATATAGTGTTGGGCACTAAAGCGTTAATCCGATAACAGTTAATTAACGAAGTTAACTTTTTTTAACGGAGTATTAACGGAAGTTAATTTCCATTTATCGTTATCGGACCAGTTAACTTCCGATAACTCGATATTTAGTCTGTTAAAGTCCGTTAACACGTTAACTGCGAGGAGTCATTCACGGAAGATCACCGCTCCACGAATGAATTCAAACCGCCATAACTTCAGTCTGCTTCCAGATCTCGCAAGGGGAGTTTGGGGAGGCCCAAGAGGTCAAGACTGGCAGTTGGGCCTAACTTTGAGAAGTTGGTCTTTCTGAAGGGCAACCAGCACATTGTGTCATAGTCTTTAATAAATGTGCCTAAAATTTAATTTTACCTTTCAGTTCCCGCCATAATAATTCTCTGGTAAATTAAAATTTAGTTAATGGTTAGTGGTTACAAGGGTTTCAAAACATGTAATCAGTACACAGGGCCGTAACTAGGGTTTAGAAATTAGTGAGGTCCAGATTGTTTTCGAGCGCGGCGGGACGAGCAAAATTCAGACCAAAATGACATCTACAAACACAACCCAAGCTATACACTAAACACAAAACCCTTGTCTATAATAAAAGCCCTCTAATGTTTAATACACGCTCGACGCTCCCTCTTTTCAAAGAAAAGCGGTAATATGCGTTTCATACACGGAGAACGGTTCAGTCTCTTTTTTTTTTTTACCTCGGTGACCTCAGGTAGTTACGGCCATGTGACAGTACATTTATTAAAAATAAAAAAAAAAGTTAAGCAAAAAAGTTGCAAAACTTGATAAAAATACAGTTAAATACCTATTTATTGTTGGATTTTGCATAAATAAACATTTTCTATGGGTTTTAAAGCTTTTTTCCTTGATTTTTTTAAATGTTAGTAAATAAATAGTTATCGTTAACGGATTATCGTTAACTTCCGTTAACTTTGTAGTAAAATTATCGGATTATCGTTATCGGAGTTAAAAATTGGGGTTAACGGATTATCGTTATCGAAGTTCGCTTTTGGTTAACGGTGCCCACCACTGTATAAATTTTATTTATATATATATATATATATATATATATATATATATATATATACATATATATACAGGGTGTCCCAGAATTAACTATCTATTTCAATGAAATCGGACAAATTTTTTAAAAACACACTTTTTTATGTTTATCATGTTTATATGTGTTAAAAATGTATAAATTTCTAAATTTTTTTCATAATTTTATTTTCATAATTTTTCATAGTTTTTCATAGTTTTATTTTTAGAATGGCAAAGAGACTCTCCAAAAGTTAACGTGTGGCTTGGAATGACCAAATCCAAAATTTATGGCCCATTCTTCTTTGCGGGAGCAACTGTAACAGGTACCGTCTACCTTGATATGCTTCAGCAGTTTCTCGAACCACAGCTTCTTGATGATGGCATTCTTGATAATGTTGTGTTTCAACAAGATGGAGCACCATGTCATTATGCTCTAATTGTTCGAGAATACCTCAACAGACGCCTTCCGAATCGGTGGATTGGACGTGGAGGACCTCGACCTTGGCCTCCGCGTTCTCCGGATTTGACACCCCTGGATTTCTTTGCATGGGGTTTCATAAAAACAAAGGTTTATCGCCAAAAGATCAATAGTTTAGCTGAACTTAAAGAACGCATCCAGTTGGCAGTGCGGGAGATAACACCTGAAATGCTTCAAAATGTGTTTCGCAGCGCTGAGGATAGATTTGAAATTTGCGGAGATACAGGCGGTGCACATGTTGAAACTTCTCAATAAAGTTTTGACTTATGATTTATAAATCTTTGTTTTTGTATCATAATTTAGTAATAAACAAAATTATGTCAGTTTTTATTAAATTTGTCCGATTTCATTGAAATAGATAGTTAATTCTGGGACACCCTGTATAATAATTGAATATTTTCGAAATTAATTTCGTCAGTCATAGAAATGAATTATTATGACTAAAATTTAAGTCTAATTTTGGTGTAAAATTTATTATGATCTATATTGTAGTTTTACTTACTAAATTATAGTTGGATAAAGCTTCTCCGTATTATTTTTAAATAAATTGCAAATAATTTAAGCTTTAATCACTTTAAATCATTTTCGTTTAAAATTAAACTTTCAAAGAAAGTTGCCTGACGAAAATACCTTATTATTAAACAAAAAACCCAGCAAACACATAAATACAACGTTGTATCCTGGTTGAATCTTGGTTATGTCAGAAATTGACGTTGTACTGACGTAGTCACAACATCAAACTTAAACGTTATATTGAAAAGTTGATACAACGTTGCATAATGACGTTGTATACACGTTAAGTGCAAGTAAACTTCTGACGTAAATTTTTGTACGTAGCATAGACATTGTCTGCACGTAAAGTTTTACATCCATAGCATATAGTTTCATATTACATTATTCTTTGTTACAAAATTGTAACGGAGTTACATACAGCATACTACCCTTTCAAATAGGGCGCCTATGTTGGAGCAAATCCTATCCTTGAGACGTTGAGACAACGTTGTATCTACGTAAAGTTTACGTAATATCACAACGTTGTGAAGACGTAAGTGAGACCACACAAATTTACGTTGTATCTACGTCACAGTTCTAAAGTGCAACCTTGTGACACCGTTGTATCTACGTAAAATTGTTAGCTGGGAATCTATAAAAAGAACAATATACCAGTTTAAGGAAGAAAATCTGACCGGTAAGCAGCATCTTATAACAAACTGGCAGTCTTCTCATTGCCAGTTACTGTATCAAAAACATTGTAAATGCAGTAAATATTTTTCTTAATAGTCAATGCCGTATGGGCTATCTCCCTTTCAATATCTTTGATTTTAACAATATATAACTAATTACACAATCAGGACTTTCAATTCAACATATATCAAGACGTGACTACTGGCTTCAGTGGCTTGTAGACAAACCCCCAACCGCTTTGACAAACCAGTTCTCACGTATTGCCACATGAAAATACATCTAACAATATCGAAATTGTAAATTATTTTATTTTAGCTTTTTTACTGAAATTTATTACATAACATGAAAAAAATCTATTACGAAAAATATCTACTAAGACTGTAGGATATAATAACACACTCAGCAAAAAAGTAAAAAAATAACTTGTCATCCATCTTGCACACAGGTCATAAGTCTAGGCCAATTTGGCACATTGATTTTCAAATATTATGTGTGTTAGACTACACATACTATTTTAACTATAGTGTAGAATAGCACATTGTAGACTGCTATCATAGTCCAGTATAGAGTCAACCAAGTCTTCTCATCTCATTCATGATGATGTAATATATCTGTGACAAGAAAAATTACTTAGATTAAATAAAATTCCATTAGTAAAAAACGTTTTTGAAAATCAGTTATATAAAAACTTTGAGGGAAATTTTATTATATATATATATATATATATATATTTTTTTTGTTTCAAAGTATGACCGCTCATGGCCACCAAAAGAAAGGTGGATAGCAGAGCGAACACAGGACGAAGACTATGAAACAGCTAACGGAAGTGAACAATAGATGGGGAGGAGGAGGGGGGGGGGAAATCATAGCGGAGTCACAACCGGTAAAGAAGTCGGGAGCGAAAGAGGAAGGAGAACAACCCGGTTACCGAAAAGTAGGGACGTTCCGATAGAATAGCGCCAAGCCTATCACAAGGCCCGACGCTCTCCAGAAAGGGAAAATACTCTGCGCTGCGCGCAGAGTAAAGCAGGACACTCCACCAGGAGGTGGGCAACTGTAAGTGGGATGTTACAATTGGGACATCGGGGCACCCGATCCCCGGCCATCAAATAGCCATGGGTCAGGTGGGTGTGGCCAATACGGAGGCGGGCCAAAGCCACCTCCTTATGGCGCGACCGATGGAAGGAAGAAGCCCAACATCCCAATTTGGGTTTAATCTTGCAGAGTTTGTTATTTGTAGCGCCATCCCAGCGACTCTGCCACCGGAGCGCAAAAACCTACGGAAGCCAGGGATATAATCGGAAAAGGGGAGGGACACGGGTGAAACCTGTAGTCGGCACGCGGAACGGGCAGCTCGATCGGCAGCCTCATTTCCAGCCACGTTAACATGTGAAGGAACCCAGCAAAATACCACCTCCTTGCCACCAGAAGCGACAAGGATATGGCACAGTAGCTGGATTCGTCGAACCAGTGGGTGGACAGGGTCAAAACACTCCAGGCCATCCAGGGCACTGCGGGAATCCGAATAGATAACAAACGATCCATCCGGATGCTCCCGCACCACCTCCAGAGCGCTCAGAATGGCATAGAGCTCCGCCGTGAAAACGGAAGCCCCATCAGGGAGACGGGTACATCGGGGAGCAAGGGTAGATGACTGGGGAACAGCCGCGGCCCCAACGCCCCCCGACGACCTCGAGCCATCTGTGAAGACCGCAACACATGCAGAGTGACACGCCGCATGCTGAAGGAACAGAGACCGAAGCAAGGCAGAGTCAGAATCGGCCCTGCAAACGGGGCGCAACGCCCTACAGCACGCAACAGGGGTGCTCTCCCAAGGTGCAACACCCTTGAAAGAGACCGGTATAACGGATGGAGGAGGAGTGCCCATACCATCGAGGAGGGAGGTCACCGTGTCGGTGAAATACCAACCCCCATCCCGGCAGAACGCCCTCTCAACCACCTGGAACAGAGGAGAGGTGGGAAGACGGAGAATCCGGAGATAGTGCTTGGCAATGAGGAACGACCTCCGATCCTCCAAGGGAGGGATGTCGCACTCAACCTGCAGACTATCAACCGGAGAGGAGCGGAAGGCGCCAGATGACATGCACAGTCCTCTAGAGAGGACCGGATCCAGTATCCGGAGGGCCGTGCGGGAGGCGGAGCCATACACCACACTCCCATAGTCCAATTTTGATTGTACCAGGGACACGTACAAACGGAGGAGTGTCCGCCTATCCGCGCCCCATGTAGTATGCGACAGATGTCCCAGCAAATCCAGGGTACGTTTTGCAGACTCGCGCAGCCGGCGAAGGTGGGGAACCCAGCTTAAACGGCTGTCGAAAATCATACCCAGGAAACGTACTGATTGAACGAGGGCCAGAGGCTGAACCCCGAGTGTAAGGTTAAAGGCCGGGACGGCGCCGGATCCCCGTCTCCTCGACGGAAGGAAGGCCACACACGAAGTCTTCGGGGAAGACAGCGTAAGGCCCACCGACGACGCCCAGCGTTCAACCCGATTGACCGCGAGTTGGACTTGCCTCTCCACGAGGGGGGGACTCGTCCCCGCGGCATAGACAGCCAGATCGTCGGCGTAGATGGAACAGCGCACCGAGGGCGGAAGGGCTCCTGGTAGCGCAGACATAACCAGATTGAAGCAGGAGACGCTCAAGACACACCCCTGGGGCACCCCCTCCTCCTGAACATACAGGTCAGATAGGGCCGCCCCATTACGGACGCGGAAAGTACGACGGCAGAGAAAGTTACGAAGAAATGTGGGCAAAAAGCCCACAAAACCAAGAGACTTCAAACGGTCCATGACAACTCCCCGACGGGTCGTGTCATAGGCCTTTTGGACGTCGAAAAAGACGGCCAGAACAAGATTCCGGCGGGAAAAGGCCTCCCGTACATCATGGCCAAGGAGGAGAAGGGGTATATATATATATATATATATATATTATTATATATATATATCTATATAGGGTGAACCAAAAGTAGGGTGGACAGTAAATGATAACGTTTATTTTGAGAATACATATTTAATTTTTTTGTATACTATAATACAAAATAAAATTTAAATAAATTTAGTTATAATATTTAATATAATATAACACAAACACCATAGTTATAATGAACACCATAGTTATAATATAATATAACACAAACCGTATTCAACCTACTATCCACCTACTTTTGGTTCACCGTAATGCAAATCCATAAGGAAAAATAAAAAAAATTCCAAGGCCTTTCGTGTATTTGTATTCAGCAATACACCTCGTTAGGAATCTCTGACAAGGTGTACTGATGAATACATGAAAACCTTGGAATAATTTCTTTTATTTTTCCTTGTGGACTTGCATCATCCACAAGGGAAAAAAAAAAAATTATTCCAAGGCTATACTTATTAGGCAGCGTTCCTTAAAAGGTAATTGCTTTGTTTTTATTATTCATTTCTTAATAATGTTATAATGTTTCAGACCAACAAAGACTAGGATCCACTCATGGTTGGTCTACTACCTAACTGTGTTGTAGTTGTGTATTGCGCATGTCCTCCGTGGTGGTGGAGGGGACCTACAATTTTACGTGCGTTCCGAACCACAAAAACTTAATTTTACTACTTTAAGCTATACCCAATCTATCAACATATGCATCTAATCGATTTTTAAACATGTTTATAGACGTGCTACTAATTACTTCTACCGGCAAACTATTCCACCTATTTACTCTTCTATGCGTAAAAAGTTTTGGCAACTGCTGTCTCGAACCTTCTACTTGTCAACTTACACCCGTTATTTCTAGTCCTATTATATTGTGATATTTCGAAAAAGCTATCTCTATCTACGTTATCGAACCCATTCATAATTTTGAAAACCTGGATTAGATCACCCCTTAGCCTCCTAGTCTTGAGTGTAGTCAATTTTAACTCCTTAAGCCTATCCTCGTACGACTTCGACCTAAGCGACGGAATCATCTTAGTTGCTTGTCTTTGAACTCTTTCGATTTTATGTATATCTTTGCGCATATGCGGATTCCAAAATTGGACCGCGTACTTCAAATGGGGTCTAACTAATGATTTATAAAGAGGAACAATAATATCGCGCGATTTGCACTCAAAATTCCTAGCTATAAAACTTGTTCCTTGTTCGCCTTATTGACCGCTGCTGTACTTTGTTTCGCGACTTTTAAATCACCAGTGACGATAACTCCTAAATCTTTTTCCTGTTCTACGCTTGCCAACTGCTTCCCTGACATACTATGCGCAAAATTACTGTTACGCGAACCTATATGTAAAATTTTGCACTTTTGCACTTATAAAGGGTGATCCAGAGAAATGGGACCCAAAAGAAACCCCTGTAACTCTTAAAGTATAAGTCCTTTTTAAAAATCATACGCATCATTCGAAAGAGGATAGTTCAAGTTTGTACAGGATTGTATAGGTTTTGAAAATACAAGACAGATAAGATACAAAACAAATAAAAGTGTTAGTTAAAACTAACCCTTCAAGATGACTGCGTGGACTGTGGAACAGCTGCGTTTCATAACTGAGCAATATTATGAGCATGTGAGAAGTGTAGTTTCAGCTCAAAGATCTTTCAAGACAAATTTTCAGATGCAAAATCACCTTCTAAGAGCTGAAACTACACTTCTTCCATGCTCATAATATTGCTGAGTTATGAAACGCAGCTGTTCCACAGTCCATGCAGTCATCTTGAAGGGTTAGTTTTAACTAACACTTTTATTTTGTTTTGTATCTTATCTTGTCTTGTATTGTCAAACCTATACAATCCTGTACAACTTGTAACTATCCTCTTTCGAATGATGCGTATGATTTTAACTGTAAAAGGACTTATACTTTAAGAGTTACAGGGGTTTCTTTTGGATCCCATTTCTCTGGATCACCTTTATATATATATATCTTTTGCACTTATATATATATATATATAATATATATATACACATACCATGGGCTACGTCGTGGCCGATGTCGTAACACCGCTCCTGGAGATCAGCGAAGTTAAACGACATTGGGTCTGGGTAGTAGTTGGATGGAGACCGTCCTCCGCGCCCAGATTATGTAGCGACCCTGGTTCGGATCCCACGTAAAGCTGTAGGTCCCCTCCGTCATATGACGTTAGATGTTGCGAAGGAGGTTAAACAACCCCATAAAAAAAAAAAATATATATTATATACACACAAACTCAGATGGTCCCCTGAGAAACTTATATGTTAAACACAGACCGTGCATGGAACAAGGAACTCTTCTGGGAAAATTAAATCCACTATAGTCCGAATAAGTAATGGTAAATGACAAATACCATAGTTTTTCTTTTTTCATGATGCTAGCCCGACGTGGGCAACGGGTCTCTCGCAAAGAGGTCCCATAAATATAGCTTCCCTCACCAGCTATCTGCAAAGCAGACAGGATCCAGCTTTGGGACATGGATCTAGGGGTTTTAAAGCAAGCCTAGTCCCACTACATTCGGACTATAGTGGATTTAATTTTCCCAGAAGAGTTCCTTGTTCCATGCACGGTCTGTGTTTAACATACATATATATATATATATATATATATATATATATATATATATATATATACTGGCCAAATGATTAGAATCACCAGTTAAAAGTTACTTTTTTCATACACTTTTCAAGGCAATTAATTCATTATTAAGAAATTAATAATAAAAAACAAAGCAAGTTACCTTTAATGAACGTTACCTAATAAGTATACTTCAGTTTCGGTATTTTGTTACATAAGTATTGAAATTGGAGTATGTAAAAAAAGTCTTATCTTGCTGAGAATCAGATCCTGTAGTTTCAGTGATGGTAACTCTCCAGTGTAAATATTACAGAAAATTTATGGGAAGTTAACTAAAGGATTAAATGAGAAAGCAAAAACAAATACAATGGATTTGATTTCGAGCCTAATTCAAGTCTCGCATCATGATGAGAAGCTCTGACATCAGTGTTTGAACTGTATTGAAAATAGAGTTTATACCTAAATTAAAGCTAAAGAACGAAGTGCTGAAAATTGTTTATAATTTTTGGATAAACGTTCTTAAAATATAACTTGTTTTATTTTTACCAATTCATTTTTTGAAAAAAGAATGTTTGAATTGCCCGAAAATTCTGAAAAGGTAACATCTGACTGGAAATTTTAATATTCTAATGATTTGGCGAAGGTTATATATTATATATATATATATATAATAATATATATATATATACGTCACTGAGAAGGGTTCAGAATATGTTACTTGTATTTTAGATTTAATTTATGGAAATTATTTTAAAATTAAGTTCTTTTAAATGAAGAGCATTTTTCAAAACTATTATTTTTCCTTTTCCCTTTTTTTGTTCGAGGGGGTGGGGTTGTCGCGGACTTTGAAAATTGTTTAAATATTTGCGTGCTTGAATTTGATGCATGACTAACAAAATATCTGACCTTCGAATATACTGTATATATACACAGGGTGTTTATAAAGTCCCTATCTATTTCAGTGAAAACGTAGCGAAAAGGGTAAAATTCAATAACAATACAGGGTGTCCCATAAGTCCAGCATCATAGGAAAAATAATAAAAAAAGGCAAAACAAAAGCTTTTATTTACAGAACGTGCTCAATATGTCCACCACTGTTTTCAATACACAAATTCAGACGTGATACCCAGTCAGCAAGCACATGACGAATGATGTCAGGAGTAATGGTGTTACATACCCCAATAATGCGCTGCCGCAAATGTTCAACACTCCTAATTTTCTCTGCATATACCAGCGCTTTCAAATGGCCCCAGAGATAAAAATCTAGTGGCGTGAGATCCGGGCTTCTAGCTGGCCATTCCACAGGCCCTCGACGTCCTATCCAATGGCCAGGGAATTGTTGGTACAGGTATTCCCTTACTTGGGTGCTGTAATGTTGCAGGAGCGCCGTCTTGCTGGAACCATGTTGGGAAATTTTCTTCTTCGTTCAAGACACTGGGAATGCTTCTTCCTTGAGCATACGTAGGTAGATGCCTCCAGTGACATGTTCATCTAAAAAGGGGGCCTATGATGCGATCCTTCCAAATGCCACACCATACCATCACCCGAGATGCACCTTGTTCCTTTGAAGAGGTATACCAGTGAGGGTTGTTTTGAGACCAGTAGCGGTGTTCTGTCGATTTACCTCACCATTTTCATAAAAAAAAGCCTCGTCGCTGAACAGAATGGTGGACGGGAAACTGGCATCCCGAGCATAAGAAAATATGAATTATGTTTGTAGAAATAGAAAAATATGAATTTCTCCAATGATGCGGGACTTATGGGACACCCTGTAAATGGAAGGCATACATTTAATGAATACTTAAGCATATGATTCTACATGAGCACCATCAGTATCTCTACAGAGTTCGAATCTGTCAACAGCATTGCGGAACACATTTTGGAGCATGACAGGGGTTATTTTTGTAATTGCTGTTACGATACGAGCACGTAAATGTCCCAGCTTCATTCAGATGGCATTTTAAACACCGTCGTCTTTCAATAAGATGGGGCACCTTGTCATTACGCAACATTGTTCGGGAGTACCTAAATGAACGATTTCGAAATCGGTGGATCGGACGTGGAAGCAACAGGCCCTTGGCGGCTCGATCTCCTGACCTAACGCCCTTGGATTTCTTTGCATGGGCTTTATCAAATCAAACGTCTATCAAACAAGGGTTACAGATCTGCAAGATTTACGTGCTCGTATCGTAACAGCAGTTACAAAAATAACCCTTGTCATGCTCCAAAATGTGTTCCGCAATGCTGCTGACAGATTCGAACTCTGTCGAGATGTTGATGGTGCTCATATAGAATCATATGCTTAAGTATTCATTAAATGTATGCCTTCTATTATAATGTTATTGAATTTTTACCCTTTTTGCTACATTTTCACTGAAATAGATAGGGATTTTATAAACACCCTATATATATGTATATTATTTTTTTATTTGTGTACACAATATATGTATACAATATACTGTATGTATACAAAAAAAAAATATAATATATAATATATATACATTCAACTGCAAAGAACACGCAGTATAAATAACGTAAAGAACGACGCTTGTATAGGAGATATTCCGCGCAAGACGAGAAGAGAAAAACAACATGAAAAAATGAAGTACCACCTGGGAATCGAACCCGGATCTTCCGATTGCCGGTCAGACGCGATAACCACTACACCATGGACTTCACTCTTCCAAATGTCGTATTCCTCTACATACTCGCAGAAACCAATGCCCCAAGGGGGCACCTCCCGCTTGCCGTATCATTATATACATTCAACTGCAAAGAACACGCGTATAATAACGTAAAGAACGACGCTTGTATAGGAGATATTCCGCGCAAGACGAGAAAGAGAAAAACAAAATGAAAAAATGAAGTACCACCTGGGAATCGAACCCGGGATCTTCCGATTGCCGGTCAGACGCGATAACCACTACACCATGGACTTCACTCTTCCAAATGTCGTAATTCCTCTACATACTCGCAGAAACCAATGCCCCAAGGGGGCACCTCCCGCTTGCCGTATCATTATATACATTCACTGCAAAGAACACGCAGTATAAATAACGTAAAGAACGACGCTTGTATAGGAGATATTCCGCGCAAGACGAGAAAGAGAAAACAACAAATGAAAAAATGAAGTACCACCTGGGAATCGAACCCGGGATCTTCCGATTGCCGGTCAGACGCGATAACCACTACACCATGGACTTCACTCTTCCAAATGTCGTAATTCCTCTACATACTCGCAGAAACCAATGCCCCAAGGGGGCCCTCCCCGCTTGCCGTATCATTATATACATTCAACTGCAAAGACACGCAGTATAAATAACGTAAAGAACGACGCTTGTAATAGGATATTCCGCGCAAGACGAGAAAGAGAAAACAACAAATGAAAAAAATGAAGTACCACCTGGAATCGAACCCGGGATCTTCCGATTGCCGGTCAGACGCCGATAACCACTACACCATGGACTTCACTCTTCCAAATGTCGTAATTCCTCTACATACTCGCAGAAACCAATGCCCCAAGGGGCACCTCCCGCTTGCCGTATCATTATATACATTCAACTGCAAAGAACACGCAGTATAAATAACGTAAAGAACGACGCTTGTATAGGAGATATTCCGCGCAAGACGAGAAGAGAAAACAACAAATGAAAAAATGAAGTACCACCTGGGAATCGAACCCGGGATCTTCCGATTGCGGTCAGACGCGATAACCACTACACCATGGACTTCACTCTTCCAAATGTCGTAATTCCTCTACATACTCGCAGAAACCAATGCCCCAAGGGGGCACCTCCCGCTTGCCGTATCATTATACATTCAACTGCAAAAACACGCAGTATAAATAACGTAAGAACGACGCTTGTATAGGAGATATTCCGCGCAGACGAGAAAGAGAAAACAACAAATGAAAAAATGAAGTACCACCTGGAATCGAACCCGGGATCTTCCGATTGCCGGTCAGACGCGATAACCACTACACCATGGACTTCACTCTTCCAAATGTCGTAATTCCTCTACATACTCGCAGAAACCAATGCCCCAAGGGGCACCTCCCGCTTGCCGTATCATTATATACATTCAACTGCAAAGAACACGCAGTATAAATAACGTAAAGAACGACGCTTGTATAGGAGATATTCCGCGCAAGACGAGAAAGAGAAAACAACAAATGAAAAAATGAAGTACCACCTGGGAATCGAACCCGGGATCTTCCGATTGCCGGTCAGACGCGATAACCACTACACCATGGACTTCACTCTTCCAAATGTCGTAATTCCTCTACATACTCGCAGAACCATGCCCCAAGGGGCACCTCCCGCTTGCCGTATCATTATATACATTCAACTGCAAAGAACACGCAGTATAAATAACGTAAAGAACGACGCTTGTATAGGAGATATTCCGCGCAAGACGAGAAAGAGAAAACAACAAATGAAAAAATGAAGTACCACCTGGAATCGAACCCGGGATCTTCCGATTGCCGGTCAGACGCGATAACCACTACACCATGGACTTCACTCTTCCAAATGTCGTAATTCCTCTATACATACTCGCAGAAACCAATGCCCCAAGGGCACCTCCCTCTTGCCGTATCATTATAACATTCAACTGCAAGAACACGCAGTATAATAACGTAAAGAACGACGCTTGTATAGGAGATATTCCGCGCAAGACGAGAAGAGAAACAACAAATGAAAAAATGAAGTACCACCTGGGAATCGAACCCGGGATCTTCCGATTGCCGGTCAGACGCGATAACCACTACACCATGGACTTCACTCTGCGAGTATGTAGAGGAATTACGACATTTGGAAGTGAAGTCCATGGTGTAGTGGTTATCGCGTCTGACCGGCAATCGGAAGATCCCGGGTTCGATTCCCAGGTGGTACTTCATTTTTTCGTTTGTTTTCTCTTTCTCGTCTTGCGCGGAATATCTCCTATACAAGCGTCGTTCTTTACGTTATTTATACTGCGTGTTCTTTGCAGTTGAATGTATATAATGATACGGCAAGCGGGAGGTGCCCCCTTGGGGCATTGGTTTTGCGAGTATGTAGAGGAATTACGACATTTGGAAGAGTGAAGTCCATGGTGTAGTGGTTATCGCGTCTGACCGGCAATCGGAAGATCCCGGGTTCGATTCCCAGGTGGTACTTCATTTTTTCATTTGTTGTTTTCTCTTTCTCGTCTTGCGCGGAATATCTCCTATACAAGCGTCGTTCTTTACGTTATTTATACTGCGTGTTCTTTGCAGTTGAATGTATATAATGATACGGCAAGCGGGAGGTGCCCCCTTGGGGCATTGGTTTCTGCGAGTATGTAGAGGAATTACGACATTTGGAAGAGTGAAGTCCATGGTGTAGTGGTTATCGCGTCTGACCGGCAATCGGAAGATCCCGGGTTCGATTCCCAGGTGGTACTTCATTTTTTCATTTGTTGTTTTCTCTTTCTCGTCTTGCGCGGAATATCTCCTATACAAGCGTCGTTCTTTACGTTATTTATACTGCGTGTTCTTTGCAGTTGAATGTATATAATGATACGGCAAGCGGGAGGTGCCCCCTTGGGGCATTGGTTTCTGCGAGTATGTAGAGGAATTACGACATTTGGAAGAGTGAAGTCCATGGTGTAGTGGTTATCGCGTCTGACCGGCAATCGGAAGATCCCGGTTCGATTCCCAGGTGGTACTTCATTTTTTCATTTGTTGTTTTCTCTTTCTCGTCTTGCGCGGAATATCTCCTATACAAGCGTCGTTCTTTACGTTATTTATACTGCGTGTTCTTTGCAGTTGAATGTATATAATGTACGGCAAGCGGGAGGTGCCCCCTTGGGGCATTGGTTTCTGCGAGTATGTAGAGGAATTACGATTTGGAAGAGTGAAGTCCATGGTGTAGTGGTTATCGCGTCTGACCGGCAATCGGAAGATCCCGGGTTCGATTCCCAGGTGGTACTTCATTTTTTCATTTGTTGTTTTCTCTTTCTCGTCTTGCGCGGAATATCTCCTATACAAGCGTCGTTCTTTACGTTATTTATACTGCGTGTTCTTTGCAGTTGAATGTATATAATGATACGGCAAGCGGGAGGTGCCCCCTTGGGGCATTGGTTTCTGCGAGTATGTAGAGGAATTACGACATTTGGAAGAGTGAAGTCCATGGTGTAGTGGTTATCGCGTCTGACCGGCAATCGGAAGATCCCGGGTTCGATTCCCAGGTGGTACTTCATTTTTTCATTTGTTGTTTTCTCTTTCTCGTCTTGCGCGGAATATCTCCTATACAAGCGTCGTTCTTTACGTTATTTATACTGCGTGTTCTTTGCAGTTGAATGTATATAATGTACGGCAAGCGGGAGGTGCCCCCTTGGGGCATTGGTTTCTGCGAGTATGTAGAGGAATTACGACATTTGGAAGAGTGAAGTCCATGGTGTAGTGGTTATCGCGTCTGACCGGCAATCGGAAGATCCCGGGTTCGATTCCCAGGTGGTACTTCATTTTTTCATTTGTTGTTTTCTCTTTCTCGTCTTGCGCGGAATATCTCCTATACAAGCGTCGTTCTTTACGTTATTTATACTGCGTGTTCTTTGCAGTTGAATGTATATAATGATACGGCAAGCGGGAGGTGCCCCCTTGGGGCATTGGTTTCTGCGAGTATGTAGAGGATTACGACATTTGGAAGAGTGAAGTCCATGGTGTAGTGGTTATCGCGTCTGACCGGCAATCGGAAGATCCCGGGTTCGATTCCCAGGTGGTACTTCATTTTTTCATTTGTTGTTTTCTCTTTCTCGTCTTGCGCGGAATATCTCCTATACAAGCGTCGTTCTTTACGTTATATATATATATATATATTGCAAGAATGCAATCGCTGAGCCCCTATATTGGATATGGAGATGGAGACGATCACTAGACACGGAGAAATACCGGGCATCCTGAAGAGAGCGAACATAGTCCCAATATATAAAGGAGGAGATCGATCTGAGGCCAAACACTATAGGCCAGTGTCGCTTACATCTCATCTCACTAAAATATTTGAAAGAATAGTTAGACAGAAAATCTACGAGTTTTTGGAAACTCAGAAAAAATTGAATGATAACCAACATGGGTTTTTCTGTCAGGCAGATCATGCCTATCACAACTAATGGAACACTACAACATTATTGATGCACCTGAAAGCAATGAAAACTATGATGTAATATACACAAACTTTGCCAAAGCGTTCGACAAGTGTGACCATGGAATCATAATACATAAACTGAAATATATGGGAATAACAGGAAAATTAGGGAAATGGATATATAATTTCCTTAGTGAGCGGCGTCAAGTCGTTACAGTACAAAGAATATCTTCATCTTCATCAGAGGTCCTCAACTCAGTACCACTACTCTTCATAATCATGCTAACTGACATGGATGAGGACGTTACCAGAGACAGCACAGTAACATCCTTTGCCGATGACACAAAGATCAGTAGAAAAATAAGAAACCCAGAAGATATAGGATCTCTACAAACAGGCAAACAGAATCTACAAGTGGACGGAAGACAACAATATAAAGTTTAACACAGAGAAATTTCAGCTATTACGGTATGGAAAAAGGGAGGACCTTAAATCCATGGAATATTATACCCTAAATGGACAGGAAATTCAGAGAAATTCTAAAGCAAAAGATTTAGGGGTTGTAATGACTGATGATGCGAAATTTGAAACACAAAATAAGATAGCAGTAAACGGAGGAAAGAGAATAACTGGGCAGATACTGAGAACCTTTAAACGAAGCGATGGGAATATAATGATTCCTCTACTGAAAACAGTGATCATACCCAAATTGGAATACTGCTCGGTCGTAACATGCCCATATAAAAAAGAAGACATTAGACAGCTAGAAGGGATTCAGAGAAGCTTCACAGCCAAGATCAATGGGTGCAAAGAACTAAATTACTGCGAAAGGTTACGCGAATTAAACCTATATTCACTGGAAAGGAGAAGAGAGAGATACACCATTATTTACACTTGGAAAATAATGGAGAAACTAGTCCCTAATCTTACTCTGAACCCTGTAACTCCCCAAACAACGGTGAAAAGTAGAAAAGGAAGACTGTGTCGTGTTCCCAAATTAAAGGCTAGACAGGGAACATCCTTAAACCTGAAAGAAAATAGTTTTGTTGTGAAAGGACCAAGACTGGTTAATCAGCTGCCCAAAGACCTAAGGAACACGAGTGGTGTTGCGGTGGACAGCTTCAAAAGATTAGACGCTTGACCAAAACAATCCTGATGAGCCGGGCGTACCTGGCTATGAGAGGTGGAGAGTACAAGAAACCAACTCACTACTTCACCAGACCAACTGGAGAGGAGGGGCGAGAAGCTTGACCTTCGTGAAATGAGGAATCATCGCACGAAACACTTGAAAGGTTAACAGCCGATGATAAAACAGAAAACTTGTTGATTCTGTACTACTCGTAATATTAATAAGTTTTTTGGTAATATAACTCGTAATATCAACAAGTTTTCTGCTTTATCATCGGCTGTTAATGTTATTGTTTTAAGAATAGTGGAATGTATGTACGTATATTAAACAACTCCGTCCGTCCCTTAATGATTTGACTGCTTCCATAAAATTAAATATTGTATAAACCAACCTAGTTTGTCAAGAGTGAATTTTTCTATTCTTTTTTTTTTTTGTCTGGTGCGTCACACGGTGAGTGTCGCTCCATTTGTGCCATTTATTTTATAACTTCCGTTTCAATTTGTTTTTATTGCTTTTATGTACTTATTTATGCTCTCGTTTTTAGAATAGTTGGTGATGATTCTAGTTAGATTCGAAACGTTCTACTGGAATAAGTGTTGTATACAATCGCTTTGGTCTTCATCTTTATCTTCAGGTTTCCCAGAAGCCGATCCATAGCTGATATATATATATATATACTACTGTGGAAAAGTCTTTGGCAGGTCTGAAAAAATCTTGTATTGATAAATTTTCTCAATTTCAAAGGTTAAAATACACGTGTTAGCTTCAAGATTTAACATTTATTAGGGAACCATCACCATAAGTATTGAAAAGTTACATACAATTGTCGAAAGTCAGTATTTTGTATGACCGCCCTTTTTCTGCAAAACTGCTATTTGGAATGCTATCTTGGAGTTTTTGTAAGAAATCCGCTGGAATGTGGTTCCATGCATCTAAAAGGACCTGCCATAGCTCTTCTCTCGATTTTGGCTGCTTTTCTTGCTTCTTTCTGTCTAAATAATCCCAAACAGCTTCAATAATATTTAAATCAGGGCTCTGCGGAGGCCACTCCATCAGCTGCGAGTCTCCACGTTCTTTTTTATTCTCCAAATAGGTTTTGACTACATTGGCAGTATGCTTAGGGTCATTGTCGTGCTGAAAAATAAAATTTTGCCAATTAATCTCCGACCTGATGGCACAGCATGAAGAATTAGGATCTCTGTATCTTTCTGCATTCAGCACTCCATCAATTTTGATAAGATCCCCAACACCATTTGCTGAAATGCAGCCCCAAACTTGGATAGATCCTCCACCATGTTTAGTTGTTGGCTGCGAGCACATTTCCTTGAATTGTTCTCCATTTCTTCTTCTCACATACTGTCTTCTCTTTGTGCCAAAAATTGTTTATTTTGACTCGTCACTCCAGAGGACCCTTTTCCACTGGTCAGCATTCCAATTCTTGTGCTTTTGAACATATCTGAGCCTCTTTGACTCGCTTCCTTTCCTGAGAAATGGCTTTTCATTGTCACTCGACCATTAAGACCAGTTCTGATGAGTGATCATCTCACGGTGGATGAGTGAACTCGTAATCCTGAGGTCTGGGCAAGTTCTGCCGAAAATTCTGCACTGGATTTTCGTCTATTTCTGAGAGATGTTAGCTTAAAGTGTTTCGCATCGTTGTTAGAAAGTTTCCTTGGCCTTCCACTGCGTTTTCGATCTTCAACTTTGCCTGTTTCGCGCTGTTTCTTCAAAATTGCTTGAATACCACATCTTGATACCCCAGTTTGTCGCGATATTTCTGATTGAGATTGACCCTGCTCGTGCAATAATATCACCCGCTGTCGAGCTGCAATGGATATTTTAGCCATTGCTTAACCAATGTAAAATTTTATGCCTTTATCTAGAAAAAGAGAAAATTAACAATTAAGAAATTTTATTAAAAAAAACTAAATTTCATTTAGTTAGGAGCATTAAACAATTACAAAAACATACAATAGAAGTTCTGTTTACAAACTGTTATTGAATGAGCTTAGAATATCTTGTAAAATAGTACCTAGAAGTTTTGTGTTAAATTCCGTTCTATCTCCAGCAGTAGCACGTTTTGATGAAACATCCGTTTTCTTCGTTAAACTACCTAATAACTGAGATTATTGACAATGACTATATATATGATAATTTACATTTATAATAAACAGCATTAGCATGCTGAAATATTCAACATAATTATTAAAAAAAAAGAAAAAACGCAACTGTACAAGAGTGCCTAAGACTTTTGCACAGTAGTGTGTATATATATATATATATATATATATATATATATATATATATATATATAGTCGGACCTGCTATAACGCGCGGAATGCGTTCTGAAAAACGGCGCATTATGCAAACGGGCGCAATGACATGCGCGGTTTCCCATAGGGACAATGTTATAAGTTGGGGGATGCGTTCTTGCCAAATCCTTTTTCCTTTAAAGTCAATGTATTATTAATGGTTTAAACCCTTTTACTAAAATTATTAATACGAAATGGATAAAAAACAAATATTACAAGCATAAGATTTATTTAATAACGTACATAGATGTAAAATGCATAATTAAAAAAATGTTAAAGCACATCAAGAGCATCTTCTTCTCTGTCACCTTGGTTTGCAGCAGCAGCAGCTAGCTTCTTAAAATAAGCATCTAGCGTTGACTGCCGTGCCTCCTTTTTCTCCCGATAAATTTACTCGTAGCATCGGAGAAGATTCTCTAAATTTTCTGTTGAATGTGTTGCTCCATTCCATGTTGTGATCATTGTCAGCAAGATGTTTTGCGAGGACATCAGCCATAGAAAATGCTTCCGACAATTTTGCTACTGTGAACTGTTTTACCGTTGCCTCTTCTTTTGGTTCATCATCATTTTCCGAATCCTCCGCTACTCTTTGTTCTTCAATCTGCATTAATTAATGCATTAATTCATGTACACGTGTTTACGACAGTTTACGTCCCGTAAACGCATCTACCGCGTAAATCGGGGATTACTGTATATATATATATATATTATATATATTATATAGCATGTTAAGAAGGTTTCCGAGATAGTCAGAACTAAAACTATCTTGAAAATATTTAAAAGGGTTGGATAACGTTCGTCTAAAAAGATTACTTTTATGAGTCCTTTATCGAGCTCATAAACGTACGATAAGGTTAAAGCGTTTTTCAACTTGATAAGGAGTCAAAGTTTTCATTCGGAACGTTTTAAAACTTTTTAAAAAGTAAATTTGAAGGGCATATCATTTTCATTATTTATATTGAGACTATTGTGCACAGGGAACGAAGTTTAAACAATTGTTTGGAAACAATTATTATACGACTTCTTCAGGGTAAACTGAAGAAGTCGTGGATAATATCCATAATTATAAGCTACATTAAAAAATAAGTTACATATACATACAGGGCTACCTCCTGGCCAGTGTCTGGATTGTAATTAGATTGCCGGGGGGGGGGATCGTCCTCCGCGTTCAGATTATGTAGCGACCCGTGGTTAGGATCCCACGTAAAGCTGTAGGCCCCCTCCATCACATAACCTTAAATGTTGCTAAGGAGGTTAAACAATCCCATCAAACGACAATTCTAATATCGTGACCATGTCGGACCATGTACACTACATCCTACCGATAAAGGTATGAAATGAAACTCTAAATCGTAGAAACACATTTATTAAATTGAAATAAATTGGTGAAGATCAGTATTAATAACTTTTTTTTCGAAAACGAAACATTTTCAGTTTTTATTAACAGCTGGAATTGCTTCATCAAAGGAGAGAGAGCATGACACGAAATTCAATCTGTGAAGATTAATTATTTCAACTTTTTACTTAATAACTGAAAGCAATAAGATTTATTTTGTTAAATATCTTAATTAAGTAAAATTATTTTAAGGTGAGAGAGAGAGAGAGAGAGAGAGAGAGAGAGAGAGTTACAAGGACAAGAGGAAGCCTCAAAGACCTCTCGGTACACAGGGGGAAGTTCCTGTTATTAAACTGGCTCATTTTTTAACTATTCTTGCAGTAGTAGAAAACTGGACAGAAAAACATAAGGCTCCCTCCCCGCCAGACGTGGGTACGGAAAAAGGTTGAAAAAATACCTTGACCCTGGAAAAGTAGCCAAGGAAAGGACCTTTTCCAGTTTGTGTACCGTTTTTCATATAATTTATTTTTGTTTTATAAGGCTAGCTAACGAAAATATCATGACCTAACCTAACCAATGTCAAGGGCGTACAGTTAACCTAACGATTGGTTAGGTCAGGTCAGGTCAGGTCAGGTCGTGATATTTTCGTTAGTTAGCCTTATAAGCCTAACTAAAGAGATTGATATTATCACTCATTTTTGATCTGAAAAGAAGCAAAAATAAATTATATGAAAAACGGTACACAAACTGGAAAAGGTCCCAAGGAAATTTTACAAGAAAGAGGATAATATCTGAGCTAGCTCTACAATTACGCTATGCACACATAGAGATCGTACACTAGATAGCACCACTATATAAACTAACCAATAATATACTTGTGCCGATCGATGGTATCGTCACGAAAACCTCGAAACGTAGGGTTTTGATTTTATACAAAATATTTACAGCTCTTTTTAGCGAGGTATCGGTCTACCAAAGACCCACTTCCCATGACCCCATTTTGACTTTCTAACTGCGTATAAATAACTTAAAATGTTTAAAAAACTTACACGTACACACAGTCGTATTTTGGAACTGTTCTGTTCAAATTTATCACATCAAGTTTAATGAATTTCATGAACTTTATATTTATATTAGAATTTCTTTATTTAACTCAGCTTACCAACCATATATTTAATAATTACCAACCATATATTTAATAATTACCAACCATATATTTAATAATAATTATGTATATTATTTGTAAAGAAATAAATATATAAATTTTTCAGTTACTCACCGGGTTTAAATGTCCCTGAAGTCTTTTACACAAAATGCAAAGGAGTTTCCTCATCTTTCCACGTTGAGTTACGACTGTATTTGACAAAGTGTCCATTCATAGTTTTGCTCTCCGCTATAATTTCATTTAAACACCTTTTTTAAGTGACAAATTTTGTATTTGCATTTAAAAACTCGATATTGAGAAGAAAATAAACCAAAAATTGTTTACAAATAATTAAAAAGAGTTAATATTAATTGATTATGGAGGATTTTTTGAAGTTTGTCGCGTTATAAATATAAAGAATTTTCATCCGTAAATGGAAGGAAACGCAAGTTTTATAAATTTTGAATAATGACTATTTTAATAGAAATAAGCAAGAGTTTATACGAAACAATGAAGTTCATTTCTACGTAATTTCTCAATCGACGAAATATTTTTACTACTTTTCGAATATTAAAAGTTATAACTAATTAATCACATACATTAGTTTAAACTAAAAAAATAGAATTTAAAATTTATGTTGGTTGGTTGGTTTGCTCATTGTATCAGTTGCTCGGAGACACTTGCACTACGATTATAGTGAGAAGGTTCTCATTATAAATGGTAGGATGATAGTAATAAAATTACGGGGGTGCTGGTTAAGTGTGCGGTCTACCTAGCTTTTAGTTAGCCTTATAAGGCTAACTAACGAAAATATCACGACTTAACCTAACCAATCGTTAGGTCAACTGTACGCCCTTGACGATTGGTTAGGTTAAGTCGTGATAGTTTCATTAGTTAGCCTTATAAGGCTAACTAAAAGCTAGGTAGACCGCACACTTAACCAGCACCAATTACGGAGTGGCTACAAAGTCCCTTTGCAGTGAAATTACGTCATATCTGTATGTTGCCCTTGTTTTTTATGCAAAGGAACTTTGGTGCCACCCTGTACATGGCCAGTTAATCTGAATGGGAATACTTTCTTCGAAAATGAATTAGTTTACGTTAAAATTGGTGGTACCCAGAAACTGAGTAACAATTCTACTCAACTCTATTTAGAGTATATAATATATACATATATACACACACAGACGTACGAAGCGGGGGGTCTGGGGGACGGCAACTCCGCCAAGAATTCGCAGAAACTAAATCTCTTCGGGCAATGACATCTGTGATTCGGGCAAAGTGACTTGCCGACTTTATTCGCCTTGATGAGCCTTTTTTATGTTCTCAGCTGCCCCTCAATATTTCCTATGTTCATATATATATATATACATACATACATACATATATATATATATATATATATATTATATATATATATATATATATATACCGGGTGTCCGAGAATTATCTGTACAATTTTTGGCTGTTATTAAAAGTCAACCATGAAGTGTAGAATTCCAGTGTTGTCCCATTTTACAGAGAAACTCATTAAATTTTTTCTGATAACAAGTTTTGACAAGTTTTTTCTTTACAATACGCGGGTGACAGACATTGATGATTTAAAAGCAAGAATCACAGCTGCTATTGAGCGAATTGATGTGGATATGCTGCAGCGTACATGGCAACATTTGGAGTATCGATTGGATGTTTTGCGAATCAGTGATGGTGCACATATCGAATGTTTGTAACAACGTTACTTTAATAAAAGAAACTTTTGAAAATACAGATTCTAAATAATCTTGTTTAAGAATTTTACGTGTGTTATCAAGAATTTTATTAAAAGATGAAATTGTACAGATAATGTTCGGACACACTGGAATTTCTAAAAAACTTGTCAAAACTTGGTATCAGAAAAAACTTAATGAGATTCTCTGTAAAATGGGACAACACTGGAATTTCTACACTTCATGGTTGACTTTTAATAACAGCCAAAAATTGTACAGATAATTCTCGGACACCCTGTATATATATATATATTATAATATATGATAGAAACGACATAAGTGTTAAGGAACGTTTCTGCACACGAGGAGGAGAGATAACGAATAATGAAAAATGAGGCGAACCGTTATCTCTCCTCCTCGTGTGCAGAAACGTTCCTTAACACTTATGTCGTTTCTATTCATTTATATACTGCGCGGTCATTGCAGTTATATGCAATATATATATATATATATATATATATATATATATATTTATATATATTCTGAGCGGGCTCCCTTTAAAAAAAATTGTCCGTGTATATATATATAATATATATATAATATATATATATATATATACACACTTCTGACCACTAATGACGTTATAAGAATCGTTTAGGGCTGTTTACTTTCAGCTGAAGAGGACCTTCTTCATTATTCGATGGCGGTAGAGGATGTTCATGAAGTGGCAAAACTTTTCTTTCGAGCAGTTGATGAGAGAGAGAGAGAGAGAGAGTTACAAGGACAAGAAAAAGCCTCAAGGACCTTTCGGTGCACTTGGGGAGGGTTCTATTATTAAATTAGTGCATTTTTTAATTATTCTATCAGTAATAGAAAATTGGATAGAAAAGTATAAAGCTCTCTATCCCCCCACCCTCCGCTCCTTCCCCGCCAAAGACGAGTACGGAAAAAAGGTTGAGGAAAATACCTTGACCCTGGATAAATAACCAAGGAAATTTTACAGGAAAGGGGAGAATATATAAACTAGCTCTACAATTACGTTATGCGCACATAGAAATCGTATGCTAGATAGCATGGTTGTATAAACTAACATAATAATGTATTTGTGCTAATCGTACATCAACTGCTTGGTAACGTCACAAAAACCTTGAACATATGTTTCGATTTAATACAAAATATTTGCAGCTTTATTTACCTAGGTATCGAGCCAACGAAAACCCCATGGCCCACTCTAGGTTAGCGCCAAAAGGATTGAGCAATTCTCCATGTACTGCCTCCATGCTGGCAAGGTGATGAAATACTTCTACAGGAAAGGGGTTGAAACAGAAATTGAGAAAGGGACTCAGATTTTCTACAATATGCCCTCATCCTTCACATGTAACCAGTCACCCAAAAGAAGAAAGAGAAAAGAAAAAGAAATAGGGACGGCAGAAACGCAACTTTACCTCACCTAATCCATGCCGTACATTTTAAAAAAAATTTTTTCATTAGAAAATTATATATTTCTACAAAATACTCATCTAGTCTATTAACAAGGTAGGCAAATGTGTGAGCTTGTTTTCTGTAATTGGATGTCTGTCATGTGTATGTGTCTGCCAACTGTTTGAATGTCGCCGTTTCAACTTGGGTCTCCCGCCTTGAAAGGTATATAAGCAGCAAGTAAATATTGAGTCGTTCATACTCAGCGATAGGGTAAATGTTTAAATAAATTCCTGCAGGGTTAAGTTATAATACTATTTTCAAAATACTTATCTGATCGATCCTTAAATAATGTTATATGTGGAAACAGTCTTAAACTCCGAGTGTATTCAGAACTTTGTCCAACATATGTTTTAACATATTTACATTTTGTCTTGAAACAACCTCCGAGGGAAGTTGGTTCCAGATATTAACTATTTTATAGAAGAAGAAATTACTGCAGATGGAAGTATTAAATGGTTTTAGTTCCAATTTAAAGCCATTATTTCTTCTTGGATTGGTATTAAATGAGAATAATTTCCTATAGTCTACCCTGTCTATTCCATTGAGCATCTTGAAAACTGACCACGCAACCTCCTGGTCTTTAAAGTAAACAACTTTAAGCTCTAATCTACGATCGTAGTTTTGAAGTCTCACTGAAGGGATCAATTTTGTGGCCCTTGCTTGTAGCCTTTCCAACCTTTCTATATCCTTCCTAAGGGACGGAGACCAAAACTGTAGACAGTACTAGAGTTGAAATCTAACTAGTGAATTGTAGAGAGACATTACTAGGCTGGCCATACGTACCGTTTTGAACGGGACAGTACCGTTTGTTTTATATTTCCTGGCCGTCCCGTCGTTTTAATAAAAATGTCAATTTTGTCCCGGTTTATGTACTTACTTTTTCATGAATACAGAATATTACATAATCCCGTCCCTTTTTTGCCATCCCAATGTCCCGTTTTTGTCTCAAGGAAATATGGTCAGCCTAGACATTACAATTCTCCTTATTTCTAAATTGGAACTGTCTTTTAATATAACCAGTGATGTGCGCGCTGTTTTCTGCAAATAGCGGCGCTACCGCTACCGCTACTTGGGCCAAAGTGTAGCGGCGGTACAGCTACAGCTACTCATTTGGAAAAGTAGCGCGCTACCGCTACAGCTACTCATTTAGAAAAGTAGCTCGCTACCGCTACTTTTGAAAAGCATTCAAAATTGGAATAATAATTCCCCAATATGTATGTATAACTTGTGCAAGTATTAGAAAATAGCATCAATGTACATATCTGTAAATCACAAATTCAGTAGCCAAGTTGTTGCGTTCAGTTACTGAGCAGCTGTGCGAGGAAAAAAGGTGTATACTGTATAGAACAATAGGGCATGAATAAAGCAAGCAAAAGAAAGAAACTAATATCTCGTTACATCTTCTATAGTTGTCGGATAGTAAAAATTGCGTTGATTCAATTCACAGTTCTTTTATTTGATTGCTAATAATGAAGGAATAAGTGCTACGGGTAGAACTGGACTATTTCATGCTACTTTTTGACCACACCCGAATGAAAATAATAAAGTCAAATCCACACTACTTATTTATAATAAAATAAGTGTGACTACATGTATGTGGCAGCATCAGGAACTCGATGCTGACCAAACTAAATATAGCCAATTCCAGCTGATAACGCAGGCAGACTTCCAAACATCACCACGTCGTTGTTAGTGGTCCAAATTTAATTTTTCATTTGCTTTTATTTATTGTAATATTATTACCTTGTAAACTAAAAGAACAAAAATGGTTTTTATTCACTTTAAAAGTAGCGTGTAGCGGTTGGAATTGCTCTAAAATGTAGCGCCTCTACTGCTTTCGCTACTTTTCCTCAAAAGCAGCGGCGCTACCTCTCCCGCTACTAAAAAAGTAGCGCCGCTACCTCTACCACTACTAAGAAAGTAGCGTCGCTACTCCCAACACTGAATATAACCCAGTATTTTTAAGGCCCTATTTTCGACTTCTGCACAGTGTTTTGACGGTTTGAGATCATTACTGATATAAACTCCGAAGTACTTTTCTAGATCAGTCTTGGTCAAGTTTTTTCCTCAAGAGAGCGGAATCGGTAAGGTGATCAGAGTTCCGAATTTATGACATGTATCCCTCTTTGCAGAATGTCCCGAAAATGTCCCGCATTTGGAGCAAATTTTCATAAATGTCCCGCTTTATTAAAATTACTGTTACATTAGACATTAGATGTCCTTTATGAATTAATAGAATTATGTCACATTCCGAATTCCAAATCTAAATACTAACTTGCAAACTGAACTGGTATGATACATGTCGCCGTGCGGCAGTGCCGTGATTCCCGACTAGCGTTTCAGTGTTTCATTAGCGGCCTCTGTGTAAAGTTGTGTTGTAGTGTAACGCTTTTATGTTTGCTTAATTAATAACCTTAATTAATTTTTATCCCTGAATCCTTTTTTTTCTTTTGCAGCTAGGTTAAACTTTTTCGTTTGAAGGATAAGGGAAGTTATTAATTGTATCGTAGGTAAGGTCGTAGGCCTAGTTATATACTCAAGAGAAAAATACAAGCAGTGGAGTAATAATTATGTTCCATATATATATATATATATATATATATATATGTATATATATATATATATATGTGTGTGTAAAAATGAACCATAAATAATTCCCATATTCCTATATTATCTTATCCTTCATGTAATTCTTGTATTCATTTATATAGTCTCTGTATCCATTGTAAGGAAAAGTATCCATTTTAAAAATTCATGTGTTATATGGTTCATGTATAATCTTATATATTTAACTTTATATAATGCCTATACTCATATGTATGTACGTGTGTGCATTCATTTTTACATAAGGACCAAAATCGCCCAACGCGAGTTTGGATAAAATATTTGATTCGCTTTCTACTTTGCTAAATAATTGGTGACCTGTTGTTTTTTAAAATCTCATAATCATTTTTTTAGATTTCGCTTAATAAGGAATCCTGTTAAGCTTTGCAATGTTCACATTTTGTATACACTCTCTTTCGTTATAAACAATGAGATCATGTCTTGCCTAAGCATTAAAATTGTACATCTTAAACCTTAAAATTTCACTCATATGCATATTTTAGTGTAAAGATGCATAGTCCGATTTCCACTTTTAGTTAACTTGGCAGATCATGATAACATCAGATCTGAAAAGTCGCGGTTTAAGATAAAAATATGGTTTCGTCTTCAAATATTTTGTTTACTCGTTCAAGCCTTACCACAGCTAAATTTTTTTACTTATTTTCAAATATTGTGCAAAAATAATACAGCCTTCTTAGCATTTAATATAATAATGTTAGCAGTTTTTGGGTATATAAACCCATTAAAATTAATCCATTGGCATTCAGAAGCTAATTCAGAGGCTGAGCACTACCTGTATCTTTTAGCAGTAAAGTTACAATTGAAGAAACTTTTTTGTCCCCTTCGAGCCTTGCTCTCTTCAGAAAAACTTAGAAAACTTTCCGGATACGCTATAAGAAGAATCCGGAACCTTCAGCATTTAGATTGCAAATCTACCAGAGTCCTCCGAGCCACTATAGAAGAACTCGGAGAGTAACATAGAAGAAAAACCACTTAAAGTCACACATCCGTTGCTTGCCTCCTAAACCAGAACCCCCGTCAATCCGAACCACCCCAGGGCCATAGACGGAGGGGTTAACAACTGGCGACCCTTTAACCAGGATCTTCACGACTCCAGGATTCTTCCAGTCTTCCAGACCCTGGAACCAGAACCAACACCCAGTTGACCGGCGTGTCACGACTTCTAGTTCGTCACATCCACCCAGTTGACCGGCGTGTCACGACTTCTAGTTCGTCACATCCACCCAGTTGACCGGCGTGTCACGACTTCTAGTTCGTCACATCCACCCAGTTGACCGGCGTGTCACGACTCCTAGTTCGTCACATCCACCCAGTTGACCGGCGTGTCACGACTTCTAGTTCGTCACATCCACCCAGTTGACCGCGTGTCACGACTCCTAGTTCGTCACATCCACCCAGTTGACCGGCGTGTCACGACTTCTAGTTCGTCACATCCACCCAGTTGACCGGCGTGTCACGGCTTCTAGTTCGTCACATCCACCCTTGAACCGGTGCGTCACGACTCCAAGTTCTGCACGCCTAGTTTTCATCCAGGAACAAGTGGCCAGCAAGACACGTCTTCAGGACACGTCTCTAAGGATTTCGCCGTAGGAATCTTGTTAAGTACAAAACTCTTTTTTAAAATAATTTCTAAACATTTGAAAAGTCATTATTATTAACAATTAATATTTAGTATTGAGCCAGAATTAACAAAAAACACAGTGAACACTTCAGACACCAGTGATACACTCTTTTTATTGAAAACAGTATTGTCACAGTTATTTTGTTATTTTTACTATTCTAGTTAGTATAGTATAATTTTATTTAATGTACCAAACATAGTATTACCATACCATCACGTACATTTGAGTGAAATTTTGTTTACATTTTTTTTTGTTTGCAATCTTTTCAAATTTTCCCCGAGTTAGGCAAATTGTTGTGCATTATTTTTTTTTAGATAGTATAGTTAGGAAAACCCCTTAAGTGAACATTCCATGAATTAAGATCGGTCAAGCAGACCTAATTAGAACATTAATAAGTACCTTCACATATGAGCGATTCAGATGGTGCGCTTTCTGACATCGAAGAATTACCTACACCCATTTTTCCACCTACCCCGCGCCCTTCAAACATATTCCCAAACACACAAGTCAGTATGTCTCAGTCTCAAACCCCCGCCCCAGCATATATTAACTTAGGCAGATTAGTAAATCTTCCTCATACTGTTTTAATTTTTAAGGGGACCATAGATAATCGTTTTGTTGAACCGCGCGTAAGACCTTGGGTTGAGTCTTTAGAGCAACATTTCTTACGCGAGAATATTACCGATGATGATATAAAAAATCAGAGAAGCAAAAAGATTTATTGACCCTAAAGAGGGAAATGCCCATGACACAGTCACTTACGTCCCATCAATTAGCGAAGCTATAACATGGGACGATTTTAAACAAAACCTATTAGAATTTTTTAAAGAAATAACCCTTGCACAACCCTTAGCCACATTAGAAGCAGTCTTCCAAGCTAAATGGAAGAAAGAGGAACACGAGGATTTAAACAATTTTATTACACGTACACACAAACTTGTAGGAGAAGCCCTCCGGGCCGCAGAAAATGCATGTGGCATAACTTTTACTTCGAAACAAAGAAATCTAATAGTAGCCACAACCATTTACCAAAACTTACCCGGAGCGCCTAAAAAAAGTTTCAGGAGTTTTTAAATGTTGACAAACCTGTCAGTGTAGCCATAAACAAAACACGGGAACATCACCCCGATTTAGCAAACCAAACCTACCGAAAGGGTAGAGAAACCCCTGTACAGTATATTCAGCAGCAGCCACAACACCAATACCAACAGCAACAACAACAACAATATAAACCAAGGCAAATACAGGGAACACCCCAGAAACAAGCCCCCCAAACCCAGAATACACGCCCTCCTCCACAGTGTTTTAACTGTGATAGTTTCGGGCATATGATAAGTCAATGTAATTACCCCTCGTATTGCTCCCACTGTCACGAACATGGTCATCGCCAAAAGTGTGCTGATAAAGCCCCTGCAGGGTATAGACCCCACTTTCAGAAACCAAACCAACCACGTCCCCAAAACGTATCCCAAAAGTCACCCAATCCCCAGAAACCAGTCCATTCCCAGCCTCAGTCGAACTACCAACCCAATAAATCACGACCACAGGGTCACCCACACTCTTACCCCATGTATAAACCCCAATACAACCAGCAAGGTCAACTAGTTCGGTACGTAGAAGTACCCGGGGAGGAATCATTTTCCCCAGAGAACAGTTTTCAAGAACACCCTTCAGCGTATGATATCCCCGTAGAATATGATCCAGGTCCTCCCATAGAAAACCATATGAGCCCTTTTTTAGACCCTACATTGGAGGCGGCAGTTCAACCTCCTCCCTCCTAAATTACAGTAGTAAGCCCAGATACGCACACAAACTCCCCATCAGGATAATAGGTGCGGACCTCTTAGATTTAATAATAAATTGTAGTACGGATAACCAAGATTTAACTGCTCTCCTAGATACAGGAGCACACGCGACGTTAATTAAGAAACAATGCGTAGATGAATTACTAGAGAGTACAAATTATAAATATGAACTTAAGGCACCATCCTGCCAACTTAGAGGAGTTACGGGCACACCCATACCCACATACGGAGAAATTGAGTTATATTTAGAAATTGGAAACGCGGTATACCCCGCGAAATGTTGTATAGTGGACACAGTCGCCACCTTTCAGACAGACATCCTACTAGGGATGGATTTTTTTAACCGGAATCAATGGGAGATTTACCCAGCCGGAAAGTTAGTAAAGTGTCGAAATAGGACACACCATCTCCGCGAGGATGACAGACAACTTAATGCTAATAGACTTAGCTCAGTTCAGATTTCCGAAAGAAATAGGAAACCCCCTCTACTTGATAGCAGATCAAGTCGGCCGGTTGCATCCAGAGGGACAACCGCTCCAGAAATCAGACCCCAGGGTAATCAGTTCCAGTTGTTGAATCCAGTTGGATCAACCCAGGCAGTTTCCAGACAGTCAGTTTCCAGTCAGCCAGTTTCCAGTCAGTCAGTTTCCAGTCAGCCAGCTTCCAGTCAGCCAGTTCCAGTCAGCCAGTTCCAGTCAGCAGTTCCAGTCAGCAGCTTCCAGTCAGCCAGCTTCCAGTCAGCCAGTTCCAGTCAGTCAGTTTCCAGTCAGCCAGCTTCCAGTCAGCCAGTTTCCAGTCAGTCCAGTTCCAGTCAGCCAGCTTCAGTTCAGCCAATAAGGCAAATTTTAGTCGCCGAACCAGAATCAGATTCACAATTTTTCATATGCCCTACCGAGCATATAACAGTAGCACCTTATGAGAAGATTTGTTTCCTAGCAAAAGTAGTTAACAGTCAAGGAAAATTATTAGAGTCAGAGCGTACTCTGATTACAGAGAAAAGTAATTTCAAAAGAGATGTTCTTATTGCCCAAGTCCTTAGTCAGAGTCAGAATTCAGCTATCCCTGTTGTTTGTTTAAACAAAGGAGAAAGTCCTATAGAATTAACTTCAAATCAGAAAATAGGAACTGTTTCCACAGTAGAAATAGATTCAGATTTCCCCATCAGTACGATAAATCGTGTTTCCAGTTCCTTAGAATTAAAGCCTTCAATATTAAAAGAAGAATATAAGAAATGTCTGAAGCACTCCCTTCAGGAGTCACCAGCTTTACAGGATCCAAACTAATGGAATCACTTCTCGATTTCCTGATAAGAAATAAAGATGTGATTGCCCTAACCGGAGATCCTCTGGGCCGAACTAATTTGGTCCCTTTTGAAATCAAGTTGGAACCCAATTCCAAACCCATTTTCATTCCTCCCTATCGGGTTCCACATTCTCAGTTAGTCACTATTGAGGACAGTGGCGGTCCTAGCTTACATGACGCCCTGGGCGAACCTCACCTTCAGCGCCCCCCCCCCTGTTCGCCAACACACACACATTCGAATCCCCCCAAAATAAAGGACAGACATAACTCTTTCACAAAATAACTTTTTATTGGACTAATTGTTGGAACTTCAGAACCAAAACAAAGACTCAAATTTCTGAATTTTACAAATCCTTCATCACGTAAATAGAATAACTCACTTAAGAGAATGTAATTATGATACTATGAACAGGAAAAATACAAATTAAATTGCACAACTGCCATAAATAAACTAGAGAATCAAATTTCTAAATTGTACAAATGCTCTATCACATAAATAGAATAAGACACTTAAGAGAGGGTAATTATTATGCTACACTTTGAACAAGAAACAAAATAAATTGCACCACAGCACAACTGCCATCTAAAGCCTGACTCTTCTTACCTTCCTTGATGCAAAGTCATGAATTAAATCATCATATGAAATCTGCTCAGCAATTGTATGATTTATACTGATGATGGCCAGACCGGTAAGGCGTTCCTGTGACATAGTTGACCTCAGGTAGGATTTGATGAGCTTCAGCTTTGAAAAGCTCCTCTCTGCTTCAGCAACAGTGACTGGAAGAGTAAGACCAATTCTGAGAGCAGTCCACAAATTTGGATATATTTCAGAGAGCTCCCTTTCATGGATAAATGTCAGCAGTTCAAGCAAGGATATGGTCTTTGATGGCAAGTCAGGCAAGTTCTTCAGCTCCTGTGCAAGCTCTCTGCCATCCAAGTCAGATTGTCCCTTAAAGTGTAGTGTAGTACTAAGGTTCACACATTGTTCTGTCAGCTCCTCAAATGTGAGATTTTGGAAATGTGTCAGCACTCCAAACTTCTCTCCCACAATTTCCAACGTGGAAAATCTTTCCTGAATGGCTGATGTTGCAGCATCAACCACTGCATTGAAAAATGTCACCTCCAGCTTCTTCAAAGCATCAATCAAGGGCTCATCAGATGCTTCATAGGAGAAGTGCCGCTTTGTGGACCTCAGCCGTTTTTTGTTTAACACAGCCTCCACATTCATTTGTTCACAGATATCTGTGGCTGCCATTTGTGCAGCCACAAAACCTGGCCCTGTAATTGCGGAGACCTCTCTCTGTTTTTTTTAGGAGATTTACTGCAACATCAACGTGCATGCTAGGAGACTGCATCTGCTTGCTCACATGCTGAATTTGGCATAACAGGTCATGCCACACCACTGAACAAATGGCGAAGCGGTATGACCCAACCTCCTCTGACAGAGATTGACCCTCGACCTTTATTACAGAGTCTTTGGTGTGGTCCCTCACCTCGATCAGTGCATCTCTCACTGCAGCTGCCTGATATCTCAGGGGCTCCACACTCTTGATCTTGCTTTCCCACCTTGTATCAGACCACATCTTCAATGTGATGTTCACATGTTTTTTCAAAATGGCCCATCGTTGTGTGGAGGCTGAAAACAAGTTGTAAAGCTTCTGCAAGATGCCAAAGTAACTTGTGGCATCAATAGATCCCTTAGCAGCATCGGCCACAAGCAAATTCAGAGAATGAGCCCCACATGGAACAAACAGAGCTCTGGGATTAATTTCTAGGAGCCTGGATTGAACACCCTTGTTTTTTCCCCTCATGTTGGCCCCGTTGTCGTATGATTGTCCTCTACAGTCCATGAAAGGAACTTTTAGCTCCTCCAGTCTCTTCAGAATCAGAGATGCCAAATGTTGACCAGTGGACTCCTCTGCCTCCAAAAACCCCATGAAATGTTCCTTTATATGGGGCTTCCCCTCCTGACACAACCCGAATCACAACTGACAACTGTTCAGTGTGGCTGATATCTGGAGTGCAATCTAGAATTATTGAAAAAAAAACTTTGATTGTTTGATGTCGCTCACCATTGCTGAAATGGTCTTGCTGCTCGACAAATCAATGAGTCGTTTTGTATGTGGTGGCCGAGGTAGCTGGTGTGACTGGAGGTCCCTTGTTGGACACGGTTAATGTGCTCTTGCATTATAGGATCAAATTGTGCCATCAGTTCAACTTCTTTCAGAAAATTGCCATTTGATGGTGAGAACAATTTTTCGGTTCTAGGAAATTTCGCCGCAAACATTTTCGCCGTCGGAAAATTCGCCGTAAACATTTTCGCCGTAAACATTTTCGCCGTAAGACAAATTCGCCGTAAGGACATTTCGCCGTAAATTTTTTTAAAAATAATCAATGGATGATAAAGGGTATTATATAAGCATTAAAAAGGCAAGTCTTTATTCAATGGTAAAAGTCAGTGATAAAACTTCTTAAAAATAAACTCTCTTCCTTCATCAAATTGGTTATGAGTTTCTAGATACTTGGATGCATGTTAGTAATAGAGCTTTGTATTGCATTGTGGAAACCTTCTATACTGTTGTTCGTTCTCGGCATATTATTATGAGTTCTTTCGACAACATTCCACAATTCTATAGGAAATGTTGGCTCCATTCTTCGCCTTCGCGCGCCTCGGCCTCGTTCTCCTCCTATATAGTGAGTTTCAAAGCAAGATAAGGAATTTATTTAAGAAATTTATTTAACCAAACTATCACGACTTAACCTAACCAATCGTCAATGCCGTACAGTATAAAGAATGTTGGCTCCATTCTTCGCCTTCGCGCGCCTCGGCCTCGTTCTCCTCCTATATAGTGAGTTTCAAAGCAAGATAAGGAATTTATTTAAGAAATTTATTTAACCAAACTATCACGACTTAACCTAACCAATCGTCAATGCCGTACAGTATAAAGAATCTTAATTGTGGTAGACTGCTCGAAGCTAGGTAGACCGCACACTTAACCAGCACCGGCTATTATAAGGGTTCAGTTAAACTTTTTTTTAATTTTAATTTTATTTTATTTACGGCGAAATGTCCTTACGGCGAATTTGTCTTATTATAAGGGTTCAGTTAAACTTTTTTTTTAATTTTAATTTTATTTTATTTACGGCGAAATATCCTTACGGCAAATTTGTCTTACGGCGAAAATGTTTACGGCGAAAATGTTTACGGCGAATTTTCCTACGGCGAAAATGTTTACGGCGAATTTTCCGGTCACGCAATTTTTCTGTATGTCCCCTTAGTGCCAAATTCCTAACTGCCAGAGAATGCACAATAGCAGTGAGACGTGTCAGCACCGCTCTCCATCTCAACTTCTCAGCCTCCAGAAGTGCCATCTCCTGCTTGTCAATGGTCTCCCCCTTTCTCATCCTCACTGCCAGTTCTTTCCAGATTTTCATAGAATTTAGGTGTTCTGAACTGTTGTCATGTGATGTGAGCAATGAGCTTGCATGCTTCCAGTCCGAGAGTCCCAAACTTGTAAATTATTTTCCTCTTGGAAAATAATGTACAACAGAAACAGAAAAGGCTGTTGTTTTTTAAGGAATAGACCAACCAACTTCTGGTTATATTTTCCCCACTAACCAATGACTTCCTGAAGTATTGATGGTGGAAACTTCTTCCGTCACTGTCGTTTCTAGGAATACAAAGTCAGATGGTACTTGACTTGGTCCCCTGGAAACCAGTTGTGTCCGAATTCTCTCAGTCAGAACTGAAGGCCAGTTAGCAGGGTCGGTGGACAGAGACTCATCCTCAGGAGGCGATTCTGCTCCAGGCCTTTCTAATAGAAAGAACAAGAGCATTACTCATTAGTATACACACCCTAAGTTAGATAACACATTATTCACAGCACTTTGTTATGGTGGTGGTGTTATGGAATTATGGTGGTGAAACACACACATACCCAGTAACCCAGACCCAGTGATAATAACATTATAATTTATAACTGTTTGCAAAATGCTTTGCAGGGATGCACACACATACACATACACACACACACGCACACACTCACAGACATATGTGCACACAAACTCACCTGAAGAGTCCTGCCGGGGAGAAGTAGAAAATGGGTCTTCATCCTCAGGATCAGACTGCATTTGTGGAGACATATGGTTGGCTGAGGAGGTAGATGGCTCCTCAGCCTCAATAATGGCAGAAGTAGACGGCTTCTCATCCTGGCTAGTGGCAGAGGGTGTTCCAAAATATTTCAAAAGTGCCCCTGCAAATAGTAAAATAGAACATAACAGACCAATGCATGAATAGGCTAGTACAATTAATTTAACATGTTATTAAGCACAATTTATTAAACTTTTAGAATAGGAAACAAATGAATAATACAACCTCCTTGGTTAATGGCTAATTATATACATAATAGTACACTTCAAATGACTCAGAAAGCTATATCACAAAATAGCAGTGCAATATAGCAGTGAAGAGTAGATGACATAGCTCTATACCTTTATCTTTTGCTCGTTTCTCCTCTTCTTCTTTCCTCTTTTTTCTAAACTGAGCACCTGATAGCTTTGACCTCTTCTTATCCATTTGCGGTTATTTGACAGACCTTAGTGGCTTAGTGTGAAGATTCGTTCTGTATAAATAATATACATTTCACTATTTAACCAAACCCAGAAAAATAACATTACATATGTTAAAGTATGGGCCTTTATTCCCAATAATATAATCTGGAAGCATTTTGCATTGTTTAGGTCTTTTATGGGAAGGTTTATGGAAAATGCAATAGATGGTTTTTTATTAATAAAAATATATTTATTGATCTTTTATTATTTATTTTATTTTATTTTTTATTTTTATTTATTTCTTTATTTATTTATTCTTATTTTATTTTTATTTTTTTTGCAGGCGCTCATGCCGCCCCTCCACAAATGCCGCCCTGTGCGGCTGCCCATATTGCCCATATGAGGAACCGCCACTGATTGAGGAACACATCAAGGACATGTTGGAGCAGGATGTCATTCAGCCTTCAGCTAGTCCCTGGTCCGCTCCTATGATTCTCGTCTCCAAAAAGGACGGAACATCTCGCCCTTGTATAGATTTTAGACGCCTGAATAACATTACCATCCAGACCGTTTCCAAAAGATTCCAAACATGCGGAAACAATTCTGAACGTAGGGAAAGGCGAACTTTTTTTCATCCCTCGATTTAGCATCAGGTTATTGGCAAATGGAGGTCAGTCCCGAATCTCGGGCATTAACTGCTTTCCCACTAACCGAGGCCATTACGAATTCCAGGTTTTACCTTTCGGAGTCCGAAATGGGCCTGCTAATTTCTCTAGGTTGATGAATATAGTACTTTCCGACCTATTAGGTGTCGAAGCTCTCGTGTATCTTGACGATATTATCGTCTATAGTTCGGACATAAAACACACTTTCAACGCCTTCATAATGTGCTATCACACTTGAGAAAAGCACACCTTAAACTGAAGCTTGCAAAGTGCAATTTTTTACAAGAATCCCTGGTATACCTAGGATTCCTACTCTCGTCCACAGGAATTAAACCTGATCCAGCCAAACTCGAAGCCCTGGAAAGGTACCCTGTACCCAAGACCATCGACGACGCCCGTGCATTTATTGGTTTTGTCGGATTCTATCGGAACTTTATCCCCAATTTTCGAATATTGCTAAACCCATTACTAATTTGTTCCAGAAAAATTCTAAATTTAACTGGGAATCCGATCACCAACATGCCTTTGAAACTTTAATTAATAAACTAACCTGTCATCCCATTTTACAATATCCTGATTACACAAGACCCTTCATCATAGCCACAGATGCTTCCTCCTATGGACTAGGAGCCGTCCTGTTACAGGACGTAGACGGTGTGGAATTACCCATTGCTTATGCCAGTCAACTTCTCTCTGCACCTCAACGGAATTATTCCACTACGGACCGAGAGGCCCTAGCGGTATATTGGGCTTTGAAAAAATTCCGAAATATCGTCTATGGCTACGATGTAACCATCAAGACTGATCATAAGCCACTCACGTACCTCTTCAAGGACAAGCTACTTGAAGGACGATTGAGTAGATGGGCTCTGTTGATTCAGGATTTTGCAGCGAAAATCGTATACAAACCGGGAAAACTGCAAGTTATTCCAGACGGATTGTCGAGACTCAAGCCCGACGCCCGAGTGAATAAAATAGGACTTCTTCCTGTGTTCGACTACGAGTGTCTGCAATACTCCCAACAACAGGACCAACACACCCAAAACCTTCGGGCGCGCCTGGAACAAAAGGAACCATCGAAGGTAAAAGAACAGTACAACCTCAAAGATGGGCTCGTACATTTCAGGAACGAAGATGGAAACGACCTCGGGAGATACCAAAGGATCTCGTTGATATAGCCATTGGACTTTGTCACGACTCACCTTTTTATGGACACATGGGGCCGGATCGCACCATCAAAAGTCTTTTGGAGCGATACCATTTTCCAGAGATGAACAGAACGGTACATGAATACATAGCCGAATGTCAATCGTGTTTAAAGCATAAGGGCAACGTACCATCCACCGCTCCAATGCATAAATATCCAGTATGCCAGAGGCCCTGGCAAAGAACTGGAATGGATATACTGGGACCATTTCCCAAAACATCAAAGGGAAATCAGTACATCATTGTGTTTACGGACCACTTCTCGCGTTACAGCGAAGTAGCCGCCATTCCAGACCAGACCTCGGAAACTGTGGCAAGAGCCCTAGTGGAACGCGTCATCCAAAACCATACCACTCCTTCCATCCTAATCTCGGATAACGCCCGTAGTTTCACTTCCAAACTGTTCGAGTCACTCTGTAACATGTGTAGAATTAAAAATACACACATTGTGGCATACCACCCGCAGGCAAACGGCTTAGTGGAAAGGCACAATCGAAAGATCTTGGAAGCCCTGCGCCACGTTGTCGATGCATCCTCCCGTACATGGGATGATTCCCTTCCCATGGTACAAACAGCCATCAACAATGGCTATAATGTGTCCATCGGGGACACCCCTCATTTCGTTCTATATCACTACGACAAGCGTCTACCTTTTGATTTGCCCGACCAAACCGACCGGCAGTCCTAAATCTTCCGAAATGGCAGAAGCAAATCAGCAACTAGCTGAACGATCTTTCAAGATTTTTGACATAATGCGCTATGCCCTCGACCAACGAAACCAACAGATGGAGCAAGAACAACATAGGCGTCATCCCCGTCAACGGACTATAATCGTCGGTATGCGATGTTATCTGAAGAGCGTGAAACCGCCAGGGGCTCATCGCAAATTATACCAAAAATGGGATGGCCCATATAGGATTATGAAAGACCTCGGGAAAAATCGTTATGAAATCCTCGACCTCCGAGATCATTCCAAACTAAAGATCATTCACGCTGACAATTTGAAGATAGCTTCCGAACAACACCTTCCCAAAAAACAGCTGCCGGGCGTTCGAGCCGCCTATCCTTCAAAAGGTCAAGATATTAACAAATCGGGCAGGGATCACAAAACTGAAGTAGTCACCACGGGAACCGCTACCCATGACGAAGATTGGTACCTCGTAATACCACCATTACTCGAGGCAATCTCTGAACAAGAGGAGGCCCCAGAGCCAAGCGTCCCATCGGACCCAGACCCTGGAGAAACCCTTCGAGGATCACTCAGTGGAACTCCACCATCTCCTCCAACTCCACCATCTCCTCTGTCACCACCCTCGCCGATTGATGATCGACGCACGGACCCACATACCGCCCGCAAATGCATCACCCACGTGAACTAGAACCTTCACATAAGAAACGAACCCGTTCAGAATCCGAGCTCAACGGTCGACCCCCATTACCACCAAAACGAGGCCGACCCCTTCGCCACACAAACACAAGTATCCACACAAGTATCCACACTACCCCCAGCTCCGTATAACTTAAGGAGTAGAAATGAATAAAATTGCCCCCTTATAATTTTCCAAATTATTTACTCTTGTAGACCTAGTATTAGAATTTCTACCGGAGTTGTTATAGAAAAACTTGCAGAAGGTAAATTTTTGAAAGGGCACGCAGACCTTTATATAAATTTGCAACCCCCTGCTAGAATTAAAATCAATCTCCTTCAGATACAAACCCAATTAGAAACGTTTGAAAGTAAAGTCCAAAATTCTTTCCAAGGAAAAGATCAGATAAGTCGCGTTCTGTTAGAAAATACCCTCGAAAATATTCAAACTACAGCACGCGCCCTATCAGAAATATTAGCCTTACCATGGATACAAACTGAAACCAAAAATTCCGAAAACTTTAACCAAAGAAGTAAAAGGAGACTGATAGATATAGGAGGGAAACTGTTCAAAGGTTTATTCGGATTAGCAACGAAGAAGATATTAAAAGAGTTGAACTTAAATTGAATCTCTTCGCTCGGAATCGACAATATAATGGACACATGTTAGAACAGACTATTAGGTCATTACACGAAAACAATCGCTTCCTTCACTCCCTTTCGGACAGATTCACACCTTGAATCCATGTTAGCTCAATACAAAGAACACAAATGATATCTAGAATTAATAGAAATAATGAACATACAAGTAACCCTAATCGATAAATACTTACAACGAATAACTACGATTCATTCCAAGGTTTTGCGTGCAACCCAACTAGCCCATGGAAAAATCACTCTTTCCACCCTAATACCATGGGAAATACTCCAGTCCTTGATTCACACCGCCCAGTCACAATTAAAATTATCACCCATATTCCCACTCAACCACACTAATTACCCTCAATTTCTAGAATACACCTGGACTGTACATGGACCACGCCCCTACACATACCTCATAATCATACCATTTTTCGATTTCCTCACTTATGACGTATATAAATTTCACCCTTTCCCAACACCCTACCAAAATAACTCTAATGTCTATCGATTGTATTTACCCACCGTACCACCTTACCTTTTCCTCACCAAAGATCTATCAGCTTATTCTATGATGTCAGATAGCGACGTCCGGCATTGCCGATTCCCGCAACCAAATAAACAACTCATCTGCCCTCCACTCAAACCAGTTATTCTTCCCACTACTAGGTCTTGCTTTATCGATTTAATTCGTGACCGGCATGCCCCCGTATGTTCATTAAAAAATTTCATTCCCCTAAAACCATCCAACTACGAATTGGACCAGACATCTGGGTTTCCTTCGCGAACAGGACTGCCGCTACCCTCGAGTGTCCATCAAATTATTCCCTCATTACAATCCCTATGATTATTCGGCTACCAATTGGTTGCTCCTTGCGTTCAAAAGCCCTCCAAATATACAACCCGTATAAGGTTACCCTTAATAACTCATACCCATTTCCGTCGCAAATTAAATTTAAACCCGTCATAGAGATCTTAAATCTCTCCATAAAACCTGTAACCATCCTACCCGAACTGCATGCCCCTGAATGGAATGATCAATTGAGCCGGTTTAAAATTTCGGATGATAACCAAAACAACCTCTTACAAATACTACAACCGGTAACCATTTTCTCAACATCTGCCGTTAGTATCATTATTGTGTGTGCTATTATCCTCGGTATATTTGTGATGAAAAGATCGTTCTGGGAACAAAGAAAACCCAGTGACACGGAACATGAAACTATTTATGCACGACCAAGAGTGCGTACCCAGACCACGTGAACTAGACTTAACCACCCGACTTATGTTGTATATATAAATCTGTACTATAAAACCAATAGTTATCATCTAGTTAGCCTTAGTTAGGATGTTACGTTATTATATTAATACATTCTAGAGGGAAGAGCCCTGTAAAAATGAACCATAAATAATTCCCATATTCCTATATTATCTTATCCTTCATGTAATTCTTGTATTCATTTATATAGTCTCTGTATCCATTGTAAGAAAAAGTATCCATTTTAAAAATTCATGTGTTATATGGTTCATGTATAATCTTATATATTTAACTTTATATAATGCCTATACTCATATGTATGTACGTGTGTGTATTCATTTTTACATAAGGACCAAAATCGCCCAACGCGAGTTTGGATAAAATATTTGATTCGCTTTCTACTTTGCTAAATAATTGGTGACCTGTTGTTTTTTAAAAATCTCATAATCATTTTTTTAGATTTCGCTTAATAAGGAATCCTGTTAAGCTTTGCAATGTTCACATTTTGTATACACTCTCTTTCGTTATAAACAATGAGAACATGTCTTGCCTAAGCATTAAAATTGTACATCTTAAACCTTAAAATTTCACTCATATGCATATTTTAGTGTAAAGATGCATAGTCCGATTTCCACTTTTAGTTAACTTGGCAGATCATGATAACATCAGATCTGAAAAGTCGCGGTTTAAGATAAAAATATGGTTTCGTCTTCAAATATTTTGTTTACTCGTTCAAGCCTTACCACAGCTAAAAAATTTTACTTATTTTCAAATATTGTGCAAAAATAATACAGCCTTCTTAGCATTTAATAATAATAATGTTAGCAGTTTTTGGGTATATAAACCCATTAAAATTAATCCATTGGCATTCAGAAGCTAATTCAGAGGCTGAGCACTACCTGTATCTTTTAGCAGTAAAGTTACAATTGAAGAAACTTTTTATTGTCCCCTTCGAGCCTTGCTCTCTTCAGAAAAACTTAGAAAACTTTCCGGATACGCTATAAGAAGAATCCGGAACCTTCAGCATTTAGATTGCAAATCTACCAGAGTCCTCCGAGCCACTATAGAAGAACTCGGAGAGTAACATAGAAAAAACCACTTCAAGTCACACATCCGTTGCTTGCTCCTAAACCAGAACCCCCGTCAATCCGAACCACCCCAGGGCCATAGACGGAGGGGTTAACATATATATATATATATACAAAGCTGGGCACAAACCGTTAATCCGTTAATCGTTAACGATTTAACTTTTAAGTTAACTTTGAAAATCATTATCGGACTAATTAACTTCCGTTACATTTAACTTCCGTTAACTCAAGTCCGTTAACCAAAAAATTCATAATTAAACGTTTAAAAGTTTCTATTATTTTCAGTGCTGAGCAGGTGCGCAATTAATCCGCCACTGTTAATAGTGATGAACGAATTTCCATTTCCGCAGTGCAAAATCAGGCGATATATTTGTTTCCGTCGCCACAATTTGTGTCTTACCAAATATGGTAGTTATTTATGGCATTGGTTTGAGCAAAACATGGTCGACTGTAAAATCAGGCGGAAAGATTTGCCATTTGAGTTGAATGTTTCAACTTCTTTCAAGAAATATCACGAGCATTTTAAGGCACTTTCAATAATATATATATGTAACAATTACAACAAATAACTACATTCGTTTCATTTGCAGTCTGTCTCTTGCGCAACATGTTTGTGCTAGTGAATATTTAAAAATAATCGTTGTCAAGTGAGTCATGTATATTTATATGTCTGTGAGTACCTTATTAGTAGTCTCCATGATACATTTCAAGAACCATAAAACTGATCAGGTAAGATTTCAATTCTCATGTCACTTTGATGACATAAATTAAGTCAATTGATGTCTTACAATGGGAGCGTTTTCACCTTAACCCTTTATGTCCTGGCGGTACTTCTAGGTACCACATCTTTAAAATCTCCATAATTATTTTTCTACCCGTTGATCCTGCCGGTACTTTCAAGTCCCAATGTGAATTAGTTTCTTTATGAGATAATAGATGGCGTTGAGAAGTAAATGTGAGCGTGTGGCGCCAGAGGCTGTTTACTCTTTAGTATCTCTGCCATCCCCTCCAGTGCTGCAGTGGAGCGTTTGTTCTCTATGGGCAAGGACATCCTGAGGGCCAAGAGATCATCCCTGTCTGATGAAAACTTTGATATGCTAATTTTCATGAAGGGCAACATGCATCTCATGGACAAAATGGAGAACGAGAAGAGGGAAAATTAAATTATATATATATTGTGTTTTTCATTTTTTTTATAATAAAAGTTAACGTTAACGGTTTATCGGTAACTTCCGTTACATGTTTAACGAATTAACGGATTAACGGTTAACGAAGTTAACTTTTTGGTTAACGGATTAGCGGTTAACGAAGTTAACTTTTTGGTTAACGGTGCTCACCACTGTATATATATATATATATATATATATATATATATATATATATATATATATATATATGAGGTGTCCCGCTTTTGGCTCCTGAAAATATAGTCATTTTAGTTTATAACTCCAAAAATAGAAAAATGTCCCGCTTTTTGCTCCTAAAAATATGGTCACTTTAGGAATCGGTCTTCAGGTTCTCGTAACCTATGTGCATTATTTTACATTTGTTCAAATTGAGTGGCATTTGCCAAGTACCAGACCATTCGCTCAACCTATCAGAATCATTTTGAAGAGAGAGAGAGTTACAAGGAGTTACAAGGAAAAGAAGTACTTCAAAAGGCCTTGCGGCCCATACCGAGGAGGTACCAATGGCAACGGGTGCCAGGGAAAATTTTCTACACACTCAAATAGTGTGCAAGATTTGGTCTAACCTTTTCTTGAACTGATCCACAGAGGAACTGTTCACAACTTCTGAAGGTAACCTGTTCCACGTGTCACAGATCTTATATGTAAAGTAATTCCCACACACACTAGTCCTAAACCGTTTCAAATCCAACTTCCAACCATTGTTGCGAGTTGGGTTATCATTTAAACTAAACATGCTTCTAAAATCGACATCGTTGAACCCGCGTAAGAGCTTGAAAACCTCGATCAGTTGACCGTGCAGCCTCCGAGTTTCCAGCGAAAACAAGTTCAGGGCGCGTAACCGTCGATTGTAGCCCATATGCCTAACGGAAGGGATTAACTTTGTGACCCTCGCCTGCACTCGCTCCAGCCTCTCAATATCTTTCCTGAGGGTGGGCGACCAGAACTGCACAGCATACTCCAGGTGCGGCCGAACCAGGGAATTGTACAGAGAGAGCACAATCTCCTTGTTCCGAAACTGAAATTGCCTCCTGATATAACCCAACAGCTTCTGGGCTTTCTTTTCCACCTCTACGCACTGTTTCGTAAACTTAAGGTCGCTGATGATTAGCACACCCAAGTCCTTTTCCAAATCAGTCGCCTCGATATTGTTCCCCAACATCGAGTAGTCCGACTTGGGATTGGCGTAGCCAATGTTCATCACTTTGCATTTACCCAAGTTAAACGGCATTTGCCATTTTTCGGACCACTCTCCTATCCTACCTAGGTCCGCACGCAGTTGCTCGATCGCTTCGGGCGTCCCAACATTGGCCCCAAGCTTGGTGTCATCAGCGAATTTGGCGATACGACTGACGATGCCACCGTCGATATCATTTATGTAAATGATAAACAACAGTGGCCCCAAAACGGAACCCTGAGGAACCCCACTAGTGACCGAGGCCCATCCCGAACTAACCACTTTAATTACAACCCTCTGCCGCCTATTCTTCAGCCAGTTTTCAATCCACCTACCTATTTCCCCACCGATACCCAGCGCACGCACTTTCGCCATTAGCCGGCAGTGAGGTACCTTATCAAAGGCTTTCTGAAAGTCGAGATAAAGTATATCAATCGCCCTACTCTTATCATACTCACTCAACATGACGTGGAAAAACTCGAGCAAGTTGGTGAGACACGACCTATGCCATCTAAACCCTTGTTGGGAGTCCCCAAGCAACTTGTAGGAATCCAAACGGTCAACGATCGTATCCGCTATTATCCCCTCTAATAATTTACCTACAACTGAAGTGAGACTAATGGGACGATAGTTCCCTGGACTTTCGTGATACCCTTTCTTAAAGATAGGGATCACGTTGGCTTCCCTCCAGTCACCAGGCACCTGGCCCGTCTTTAACGATTTGTTGAAGACTGTAGCCAGGTGGGGAGCCACCTGCCAGGTGGGGAGCCACCTGGTCGCGCACCTCTCGCAACACTCTGGGGAGAAACTGGTCTGGACCTATCATGCTTCTAATGGGCTTTCTACTATTAACATAACTGAAGAACTCCTTAGGGTTCCCCTTGCAGAGGCTGGCCACCCGTAGTTCTTCGTTACGTTTCGCTAGCCTAACCTTCGCCTTCACTTCCCTACACAGGCGGACATACGCTTCAGTGTTCTCATGGGAACGATTGACCTTCGCCCTCCTATACGCTACTTTCCTATTTCGGATAGCCGAAGCGATGTCACGATTGAACCACTTAGGCTGCGTTGAAGCATGGGTGACCGGTTTTGACGGTATGGCAGCAGACTGCAGCACCATAAACTCGTCCCGGAATGCACTCCACACTCCCTCAACATCGCCGCCGACCTCTAACCCCATCTCACCTACGCTATCCCGGAGGCTAACAAAGCCCGCCCGCCGGAGATCGAGCTTACTGCCTCTCGAGTTACTACGCTTCACCCGAGGGACGCACACACGGAACCTAATCAGACCGTGATCACTCCCGCCCAACGATTCGTCAACGGTGAGGCCAGTGACGAGGTTGTCTTCGGTCGTGAATACTAAGTCTAGAACGCTTTCGCCTCGTGTAGGCTCATTGACCCACTGAGTGAGGAAGTTCTCATCAGCAAAGTCAACTAGCCTCCTCTCTTCAGCATCAGCAGTCCTGTTTTCCCACTTTATGCCGCGACAGTTGAAGTCTCCTAAAACTACACACACCCTATCCTCTAGCAGGCTACTGAGTTCGGTGTACAGGGCTGAAGAGAGAGAGAGAGAGAGAGAGAGAGAGAGAGAGAGAGAGAGAGAGAGGAGAGAGAGTTGATAAATAATTTTCAAACATAATCCTATACAAGTCAAAAAGATTTTCTTTTTTTATTTTATAGAGTAGTAATAATAATAATAAAAATAATAATAATAATAATAAATCTGTATTGGTAAAAATAAATGTTATAATAATGCAATAATTTTATACCAAATATATTTATTTATTTCTACGTGAGTAGTATGACTCTTAAGGTTTAAGCTTTACTTTTCTCTCAAATTAATTATAAGATAAAAGTATTTACTCTAGTATAAATATTATGATTAATTATTATATAAAACAAACTTCGTACTTATTAGTTATGCAATATACAAATATGATTAATTATGATTACATACAGTCATACATCGAGATTCGCCTTAGATGTTGCGAAGGTTAGACAAAACCAATCATTAATTATTAAATTATTAATATTATTATTATTATTACCTCGAGATTCGGCGCTACAACCTTCGTCGTTTCGCTATCTTGTCGCTATATAATTAATACCATGCTTCCAGATTTGTCGTGGGTTTTCGTTGTTCGGTCGGTTGTCGTAACCCACTCTCATAGGTATCTTTGTCATCCAAAAAAAGAGTAATAAAGGTTATTATCTGATGCTGATTTCCTTGATCACTCTAGTACATTATTTAAAGAGTTAAAACTACTAAAGCTCGATGATGTAATCAAACTGGCACATTTTATTTTTATTTACGAGTGTAAGAAGTCTAAGAACAAAATCATTAACTTACAATGGGAATAAATATTTTGTAACTCATCAAGAAATCTACTCATATCAGACCAGAAATAGATCAAAGCATTTCAATTTAGATTGTCTTCATCTTAAAAACTATCCATTTTCATTGGATTTAAACTATGGAATGATTTAAATGCTGATATAAAAAATATTGTAAATGTAAATTCATTTAAAACCAAGTTGAAATCCCCATTAATAATGGCATACTAATAAAAATCTGGGATTAATGTACATTACTATTGTTTATTCATTTCTCGTGTGTAATCTAAGGTTAAAGATACATTCTGTCATTGCCCATCTCTTATCTCTCGAGTATAATATTGATTTCTTTGTATGGTATTGGTATAATACCTTCAACAATGACCTTACATTTGTCATCTCGATAATAAGATTAATACACACCTTAACTCTTAATAATACTTATTCATGATTTATTTATTGTCAAAAATAAATATCTGTTTTATTTTTAATAAGAGCCCAGTAAAGCCTAAAGCTTAAGGACCAAATTAAATAAAATTAATAGTCCAACTTCAAAATTATTTATCATTGTAAATTGTAAAATTAATATATTTATTTTTTTATTAATAAAGGTTATTGAATTCAATTACAAAAAATTCAATCAAGCTCATCAAAGTCTCCTTCCAAGTCTCATTCCCATTCTCTTTTCAACCCCCCCCCCCCCCCTTCAACGATCCCCCTCCTCCTTTCTCACCTTCAGAATTTAATCTTAACCTTCTTTTCCAGATTTAAAGGTTAAATAATAAATTGTCCAACTTTTCAACCATTTTTTTTCAGGTGAAAAACTATTTTTCTAAAAGGTTTATTGATTGCATTTTGTCATTACTATGTCTATATTTTAGTTTAGGCATAGTTTAATTACAATATTCATTGTATTTCTTGGTCAAAAATGGTTTGAGACTGTCTGGAACGCATTAAAATTTATAACATGGGTTTCTACGGGAAAATCGTTTCCGACCTTCGTCCCCTTCTTCAGGAACCAATTGCGGCGAATCTCGAGGTATGACTATACGATAACAAAAGGTTTATTTATGGTTATGTAGAGGGTAATTTTCCAGAATTTTAACTCTAAGAAAACAGGCGATTTTTGAGATGAAGACAATCTAAGGTGAGGAATAACATGCCTATATTTCTATGCCTAAAGGAGTGAATCTCTTGATGAGAAATCATATAAAAATTTAACTTTTTCTGTAATATTTACAAAGAAAATAACTGTTATTATACGTACGAATTATAAGCGATTATAATGCGTTTCCCAACAGTAAAATTTACTGTATTGCACTTGTTAAATTACAATTACAGTACCTGCTGTTATAGTGGACATAGTTTGCTTCTGACGTTTGGTCAATTACTAGGAATTATTTAATTTGGAATTATTTACAATTATTTTCTTTGATTTTTATATTAACTTTTGAAGAATCTTGTTTACACTCAGTCACTCACTATAAGATTTTTTTATAAGTGTAAGGTAATTCCAGTATTTCTCTCTCTTTCAGTGTATATATATATATAATATATATATATACACACCACACACTGTATAATATATATATATATATATATATATATATATATATATAGGATGAATTTCACAATTAAACACGTGAAATGATGCAAACCCACAAAGAAAAAAGAAAAATTATTCCAAGTCCTTTCGTGTATTCAGAAGTACACTCGTCAGGGAATGACGAGGTGTACTTTTGAATACACGAAAAGTCTTGGAATCATTTTTCTTTTTCCGTGTGAGTTTGCATCATATATATAAATTATATATGATGAATAAAACCACGAAGGGAAAAAACAGAGTGGTGCTCAAGCGCTTTCGTCTAATGGCATACTCAGGAACACTGGAGTGAATAGAGAGTTCAAGACTATATGACGCGTTCGGTGGAGAAGGGGAACGCCACAAAATTCGAAAAATGAGTTTTTTGTCGTATAATTATCCTTTAAAACCTTTGCTTTACCTATGCAAAAAATTAGATGTTAGTCTGCACTCTTTCACGGTAAAATTTAGGTTTAAAGACAGGTGATAAACTAGCGAGATAGGTTCATCGAGGAGTTCAGGTGTAGAGACGAATAGCCACCTCATTATCTATAGTTTGTTCGGTGTGCGATGTTTGTTGTGTCAGCGAATTTGTTGTGAAGTTTCATTTGTATTATGTCTGAAAATGAATCTGTATATTCTGTAATGGTTCAAAATGGAATTGAAAATTGCCCTTCTACTATGGTTGGCCGAAAGAGAACTAAGAACATACAAAATTGGAAAAGACAGAAAATGAAGTGTAAGAGAAATTCTGGACAGGTGTATAAAAGCTGTTATACGAACAAAATTGTTAGTAAACGTGTTATAGGACCACCCTGTACTTGCAAAGATTTGTGTTTCGCTAAAGTTGGGAATTTGCAAGGAGTTTCAAAAATATTTGATGCTTTTTGGCAGATTGATTGTTTTGATGAACAGAATGGCTACATACAGCGATTTGTTTCTAGAGGTACTGTTAAACGAAGATACACCAAACAAGATGTAAGTCGAAGAAACATTACTTTTAAGCATACAGTAATGTCTGACGGTGTGGTGCATCAAATCTGTAGAAAAGCATTTCTTGATATTCATGGTCTCAGAAAAACGCGTACGGAATGCTGTAAGAAAACAAAGTGAACTATTATACAAGATTGTTAAAGGAACTGGAAGAAACCGAAACAGTTGAAGCAGGTAATACAACATTCGACGAAGAGGACCAAATAATGGATTACCCCAGTTAACATCAGAAGCTATCAATAAATAATATTGTAAAATTTCTTGGCGTTTTATTATATCGACATATTACTCAACAATATTTTACTCAAATATGTGTTCAAATTCATACAACATTTCAATAAACCGGAAAAATACAAAGGTTTAAAGTTTACAAACTTTAACTGCATTTTGTGGCATAATTCGAAAATGTTGCGTTCGCCCCTTCTCCACCGAACGCGTCATATATAGGTTACAAAAAAAAAATATATTATATATATATATATATAATATATATATATATATAATAAGTATAGAAATAAAAATTGTGGGAGGAGCATACACATTTGTAAAGAAAACTAACAATTTTAGCACTTTGCCCGAAACTCAACATAAGCTCAAATGGCTTGTTTACAGCCAATTTTTTATAGTTATCGTCTGAATGATACATAGGTCAAAGAATAAAGAAACAAAATAAATATAATTGGAAACAAAAATAAATAAAAATTTACAAAATGATGCTAAATGATATATAGGTCACAAACGAAATAAACAAAGAAATAAATACCCAGATAAAAACATAAAAATTGTAAGCGGAGCATACAAATTCAAGCTCAATTGGATAGTTTACAATCAATTTGATAGATGATGCCGAAATGATATATACGTCACAAAGAAATAAAATAAAGAAAGAAATATATATATATATATATTATATATATATATATATATATATATATATAATATTTTTCCCCATCTTGAAGTGAAGACACCGAGGTCGGAGGTTCGAATCCTAATGCTGCTGGTAATAATAATAATAATAATAATAATTTGTTCTGGGCGTTGTGCCAGTTTCTGGTCCTCTTGAATGATTATTATTATTATTATGTCCTTCACCACATGTTAATTTCCTTTTTAATCAAATCTCAGTGTCAGCATTTGTTTGGTTGAATCAGTCAAGGTAATTTCATCAAATAACTTGGAAGTCATGAATGGCCAAAACCCTCCCCAAATTAAAGTTATGAATTTGATTAATAATTGTCATTATAGTGGGATCCAAACCAAGAAACATTTGGGAAAAGAACACAATAGCAAAACGCCGATACACTCCAAATGAATGCAGTATTGTTCAAAATGTCATATAATATCGAGAAATAATTGAGAAATAATGATTATATAGACAATTTAGGGTGTGTTTATGGTATATGGTGAAAAATGCGAAATGAAAATGCAAGAGAGCGGAACCCTTTATTTTGTGAGGATACATGAGAAAACAGAACAGGCAAAATTTCTTTGTAATCCAACAACATTTAGAGGTTGCCCACAGCTGATAGGTATTTTCAATTTATAGGGCAATGGAAATTTTAATTCTCAGTTTAAATGATAAATTGCATCTCCAATATACATCTCCAATAAGTATTCAGAACAAATATATCGTGTGAGTATATTCACTAAATTCATAATTAACGATTAAAGTACATGACACCTCGAGTGTTGGCGTTCACATTTTTTCATCAAAGTGGCTTTGGAGGCTGTCGGCAAGACTTTACGATGTTCTTCGACGATTTGAATCATGAACTGCATCTGCTCTTCGTTCCGAGTCCTTCCAGCCTTCGTGAATTCTTGAATCAATGCTATGCCTCGCTCTGCTGCATCATTCACTACATTTAAGGAATCCACCCTGATCTTTGCTGAACCAAAGCTGGTGTTGTTTTCCCAGTTTGATGGATCCTCTTGCAGGAAATCGACCGGAAGATCTAGAAGGGTGAACAGATTGTACGTATTGGAAGAGCAAAAGTCTGCCAGGGTCTTTCCTCTTGGATCTGGAATCCAGACTCGTCGGGGGGGGAGCTTCTGACCCTTCAACGGAATTCATATTCTCTACCATTTTCCACTTCTCATCATCATCGACTGCAGGATCGAATAGTGCAAGGCCCACGTTTACCTCATTGAGGTACCAGAGATGCCGATTAAAACTCTTGTACCAGCGGCGTTGGTGTTTAGCAACTTTTGAAGGAGGGCTAAGTCGCTTCGTGGAGCGCTTGCTGCTTCTCTTGCTGAAAACCACGGAAGGACGTAATCTTGAGCAACGAAGAGACAGAAGTCCCGCAACCCAGAAATCAGGCGGTCACTGCTACTTGCTCCACGAGATGTTGAAGGACATTGGTTCATGTGCATCGTGAACTGGTATCTGAACATCCAAATCTTGAAAGAGTAAATTCCACGCGCCAACCGTGCTCGGTGCAAAGCCCCTGGAGCCATGAACACAGGGACTCCGACGTCCGTGAGGTACTCCTCCCAAGAAAATGACTACAAGTTCAAGAAGCTCTTTGTAGTCATCTCTGGGATGCTTCACTTTCAGAAGGTCATTTGCTTCATGAATCATCTTCTCGGCCCAGGGACTGATCACTGCAGCCGTGTCCTCTTCGTCCGCGGCAGTGGAGTATTCATTCAATTTCAGTTGCGGCCAAACATTACGGAAGCTCTGGAAAATCGTAATCTCAGGTCCTTTGGAAAGGTCTCCAACAAGGAGAGAAAAATACTGCTTCAAGCAGCAGTTCCAGCACGTGATGTCGACACGCAAAGTAAATCATTTCACGCCCGAGAGCCTGCTCTACTCGCACACACACACTCCTCCATGGATGCCGGTGTTGGTAGCTGTCGTGTCAAAGCAAAGAGCTTTGATCTTCTGGCCAAGATCCCAGTTTTCGATGGTTTCGATGATGACGATTGCTGTCCTTTCTGCCTTGGAGTCTGGGAGTTTGGGGATGGCTAGAATCTTGCTCATCCCATCCCCGGTAACTAAGATGGCTAAACGGTCGATTTTGTCTCTTCCCATTAAGTCTGCCATAAGTTTTCCATCCCAGTGAAGAACAAGAGGGCATTCAGGCTTGTAGGAAGCTCTCACCTCTGCTTCGCGGGCTGATCTGTACCTGGATCTGCTGGCCCGAATAGCACTTGGACTGAGGCACATCTCACTTATGTCCTGACCCATTTGCATGCCAAAGGGGATGAGAACACGAGCAGCTGCCCTGTCGCTCATCCGCGTGCGGTCCAACGCCGCAGCGACCTCCGAACTGATTGCCGTCGTCCCACGGCGATGTTTTGGAGCCGACGATGTAACTGGCTTTCTTTCGGGACTTGTTTCCTCACTTGATGACGCTGACGATGAGGTTTCCATAACAACGGTAGCAGAGATTTCTTCCATTTCCTGCACATGCCTGTCTTTCCGTTTCAATTCCTGAGCAGTTCTTTCTTGGGCCCTTGCGACTTTTTTGGCAATCTTCTTGTCGACATTTCCAATCCTTCCTCTCCGACCCTCCTCCCTTTGAGCAAGCAGGAAGTCCTTGTCCTCCTGAATTTTGATAAGATTTAGGGCATTTGGTGACCAATGTCGAAAAAGTTGTTCAAGCTTGACCTGAACGCAGCCTGGTTGTCCAAATTGGTCTTCGTTTTCCGCGAAATTCTCTTCTTCAAACCCTGCCATTCGTCATGCAATTTCCGGACGTGCTTCTTGACGTCGTGCGGATGTTTCGTCGGTAAACCTTCTGTCACCCAGATTTCAATGATGGCTTGTGATGTCGAGGACACACTCTCAGCTAAGGATTTCTTCTCTTCATTGTGGAGATGGAAAAGGTACTTCAATACATCACCTCTTGAAGGTAATTGCTGACCGGCAATAGTAGCACTTGATGACCCCACAAGCCAGATTGATTTCTTCGATCTTGTACATGCCGCCATCGTTCACCAGTTATCTGTGAATAAAACAAAACAGTGAAATTGGTAAGTTAATTTAACCCATTCATGGATAAAGTACCTCAGGAAAATGTGTAGAAATAAGCCACCCTCTTTGTAACCGTAATCTGTGTTCAAACAATGATTGGCTGATAACCCATGAACACAATATGTATTAAAATTATAATAATTTTGCGAAATCATGCATACGTAACCATTTACAGTATATCCAATCCATATATAAATTTAAAATAATCTACGTTACACTACACTATTTCACTCAGACGATGCGAAAAAAGATGATTGCAATACGCTGAAGCAGAGAGCGTCCAAAATTTTATACGCATAAAAATTAAACCTTATAACTATGTTTGGAAACAAAAATATTGCCGGTAAAACAAGTCATTATACTTACAAACAATTCATAATACCATCCATTACAGTGCTAAGTAAAAAAAACGTTTCAAATATATGAATTATTTAAATAACACTTACCGTTATGAGAACTGTGATGCTTCTTGGCCACCATTACGCAAAGGTGGGCAGTTGCGCCGCAAAAAGTTGCGGCGCAACTGCGGCGCAACATTTTGTTGCGCTTGCGCTTGCGGCGCAACTTTTTGAAAAGGGTTGCGCTTGCGCGTGCGGCGCAACTATTTCAGCAGAGTTGCGGTTGCGGTTGCGGCGCTACAAAAATTGTTGCGCGTGCCCACCACTGCCATTACGTAAATGCACGAAAGACGTGAGTAATGAAGAGAAAACGATTTAGAATTAAAGAAAATTCATTTGTTGGTATACTGAAGTAAAGAAATATGGATTATCAGAACGCAATTGACAAATGCAATTTCTAATTTTGGGGACGCTGTGTATCAATGGGTTAATAAACACTAGAAGTGACTTAAAAAGGGCGCATAAATAAATGAGCATATGGGTAAAACTTTGGGGTCTTTGGGCAACCTCTAAATATTTGATGATTTTCCAAAAAAATCATGTGCTTTATTTGCTTCCGGAACCTCATCATTTGCGGGGTTCCGTGACCCGAAATTCACACTTTCAGTTTTTAAAAGCACCCTAATAGACATTATGCACTGTGCAGTAAATTGCAACACATACCTGCCTGCCTTGTCTAAAAACTTGTGTAAAAATAGCGATTTAATTAGAACAGACTGATGGCTCTACTCTATCAGTTTTTATAATGTAATAAAGAATAAATACATTTAACTGCATCTGCGTTCAACAGATGGCGCGAGGGAACTGTTTGTCGGAGTAACATTGAAATTATTAAAACGCTGTGATAACGAACTTGACCTTGAACAAATAGAATATTTTTCTCCTGAATAAAATGGTGACTACAGCAGGAATCACTGAATAAAAAAATCCAGGATTAAGTGCCATAATATATATATATATATATATATATATATATACAGACACGGCGAAATCCATGTTTTTGGTTCAGTGTTGAGATATTTCACGTAAGAAAATGAAAGCAGGAGTAGTGACGTTTCACTCCAATCACTGGCGCAATTTCAAGCTTTATTTTGCGAAAACTTGAGCTTGAGCTTGAGAATGCTCCAGTGATTGGAGCGAAACGTCGCTATCCTGTTTTCAGTTTCACACACATATACCGTATATATATATATATATATATATATATATATATACACACACACACACACTCTAATGTGGATATACTAATGTGTAATCATATATATATATATATATATATACTAATGTGTGATCAATATAGATAGTAAAAACGCAGAGTCGAAAAACTAAAAAAGCTATTATATTTTACAGCTTATACGCATTAACTATTAAGTAAAGAAGTAAAACAAGAAATTCCTTGGAAATATACTTTGAAAATGATGAGGAAGCATCACGCTAAGTCCTTATTTAATGTATAGATACTATACTACAAATACATTCTAATTGAATGGTGTGTGTATATATATATATATATATATATATATACACACAAAGGGTGTTTCACAACCTGTCTGCCATACTTTGGGAGGTGATTTGAGGGGTGATATAGAGTAAAAAAGTAATACAACATCGATGCTATTTCCAACCATTGCGGAACTACGGACGTTTTAATGGAAGAAAATAAACGAGAGTATTAATCTGAGTTTTATTGCTACATTTTATGAGATACACCTTATAAATGTTCAAAATGTCCGCCTCGGTTTTCAATGCACAGCCTTGCTCATTCCAAACAAGAGTCCACTGCCCATTGAATCATTTCGGGGTGTTCTCGTATGTAAGCAGCGGCATCCATAATCCGAAGCAAGAGTTCCTCTCTCGTTTGTACTTTGGTCTTGTAGATCATCTCTTTCATAAGGCCCCATAAAAAGAAACCTAACTGGGTTAGGTCCGGAGATCTCGGGGGCCACGATATTGGACCAGCACGACCAATCCAACGATTCCCCTACCGCTGATTCAAGTAATCCGTAACATGACGACCAAAATGTGGTAGCGCCTCATCGTGCTCAAAGAACATCCTGCGCTTTATCTCCAAGGGCACGTCCTCCATCAAAAGCGGCAATTCGTTCGTCAGGAAGGTCAGATAAATATCAGCAGTTAATCGTTGTTCCAAAACTAACGGTCCAATCAGCTGATCTCCAATTACACCGCACCAAACATTCACCGAGAATCGATGTTGAAAGTTTCCTTCAACGATACCATGGGGATTATCAGCGGACCACAAATGGGAATTTCGTCTATCGTTAATTCCATCCCGAATGAATTGTACTTTACAAGTCCCTAGTCAGGCCTCATTTGGAATATGCCGTTCAGTTTTGGTGCCCGTACTTGCGTGAGGATATTGATAGGTTAGAAAGGGTTCAGCGTCGTGCCACGAAACTTATTCCGACATTGCGCAATAAGCCTTATGAAGATAGGATTAAAGTGTTAGACTTGTATTCACTCGAAACTAGGAGATTAAGGGGGGAGCTTATTGAAGTTTTCAAAATCGTTAATAACATCGATAACGTAAATTTTGACAATTGTTCACTTTCGATAATAGTAATACTCGCAATAACGGATTCAAGTTGCGTGGCAGACGTTTCATTACTAATATCGCTAAAAACTTCTTTACGTTTAAAGTAATTGATAAATGGAATAATCTTCCCGCGTCAGTCGTTCATTCTACCAGCGTTAATGTGTTTAAGAACCGTCTTGACAGACATTTTAAAAATATTAACGTTGTTTAAAATTAAAAAAGAAAGTTAACAACAGGAGCTCTGGTGGTGGTGCTCGAGGATGAGTCTGTTGACGATGAATGCCAGCTTGTGACATGCCAGCGTGATGCCAGCAATAAAAAAAAAAAAAAAAAAAAAAAAAAAAATTAGACTAACACGAATGTAGATGTAGCTCATAGCGTAAACTAACCACTTTTTGTTTAACTTTACCTACTTTTTTTTTTTCTTATCCTCCTTACTTTGCATGTTTGTAGTTTGCATGGTATGACAGTGAGTTAAGACTGTGTTTGCATGGTTTGTAAGCGTTCTTATTTTACTTCTTTCATCTTTCACCCCTCTCCTATATTCTCCGACTATTTTTCTGACTTGTCGGCAGTGGCCGGCGGATGATGATGGTGAGACTTTTTCCCTCTTTTTCTGAATGAATGTTAACCCACGAATGATAGGTGTTGCTCCTTACTTAACCCCTTATTCTCCTCTCTTCTCTTAACCCCCTACTCTCTCCTTTCTCTCGGGCTAGCCTTAGAGTGGATCTTAGGGTCTTTGTTAGCCTTAGCTTCTGTAGATCTGTAGATCACTAAACAGTATGCGATTAAGAATTTTGCGATGCATAACCATTCACTGGCAAAATTGAACACGTTTATCGTAATCATCCGGTTGAAGAGCTTGCACACGTTGCAAATGATAGGGATACAAACCCTCATCATGTATGGTTCGCCATACACGCGATGCGGATTCACCAATTCGTTTAAAAATCCTTCGAACACTGGTAGTTGGGCTACGTTGTACTAGGTCCAGTATGCGCGCCTCCACAGCAACGGGCCGTCGTGCTACATGCTCTTGGTTACGTGGAACAATTGTCCCTGTTTTCCTTAATCATTGGTGTGTGTCACTAAACACTTTCCTGTTCGGTATTCGGTGGTTCGGAAAACATCTTCGATATTCCTCAACTGCCGCTTTGCTGTTACCATCACAGAATCCATAAATGAAATGGATATCAGCGTATTCAGCAGGTGTGAACTGTTTATTCATTTTCATTGTTCACCTTAGCGCAACACAGTGTCTCGTAGCACAGATCAGAATCAAGTGAAAGAAAAAACTGAGGATTAGTAGTGTAGTGGTAACTTTGTTAACCGAAAGCACCAGTGCTGCCATCTATCGAATTACACACCATGTAGGGATTTGTTGTTTGCACATTTTTAAAACGTCTGTAGCTCCGCAATGGTTGGAAATAGCATCTACGTTGTATTAACGTTTTTACTCGATATCACCCCCAAAGTATGGCAGACCTGTTGTGAAACACCCTCTGTATATATATATATATATATATATATATATAATATATATATATATATATATATATATATATGCTTGTTTGTTTTGTCCAGTTTGTGTAGAGCAAGCCTGAAGGGTTGTCCCCCCCAATTTCCTTGTGACGAAAGCCAGCTTAACCTTAATCCTAGCTGGGTCAGACCTACCAGCTTACGTGGATGAGTTGGATCAGGTAGACCTATCTCATACGAGAGTAGGTCTTAGGTCTGCCGAATGTCAAACCACGGCCTTGTTTCGGCTTTGGGCCTACCTTTTTCTACACTCCGATTTAATTACCACACCCACTGTGACGATACGATTACGTGGGTGATTAGCTCCTTAAGGACGGCGTCGCTAGTTCCCACACATATGTTCGAAAAAAACAATTGTCATTGATCCATTGTGGTCTTTACTTGAACCACATATAGAAAAGACCCCTTTCCTAATAATACCAAAATATAGGGCAATTGCTCAGTATTTTGGTATTTGGTATTTCTTTTCTAATACCAATATACTCTAAGTACATTATGTCTGTCCCATCCGCAACAAAAAAAAATACTGTGGAATGGCCCTGTTTTTGACAAAAAACTGTTTTTTAATATACGATTAGATGAAATAAATGGTGTGACATCACGTGACAGCTATACTTGTTCCTTATTTGTGGGACCTTCATTCGTCCTATTACACCTATGAACGTATTGGAACTTGTCTGGCTGTTTCCGTTCCAGAAGTGACGTACTTGTTTAAATTCATCTGAGACCTATTCCCTTACTTTATATAATATATTGAGTTTTTTATTTAAATTACAAAAATTTGTATTATATTTTGTATTATGAATAAATCCCTTATTTTTGCAATTCTAACACACCAGGATTGATAATAACTGGACGTGTCTGCAACACAAACTAACGAATATGGTGTTGGATGGTTTTTGGACTGAGCTAACACGGAGAATTGTTGCTTTCAGTGGTGATGAACCACGTACGGGAGCCTCGTCAGTACACTGACCTCTTATTTGCTTGGCAATGTTGCTACGAGCTGCTTGTAACCTGAAATCGGCGTATGGGCGGAATCATAGGCGTATGGGATGGCACTTTACTGGGGGGGGGGGGGGGGGGAATTTGCCCTGATTTCCGCATAAGCACTATGTGTAGCATAAAATAACGCAAAGGTTAGACTATGAGTAACATATATTAAAGCCTTTTTCATATAAAAAACATTACAATTTAAAAAAATGAGATAAAATTTTGCTACAACATTTCTAAATGAGAAGCAAAACTACGGCATTGCAGTTGATATAGAATTCAGTAAGTCCTCAACTTACGTTTTAATTATTAACTACAGGTATAGTAGCAAGTAATTAATTCACCTCAAGAATTAAAAAAAAACCAAATGAATGTCAGGAAAAATCTGCCTTGAAAATGCTCAATTCCCTAGTCCTGGAGGGGGGAGGAGCTGCCGTCCCCCAGACCCCCCCGTCTCATACGCCTATGTGCGGAATGATGCTCCATATGAAGAGATGTTAAACTTTTCATCCTTCCACTTAAGCTATGAACGCATCGATTAATATAATATATGTATTATTTTTCACCCTCCGAGAATTTTTTGTTACGTATGTTCAATCATGCAAAAATTGTAAATATGTTCACTAAAAACAGTTCAAAGATAGATAGTTGCTTTCTTGTAAATAAGGCTTATGATAGTGTTATCGTAATACTATATTGTTCCATATTGTACAATAAACTGATGGAAAAAATTTCCATTGATATATGTCGAATATCCTAAATGACGTACTGGTATTCACATCAAGCATTTCCAGTCAAATGGGGAAGTGTGTTCTCTGATCTTTTCAAATCCTCATGTGGAATACGCCAAGAGTATTCCACATTTGCACACACAGTATGTACAAACATTTACTGTACATATTGGTGGTTTGTCTAACTCACTTAATACTATGAACATCGATTGTTTTAGAAGTGAAATTAGGATAAATAATTTACTTTATGCTAATGATATATGGTGTAATCAGATCATCAGTTAAAGTGTTTATTAAATATACGTAAAGATTAGGTAGGAAAGCATGATACTGTTTCAGTTTTGATTAAACAAAAGTTACGTATTTCTGTACTAAGCAGTTTCGACAGCGAAATACACATATTTAAATTAAATGGAATTGCTGTTAATTTGATACATGAATTAAATATCAGGGCATAATATATCCACTTCCCTAAGCGATGATCCTAATATTAATTACGAAGGAATACTGTAACTTATATATAATATGTCAAATTAAATCAAATCAGATTTGGTAATAACTAAATTCAAATATTATACAACTGAGACCCATTCCAAATGTTTTATTCAAGTGTATCTTCTCAACAACTGTAGGTGACCCCCTAATAAAAACATGGAGAAAACGCTGAACCTACAGTATTTTACAGGGTGTCCACAATGTCTTGTCATCCCAGTAAAATACTAACTGATTTTCGTTTTTCTTTCAGACCCATTTAAAATGTGTGACAGCAGCAACTATACGACTGACCAACGCATATTGAAATGGTACCTGGGTCCATGAGCGACCACGTAATGGTAAAGCCATTAAAAATATTTGTGCAGACTTCCAGGACCGATTCAATCGTGCAGCTCTTACAAAACTGAGCCGCACGATTGAATCGGTCCTGGAAATCTGCACAAATACGAGGGTAAGTCAAGAAATAGCGGCAATTTGTCCGTCTTTTTTTCTAGAATTGTCTACACTGCCGACCGTTGGCGACGATTTATCTTCCAAATTTTAGGCTAAATTGAGAAAAGGAGTTTTTATTTAAATTGAATGCCACATTCAGTCAAAAATGTTCCTCTGCTTTGCTATAAAGCTCCACGCTTTATGATCGACCCTCTGTATCATCTGCATCCTTTATTCAGTTAAGTTAAAAGCTGATATTATTAATACGTTTAAACTTTTTATTTTAATATTGTATAATTACTCGTTTATACCACTTATTACTTTTCCGCACATTGTACTTTTTATGGGACTAGTTATATGCTGCCAATAAAGATGACGTTAAATTCTTCCTTCCACTGAAGCTATGGAAGCCTTGGTTTTGCTTCCCCCCCGAGTTGTTCATTCAGATGAAGTTCAAGCTTGTTTCTTCACCTTAGAGGCTTAGACCTACATCTTAAAGTGGAATCCGTACCACGACCTACCACGGGTGGTCAGAAATTACAACGTCCTCGCCCAGACTCGATCTCACGACCTCCCGATCAGCAGTCACGACCTCCCGATCAGCAGCCCAACGTCTAAACCACTTGGCTACCCAGGGTACCCATTTATCTACCAACCAATTTTTATTGTATGGAAGGATGAACAGCTGGGTTTGCTGCGCGCCGACTGCCGTCACCGGGAACCGAACCCGAGGCCGGTGGATTCGTAGTCAGCGATGCTAACCATTACACCACCGAGGCGAATATATATATATATATATATATATATTATATATATATAAAAATATTAAGTGGAAACAAAATTAGCATAATTAAATCAATTAAGACCTAAGAAGTTGATTGTGCAATAATCGATTGCAACATTTATTAATTATGTGGACAAATTCGTTGAGGCCCATGAAACAGCAGGAAGGAAAAAGACAAACTGCACATGCATAGATAAGAGAGAGAGAGAGAGAGAGAGAGAGAGAGAGAGAGAGAGACGGCAGAAGAATAATTCTGAAAATATTCCACAACGGTAAGAGAAAGAAAAAGATTTTATCGGTGTCAAGGTAGACGTCATTCTGCAAGGTCGCATGGAGCCATATTAATGGCCACTTGAAATCTATATCGTGTTTACATTTTGGCATTCCATATAAGATGTTACCTCCAACGAGATTAAAAGACAAGTATAGGTATCTGAGGACGAAACTACCTCTAATGTAATTGGGATCAAAAGATTTGTACAACTCCATTTGACTCGCTGGTCATGATCTCGCAAATGAGAGAAAAGGGCATTTTTTATAAATATATTTTATTCCAAGTTTTCAGATTTCTGCCGGTTTAGACTATATGTATCATTTATCAACGCAGTTGTACAGTTAACGAAATGTGCAAAACCTGCGTCGATGAACCCTGGGACCCCAGAGGTTCGTAATATATATATATATAATATATATATATATATATATATATATATATATATATATATATATATATATATATCAACATATGTTATTCTCGTAATTAAAAAATATCCCTTTGAATCTAATAATTTAACCTTTTCTTAATAAATCTGTGACTTTAAATGCAAAGCTGGGCACTTGCGTTTTTTTTGCGGTACTGCGGTACTGCGGTACTACCGCACTACCAAACCGGTATCGCATAACGCAGTACCGCAAAGGATCGCTGAAAGTACAGGCTGTACTTTCAGCGATCCTTTGCGGTACTGCGTTATGCGGTACCGGTTTGGTAGTGCGGTAGTACCGCAGTACCGCAGTACCGCAAAAAAAACCGCAAGTGCCCAGCTTTGTTTAAATGTCTATAATTATTATATTCCTTTATGGTTCATGCAGATTTCATTAAGCATTCCAGAGACTTCGTCGCATACGTTAGAAACGTAACTTTCTCCTGTGGAGAATTCATTGGCTTTCACATAAATCCTCGTTTACGAAACACTTTACAAAACGCATTACAATTCCTTAGGAATAATTTTCTACGATGAAGACCTTCCCCATTACTTCAGATATTTTCAGAAGAAACTACACCATACGCGCTTTACACCAAAAGATAGAGTACATCCTCGCCAATAATTTGATGTAAACATCGAACAAATTCGTTCACTACAAAAAAGTTTAGAGCAAAGTTTATTTGTCCCAAAAGTTGTTCAGCCGAGTAAGCTGTCCGTCCGCGTGACGCTGGGCGGAGCTTATTCGTCGAGAGTTCTAGGCTCCACCTAGGCGTCATGACTCTTGTCGGCAGCGCGCAAAAACAAAATTTCGGCTATTTTACAATTTGTTTGTGGTAAAAAAAAAAAAAAAAAAAAAAAAAATTATGTACAGGGTGTCCCATAAGTCCGGCATCATTGGAGAAATTCATATTTTTCTATTTCTACAAACCATAATTTATGCTCGGGATGCCACTTTCCCGTCCACCATTCTGTTCAGCGACGAGGCTGTTTTTTATGGAAATGGTAAGGTAAATCGACAGAACACCCGCTACTGGTCTCAAAACAACTCTCACTGGTATACCTCTTCAAAGGAACAAGGTGCATCTCGGGTGATGGTATGGTGTGGCATTTGGAAGGATCGCATCATAGGCCCCCTCTTTTTCGATGAACATGTCACTGGAGGCACCTACCTACGTATGCTCAAGGAAGAAGCATTTCCCAGTGTCTTGAACGAAGAAGGAAATTTTCCAACATGGTTCCAGCAAGACGGCGCTCCTGCACATATACAGCACCCAAGTAAGAGAATACCTGTACTAACAATTCCCTGGTCATTGGATAGGACGTCGAGGGCCTGTGGAATGGCCAGCTAGAAGCACGGATCTCACGCCACTAGATTTTTATCTCTGAAGCCACTTGAAAGCGCTGGTATATGCAGAGAAAATTAGGTGTTGAACGTTTGCGGCAGAGCATTATTGGGGCATGTAACACCATTTCTCCTGACATCATTCACCGTGTGCTTGCTGACTGGGTATCACGTCTGAATTTGTGTATTGAAAACAATGGTGGACATATTGAGCACGTTCTGTAAATAAAAGCTTTTGTTTTGCCTTTTTTTATTATTTTCCTATGATGCCGGACTTATGGGACACCCTGTATATCTAGTCAGACCACGCTTATACAAAATTTTATCTTTTTTGTGAAATCGAGAAAAAGCAAGTCAGTCCATAAATTTACAAATATACCGCAGCCATAAAAATTTTGAGCTACACATCCAAATCCAGTGAGACCAAATTTGTGAAGCTGCACTCAAAATCTATATTATAATAAGAGAGCTGTCCGTCCGTCCGTCACACTTTCAGAAATTGTGAGAAAAAATTGTGAGAACAAAATTCAGAAATTGTATTACGGGCGGCAATGTGAAGCTCAAGATTTCATGACTGTGTTCTTTTCTGTAGTTTAGCCTGTCTGTTTGTCTGTTTGTGAAATTTATCAAGGGAGTAATGGGGGAAGGGTGGGGGTGGGGGTAATGGGGGATGGGTGGGGTAATGGGGGAGGGGGTTAGCCCCGAAGTTGTATGAATGGGGGTGAGGAGGTTTTGGGAGATACCAGATTCAGAAATGTTGACACAATGTGAAGCTCAAAATTTCACGGCTGGGTTCTTTTTTGTAGTTTAGCCTGTCTAACCGTCAGCGAAGCGACGGGAACTGTACTAGTGTAAATAAAAGTAAATGTTAAGGTCTCATTGGCTTAAAAACTTCTGTTCAAAAAGTTGGATGAGCGTTAATTTTGTCTAAAATTTGCGTTTAAAACAACAAATCTGTTGCCAAAATGATGGACCAGTCTGAAACATGCGATCTGCGAAAAGGTAGTTTTTTTGTGTGCATAATAACAAACCTTAAAAAGAACGGGACAAGAATAACACACGAAAAACACTTGGCGTTAAAAATTCAAAGCTAAAAAACCCAAAGCTCTTCCTTCTGCCTCACGTGGGTGAGTGCGACTGGAGAAAATTTCTGTTACTTTCCGGATTTGGTGGAAACACTTTTTCAGGGAAAAAAATTCAGTCGAAAAAGCTCGTGTTTGTGCGGGTTTGTACGGATTCGGTGGAAACGCGGCCTTACACTATCGATTTAGTATTACTGTACCGAAAGATCGATATACACGCAGTCTTCTCCATAATATTGCGCGTCTTCCCACTTTATATGTCTCAAGTTTCAGATAAAGAAAATTTGCTTAAAATATTTTTCAGAAAATTAGTTAAAATGAATATTCTTCAGATTAGGTCATTTCGGGAATAAAACAGACTTTCTACTTCCTGTTGGAAATAAATAAATATATATTTAACTAAATCAAGTGTTATTGTCATATGATCTAGACATTATTAAATCTTAAATAACAACTCCTTTATAAGGCCAGAAAAATTGGACCTATCTATACCCATTTAGTCAAGAGGCAAGAGGGGCATTCTATCGATACTCTAAAAAACATAGGACCTTAATTTAACCTAACCGAACCTAATTTAACCTAACTAACTTAATGTTCCAAAATAACCTGCCACTTAAATGTCACATCATTTGCTCTCAAACACACACACACTTCTTCCTCTATTCTTCACTACACATACATGCATTTCACACACTACAAAATCTTTTCAAAATTTATTAAAAAAAAGAGAAAAATGGCATTTTGAGCCGAGAAGACCTTGATTTCGGCTCTCTCCTTACATAGGGAGAACATTTTTGTGGGCGCTCACCCTTGACCCGGCCCTCCTGCATAAAAAGAAATAAAGATAATGACATTAGTCTGGAAAATTTTTGATGTATCTTAATTATAACTTATCAGATTAAAGAGTGTTTCCGAGCCGGGATGCCACAGGTGCTTCCTAAGGGTGCCTCCTGGGGGTGGCGCGAAATTTGATGAAAATTGCAAGATAAGTAACTGAAAATTGGCAAATTACTTATTACTCTATACGGGAACTGTATTATAGGCTCAGTTTGAAGTTACTTGGGAGAGGGGGCACAAGATACTGAACAGTGAGAAACGAAAACCCTTCGTGGCACTACGAAAGAAAAGATGGCACTGGAGTGCTTTGAACCAGAAAAAGTTGGGAACCACTGGATTAATGCGTTCTTTAATATATCGAACAACTGTCTTATGTACACTCAAAATAAAACCTAAATTTAGAACTTATAACTCCTTTTTGAGGATGCATTCTAAAGAAGTTTTTCCTTCTTTTGGATATCAAAGCTTCTTGTCAAATGATATAATAACTTCTTTTAATGATACGTAACTTCTTTAGATAGAAAAAATGGTCTTCAAAACTTCTTTTTGGAGTGATTTGAGACAACAGAAGACAATATTTCTATGTATAGAAAGAAAGTGGTGAGAAGTCTTCGTTTTCCGTATTGTGGCGTGTTTCTTCAAATAATATAAGCTGAAAAAGGGTATATAAACCTGCATGGAACTTGGAAAAGGGTCTGGAAGTTAGAATGACAAATAAATATAAACAATGTTCTTTTCGATAGAAATTTGAGATCATGACCATTCAATGAAAAGGAATACTTAAAATATATAGTTTCAGATCACGTGATCTAAATAAAGTAAGAAGGAATTGAGTCCTTCAGCATTGACACTTTCTTCAATTATCCATTTTGCTCTTTAGTAACTTTATCTTGATGGAAAAGCAATTAAAAAAGGAGGGAAGAAATTTGAAACGATCACGTGATCTGGTCTTTTTTTCTGAGGTTACAATGATGAATAACCTTGACCTTGACCTTGATCCCCATCAATACACCTTTTCCCGCATACATTTCAGGAAGCTTCTTTTCAGAACTATCCTTGTTTTCCTGTTTTCTTGACCCCAAATTCTCGTTTTCTCGAGTCAATAATTATAAAGTGGATTTTTGGGTCTTTGCAACTTTGTTATTCTGTAGTTCTGTTGACATTTTAGAAGGGGAGGTCGTGTTTTGAACAAAACATTGTTTTCTAATGAATATTTTGATGTATTATATAGGTTCTATTTTTCTGTTGACTTATCTAGATTGTTTTAACGCAGCATATATATATATATATATATATATATATATATATATATATATATATATATATATATATCACAGTGTGTGTGTGTGTGTGTGTGTGTGTATCATCTACTGGAAAAATAATGGGAATTATCTGGAGAAACTCCCATAACTGAAAAGCAAACATCATGCTAAAGGTATGGAAAAGTTTACTCCTACCCATAATTGAGAAATACTCGCTACTGACGAGCTCATATAAAAAACGAGAAATTGCAAACATTAAAGTCATGCAAAGGACTTTTACGTCTAAGACAGAGGAGACGAAAGATGAAGGCTACTGGTCTCGACTGTAGTTCTTGAAACTCTACTCTCTGAAAAGAAGACGTGAACGATACACATTAATATAGTGTACATATGAAAAATTCTTGAGGGACATGTCTTAAATTTTAGGAATAAAATTTAAAAAGCACTGCCGAATAAGAGAAGAGGCAGATTCTGTACTATCCCAGCTGCGGTGGGACAGGACACCATGAAAACGAAGATGGAAAATACTATCAGAATATGAGGCTCAAAACTTCTCAACCAAAATAACTGAGCCTGAATAATTTCAAGAATCATCTCGACAGGTTCGCGTGTAAAGTCCCTGATCAGCCACCAATACCTAGTTATAAAGAAAAATATTACCGTCCAGTAATTTTTAATTTAATTGCTAATTACAGAAGAAATTGTATAAATTTGGTAGGTTTACCTAACTCACTAAGCAAGAACTTTAGTATCCTCCAAACAATGGCTGTTTACCAAATCGTTTTAGAATGTTCACTAAACGTGTAGTAAACCCACGTTGTTTGCTACCCTTTGATTTCCAAACCTTGAAACTACTTTTGAAATGTGTTATTGGTTTTCAGCTAAATTTAATTTTTGGCTTCACCCAAAGTCGCTTTTTTTTTTTTATTTCTTTCAGTAAAAACTATGTAACAACAAAAATATTATTCTCGTCGTCAACTATAATTAGACCAGTATCATCTCATTCATTCTTATTTTATTTTGCGTCCAAAAGTGGGCAAGTCGAGAGTGAATTTCAAAGGAAGCATTTTCAAATCGGTCTATTCCCAATTTATGTCCTTCTCATCCACGGCTTCTCCACTCTGGTCCATGTTAGGTTAGGTTAGGTTAGGTTAAGTTAAGTTAAATAAATTGTTGGAAATATTAGCCATTCGCAGTTGACGTCTTTACTCCGAATGGGAATGGAGTGACATTGTTTCTCAAATCAAGAAAAACTTTTCTCAGATGTGGATTTTTCACTTTTGTGTATTTGCATTTGCGGACCGCGGATGGGAATGGAAATAACATTGAATGGGTACTTGGGAAGTAATCCTTCAATAGTCCTATACGCATCTTTTGTTAAAGCTAATGTCCTAATGAAAACGTATAATTTGTTTTGTGAATTTTGAATATTTTACTTACTAAAATATGTCAGTGAGTATAATGAGTTTTATTTGGAGATGTAACTAGAGTTGTATTGAATTATTTTATCTTTTTTCCTTTGAATATTTGAGTTACTGATTTTGATTAATTTGACTTGTTTGATGTCTGAAGTTTTGAATAATTTTGAAACTATTGAGTGAATTATTTGACTTTTCTGTGAACTTGTTAAAAAAAATAAATAAATAAATAAATAAATAAACAAATAAATAATTTAAACTGCCTCGAATTTCTTTTTAATTTTATATAAAAGTTTTTACACTGGTAACCATAGCAACTTTAAACAAAGTGAGACTTTTTCTTATATAAACCATCTGAAACCAATTGAGGTGTAACAATAGAGATATCCAACCTAAATCATACTCCAGATACAATGAAGTTGTGCATTTTAAGGCCTAAAGATTGTCACGGGCTTAATGGATGCCCCAGATAGTGAGGGCATATATATATATATATATATATATATATATGGTGTCCCCAAAAATGTCCCTATTTCTAAAAATTTTATGCAGGAAGGAGGGGCTAAGGGCGAATGCCTGCAAAAACGCCCCCCTCCCCCATAGAAGAAGAAGAGAGTTAAATTTAAGGTTCAAGGTTTTTGAGATGCCTAGATACTATGCGTTTGAAAGAGTGGAGGTCATACACAGGGGGAAAGATGGATTGAGGAAGACTGTTCCAGAGTTGACCGGTTGAGTAGATGAAAGATTGAAAATACCGATTAACCCTTGCATTAGAGAGTTGGACAGAAAGTGAATGCTCCACCAAAAGTTTTTGATCTGTCTTGCGCAATTGCAAAGGTTTCACCGAAATCTCGAAAGGAGAATGAACAAGAGTCAGAGAGATATGCCAGTAGAGCGTCCATTACGGAACCCATACTGACGATCTGAAAGAAGATTGTGAGTGAGAGGTGTTTAAGACTCTCCTATTAAGAATATATTCAAAAACTTTAGAAAGGCAAGAAATGAAAGCAGTTGGACGATAATTGGAGGGCTGAGAGCGGTCACCCTTCTTTGAGACAGGTTGAATGAAAACAAACTTCTCGCCGGAAGAAAAAGTACCAGATGAAGGACAAAAACAAAAGTGTTTGCCTAGGCAGGGTGTTAACACAGACATTCAGTTCTCGAGAACAAGAGGAACCACCAGGACCGTACACCTTCCTAGAGTTGAGCCCAGATAGGGCAGAAAAAAAATCCTTGGAAGAGATTCTAATTTCAGAAATAATCGGACATTTGTCCTCATATGAGGACAAAAAACCCTAAATATGAAATAATAAATGAGGGGTCCCGCGTCTTACGGTACCTAAGCGCCAAAATTAAAATTCGCCAGAAATCGCCTCCAAAGTTCAGCAATATTCTCGTAATAGTATCTCTGTTATTAATTGAGCTAGAACGTTCATTTTTTACTAAATTAGAGTTCTAAGTATGCTAATGAAGATGTTGATGAGTTTTTGGAATAGATTTTCATATCTTATATATATTTTTTTTTTTTTTTATTTCTTATGCCAACTTTGGGTGAACTTTTGGCTGGCAATAGAGGTGAAAAAAGTAACTCGCTTCATAAGGTTTTCAACCATACTTCTAGTGTCGTAAGGTCATTATAACCCAAACCACGCGATAGAGGAAGGGTGAAAATAGTGATATCCATCAAAAACACGTTTTCGCCTGTGGTGGCGCTTAGGTATCTTAAGACGCGCGACCCCTCAAATCTCTATATAATTATTACAAAAATATCAAAAAAAATTACTCCCCTATATGTATAGCGTTTTAATTTTGTGGATTTTTTTTTAATTATATGGAGATGTATTATTTCATATTTAAGGGTTTTTGTCCTCATGTGGGACAAATGTCCGAGAGGGTTAAGTCAGAGGGAAGAGGAGATGGAGGAACAGCACCGGAATCGTCCAGGGTTGAGTTGGAGGCGAAAGTCTGAGCGAAGAATTCAGCTTTATCAGGAGAAGAGACAGCAGGTGAGCCCTCAGGCTGGAAAAGAGGAGGGAAAGAAGTTGTTGGAGAGGTTCTTGGCTAGGTGTCGAGAAAGAACGAGAATTAGAATTAGATAGGTTTTCATATAAATGTTCACGTAAATGTTCTTAACTAAAAAAAAGGAATCTAGACACAAAGACAAACGCAGTAGATACATAAAACAGGATTTTATTAACCTTAATTAAACAACGTGTTCAGTGTAATCGCCATTTTTTTCTAACAAAATATTCACCCTTACACAAATGTTTGACAAAATTTTTGGAAATAGCTCAGCTGGGATGTTGTTGATTACTTCATAGACTTTGGTCTTTAGATCTTCAAGTGTCTTAGTCTTGGTAGAATAGATCCTGTCATTTATGCAACTCCACAAAAAGATGTGAGAGGGTTTGAGGTCAGGGTCCATTCCACTGGCTCATGAAGCGAGATTAGTCGCCCGGAAAATGTTCCCTCAAAAAAGTTGCAAGTTTCATAAGCAGCTTGTGGCGGTGATCCATCTTGCTGAAACCACTGTGAACTAATTAGTTGTGGTAAGTAGAAGACTTGTAGCATTTGACGATATGAATTTTGCGTTACCGTTACTGCTTTTTCAGTTTCATTCTCAAAGAAGTAGGGACCTACTACACCATACCACCCAACAGCGACCCAAATCTCCCTAGACAGATGTACATAATACTTATCAGTGAAGTGGGTGTGTTTCAGAAACTTGGGATCTTCTTCTAGCTTTGCTAACATCCAAATTGTGAATTCCATTCGTTTTTGTTTTTGAGCATTAGTCAGTGAAGCTTGTAAATGAATGTTGTAGGGAAAATGGCTTAATTCGGTACGAAGTATACGATGCACAGATGCGTGTGAAATACGTACTCCTGCTAACAAACATCAAATCAACTTCTACGGACTGCGCGCAATAATTTGATGAACCATATTTACCTGTTACACAGTTCTTATGGATCGTCGCCTATCACTATTACCAGGGGTGTAGTGGCAAATTTTAAGGTGTAGGAGCTGTAAGGAATATATAATAATAATAATAATAATAATAATAATAATAATTCATTTAGATTTGGAATATTAAAAACTTGAAATCACAATTAAAGCCTGTATTTTCATCTCAGTCTGTTTGTTCCCAACTTCCAAGTATCAACTAAAAAAATAAATAAAATTTGGATGGCTGGAGGTGCGGAAGCGGCGCTCCCGTGCGCTCCCGCAGCACTACACCCCTGACTATTACCCTTATGTTGATTGTTTACATTTCCTTTTGTTTGACACTTTCTAACAATTCGTGATATTGTCTTTCTGTCGGGTATCTCTGTATCCATATTCTCTGCAAAAGTTCCTCTGCACCTGCGTCACAAAATTTGTTACATGAAACCACTCAACGATCTTGATTTTTTTTTTTGTTCCAGCTGCAAACGCGGCATCATTGTTGAGGGTTCAGCCATTAGAAATGTATTGGTATATGCGGAATAAAAACCTCAATCTGTTACCTTTCTGAAGAAGAAACCCTAGTAATAAAATATACATTCATTATAAAATAACGTGCAAATAAAAATAGGGGCTTCTTTGGGGGGGGGGGGGGGTATATTATATATATAAACCTCAGGGGACCATTCTTAGTTCAATCCATATAATATATATATATATATATATATATATATATATACACACACACGTGTGTGTGTGTATCCTGTTTTTCCTTCCTCTCCTCCGATTTGTTGATTCTAGTGAAGGTCAGGATTGTTGCACCACTTTGGACCTACAGTTTAACGTAGAATCCAAACCACAACCTTCCAAGGTAGTGTGATGATGATGGGGTTGTTTAATCTCCTTCGCAACATCTAAGGTCATTGGCGGAGGAGACATACTATACAGCTTAAGGTGGGATCCAAACCACGGGTCGCAATCACAAAGTTCGAGTCGGGACTCGATCCCACAACCGACAACTTAGCAACCCAAAATCTTAGCCACTATTACGAATGAAAATGAACTAATATATATATATATATTATATATATATATATACACACACACACACACGGATTGTATTAGCTACATTCAAATGACATATGCATGCAGTACACACGTATACACTTTTATATATCACTAAATAGGCGTATTTCAGCATACGTAAAATCTCCCTTAGATGTACATGTTCAAAGTTCTTTGCAATTAAGAGAGAGATTGATGACACGTTTTTTAACGACTAATTCAGGAAGTGAAGTAGAGAACCAGTGAAAGTAAGCTTCACATCAAAGGCGAAAGCAAATTTATACTATTACATTGCACACACACACACACACACACATTATATATATATATATATATATATATATATATATATATATATATATATATATATATATATCGTAATTTCGTACCCTCGTAGCAGTTCCGTGCGTTGGTCTTTCTTCACACTAAGGTCAAGCTGGTGGCCCCACCTCTAGGCCTGGCTTGGTGGAGGAGCGATGTGGTGTATCTCTCTCTTCTTCCAAGCGAACATAGATTTAATTCACGAAGTCATTCCCAGAAGTTGAATTCTCTGCAGCCATCAATCTTGGCTGTGAAATTTCTCCTAGTTTATTAATTTCTTCCTTTTATACGGGGACGTCAAGAATGCGCAGTATTCAAGTTTTGGCATGATGAGTGTTTTCAGCAGGGGAATCATTACTAACTCATTTTGCTTTGTTTATCGTTATCTGATTTTGTGTCTCAAATTTTGCATCGTCGGTTATTAGAACCCCGAAATCTATTGCTTTCTTGCTTCTCTGAATTGCCAGTCTATCTGGGGCATAATATGCCGTCTGTTTTAGTTCCTCATCTCTTCCATATCTCAAGAGCTGAATTTTCTCGGTGTTAAATTTCATGTTGTCTTAGGACCATTTGTATATTCTGTTCGTGTAGGGCCTCCACCTCTTCTGCATTATTGATTTTTCTGCTGATTTTTGCATCGTCTGCAAAGAATGCTTCTATACTGTTGTTGGTTACTTCATTGTCTATGTCTCTTAGCATGATATTAATTAAGTGGGCCTAATACTGTTCCTTGTGGTGCCGAGCTGCGTACTGTACTTCCGATTCTAATGATGATATACTTTGGATTTTGACGACCTGCTGACGTCCCCTGAGGACGTCGTAGATCCATTTCCTCACTTTGCCTGTTGTTCCCATATGTTTCATTTTATGGGTTATTATACCATGATCACGTGTCAAGCGCTTTAGCAAAATCCGTGTTTATGACAGTAGTTTTCATTGCTTTCAAGTGCTGGTTCTCAATGAGTCTTTCCTGTCTCCAAAAAGTCAAAGATCTTCTCTCTAACGATTCTTTCAAATATTTTGGTCAGATGGGATGTCAGTGACACGGTCTACCATTCTTTGCTTGAAATATATCCCCTCCTTTACATATACAGTAGGACAATGTTCACTCTTTTCAGGATGCTCGGTATTTACCCCATATCCATTGATCTTCTCCATATCTAGTATAGGGGTGTAGCTATTTCATTTTTACAGGTCTTAATCAATAAGGCGTTCCTTTTGTCCGGACTTGCAGCTGAATGCGATTCCATTTGTCATATAGCTCACGGGGTAAAATAAAAATCAGTTATACACTCTCCTTGTAATTTCTCTGCAAAGAATGCATATCTGTCAGGTACCACTTTGTCACTTTTTGGGGTACTGAAAAGTGATTTGCACTGGTCTCTGAATATTTCAGATATTTCTTTTAAACCGTCAGTTAGTTCATTATTTCTTTTCCTTAACGGTCCGATAGTGGCGCGCGTTTTTGTTTTCCTTTTCGCATAGCTATAGAAGTAATATGGGTTTTCCTTTATTACTTCTACCGCATTTTCCTCTTCCCTCTCTGTATGGCCCTTAATTAGGGCTTGTATTTCCCTACCGATACTCCCCAGTTTTTCTTACAATACTTAAATTGGTATTGCTCTCTGTGCAATTACAGTAATTAACTTCAAAGCTGCTCTCTTTTGTTTTTTGGTGTAATATTGTTCGCTTTTCTCTTGAAAAATTTTCTCTTTCCTTTTGGTTGTGCTCTGAGAACACATTTTTCTAAAATTTCCAACGTCTTTTCTTCGAAGGTTGTGAGCATTTCTTTGGTTGTTTTATTCTGTAAAACTGTTTTCAACGCTATTTAGGCCATGTGGGAGCTGATTTCTTCCCAATTTATAGTCTTGGAGTTTAGGTAAAAAATCTCAAATTTGCTTCTTTCTTAAGTACGAGTATTTTCTTTTAATGCTGTCATCATATTAGTTGATACCTCGATTATGTTGTAGTCTGAGATAATCGTTGGGGTTATTTTTATATCACCAATCAAGTAGTTGTTCGTGAATACCGGATTCAGACAGCTATTTTATCTGGTGTTATCTGTTATCTCCTGTGTTAACATAAATTCGTTTGTTAGAGCCATCAACATTTTTGCTTGTTGCTGGTCTTCTCTCGTGCCCCTCTTGTCCTGATATATATATATATATATATATATATATATATAATATATATATATTATATTCTTCTCACCTTTTTGTATTTTATATCAGTATTATAATGGGGGATGGGGAGTATGAGGAGTTTATTAGGTTTCTGATGTCAGCAATGATATCCAGGAATTTTGCATTTAGAGTATTCGTAGGTATGTTGATGACTACAAGTACCACGTTTAGTCTTTCTATTTTTACTGCTAAAGGTTCCACGAAGCCGTTTGATTTACTCTTATCGTCTCTGCCATATGACTCTCACGTACATACAATATATAGCACAGCCACCTTTAGGTCTTGCTGTTCTATCAGCTCGGTAGTAAGTTGTGGCCATCGATATGTATTTCTTTCTTATCTATGCAGCATTCGCAGTGTTCACAGTCTCTTTGACAATCCTTAAGATGTGTTTCTGTGAGGTTTGCGATGTCAGCCCTTGTTTCATCCATAAACCCTTTCAAGTATGAAACTTTGTTTAACGTGTGGTTCGGTTTATGTTCTTAGTTCTGCATTGCCCCTTGTACATTCCACATTCATTATCCTTCAGTTTTTTGTAGCGCTATGGTCTTGCAAATGGCAGGGTGGTAGAATTTGTAGCCGTCACCGAATTTACAGTGACCATTATTATAGTAGAATTCGCACATGGTGGTGTGCTCATGTATACATTGCCCGACCCTTAGATCTGCAACTGCCTCTTACATAGTGTCTGCATACAGTTCCTTCTCCATTTTTACTCGAGACCTTATATATATATATATATATATATATATATATATATATATAATATTAAATACCCAATATTTTAATTAATTTTTTGTCAGTCAAACCTTATAATCCATAAACTAGCAATTAAAATGGTCCCACGAAAGAATGGTCTTTGCTGATTAATATTAATTACATATTTCCCCGAAACTCGTTTTTTATTTTTTTTACCCTCTTTCCCCTCCCACAGCCCTCCAACCTCGAAAAGGGGAAAAAAATGTCTGGAGCAAAATGGTTTGGGAGAAGTTGTGGCACGCCTATTTCGTCTTTATTTATTGCTAAAAATAGTAATTGAAGATAAAAAAATGAATACACAAACAAACGAATGAATAAACAAAGGAACGAACAAAATCAAACAGACGACCGAACAAACGAAGGGAACAATAATTTTTTTTTAAATTTTCAAAATACGTTAATTTTTTTCCAATAATTTGAAAAGAATTTATTTTAAAATTAATTTTCGTAAAATTTACGTTATACTTTCGCAGATAATTGAAAGCGAGATTTGGTATTGAGAGGTTAATTCAAATGGTTTTCTAACCAGAAAACAACCTCCATCTGGTTCTAATCCAGCTTAGACTGCCCCAAGCCAGTCTGAGAAATGAGGAGTAAGTACAGTGACAAACTCGCCACACAGTTTATTGGTTCAATCCAGTTTCCATTTCAACAGGACTCATTTCGGTATCATTCCACTCATTGTCATTCCCATGTCATTCCGATTCGCGCTCAAGTGTGTGAAAGTTGAGAGTGAGAATGTCAAACGAAGCATTTTTGTTTATTTCCAATTCATGCCATTCTCCTTCTTATTCACTTTTTCCATTTTGGTCCAGGTTAGATTTGGTTAAGTTAGTTTAGGTTAGGCTAATGTTAAGTTAGGTTAAGTTAGGTTAGAAGGTTAAATTAAGTTAGGGAATATTTGCCATTCTAATTTGCCGCCTTTACCGCGAATAGGAATGGAGCGACATTGTTTCTCAAACCAAGAAACTTTTCTTAAATGTGGATTTTTTTCACCTTGTGCATTTCATTTGAGGACCACGGATGGGAATGGGAATGACATTCATTGATTGGGAATGGGAATGACATTGAGTGAGAAGTAATCCGGAAAAGTGTATATTAATTATAATTTAGAGAAGACCATTCCTCGCATCCAGTTTCTAAACATATGACGCATGTTTGTAAACGGTGTCACCCACACAAGGTCATTCCATCCCTGATCCGCAAATGCAAATGTACAAAAAGATTTTCAAAGGAGGCATTTTCAAATCGGTCAGTTCCCATTTCATGTCATTCTCAGTCACGATTTTCCGTTATGGTCCCGGTTAGGTCAATGCAGGTTAGGTTAAGGTTTATTTTATGCAAGAAGGAGGGGCCAAGTGCGAATGCCCGCAAATAGCCCCCTCTATAGAGGAAGAAGAGGGCCAAAATCAAGGTCCTTTTGTTAGTGTTTTTAATTTTGAAAAGATTGTGTAATGTGTAAGATGCATGTATGTGTAGGGAAGAATAGTGAGAGAAGTGTGTTTGAGAGCATGCTGGACTGCTCATAGGGTAGAGGAGACACGAAAAAAGATCAGCTAGGGAGGACAGTGACAGGAGAAATGGGAGTTCCAACACTCCCTGTCTCCCGCCTAACGTTTCCCCCTCGGAGTACTTCCCTGGTCGATTGGTGTCTACAATCTCTTCCTAATGATTGTTAGATTACAAAAGGTTAGTCTAATGTTAGGTTAGGAAATATTAGCCATTCCCATTTGGTGCCTTTTCCACGAGTGAGACATTGTTTCCCAAAACAAGAAACTCCTTTTATCAAATATGGATTTTTAACTTTTGTGTATTTTCATTTGCGGACCACAAATGGAAATTGGAATTACATTGAATGAGAAGTAATCTCTGTAAACTTACACATAAATAAAATTTTAATTAAAATGCATATTTATGTAATGTAAAATATGATTACTTCTCAGTCAATGTCATTCCCATTCCTGTTCGCGGTCTTCAAATAAAAATGTACAAAGTGAAAAAGCCACATTTGAGAAAAGAGTTTCTTGATTTGAGAGACAATTTCATTCCATTCCCATTCGCGGCAAAGACGCCAAATGGGAATTGCTAATATTTCCTAACCTAATTTAATTTAACCTAACCTAACATTAGCCTAGCCTAGCCTAGCCTAACCTAACCTATCGCGGCCTAACCTAACCTGTACCAAAGTGGGAAAACTGTGGGTGAGAATGAGACTAGCATGAATTAGGAATAGACCGATTTGAAAATGTCTCCTTTGATATTCTCACTCTCAGCTTTTACTCCTGGGCACGGAATGAAATGAGATTGACATTGAGTGGAGTGATGCCGAAAATATGATCTAGGAAGATTTTCTACCTTGAGTATTTTCTGTATTTCCGACTGATGTCCTAACTTCTAAGAAAGTCTTTCACAACGGACGGTAAATTCCCGTTAAATATGGACTTAATCAAATTTCCAAATGGACAGATTTTTATGAATCATTTTCAAAAACTTATCTTTAAACATTTGAGGCGTCTATAATTTTTCACGTCTATACGATTTAGACCCAAAATTGTGCCCCTTTTTCAAAAACAATAAAAAATTGCTCGATAAAGAAACCACAAAATAACATCGAGGACCTTATTTGGACTTTTTATGCTGACAAACGTCTGTGCAACATAAAATTTAAAAAAATCTTTTTAACAGCCTAGTTAACAGCTTCGATTGCCCACAAAAATCACTCGTACGACCTCAATAATAATAAAACAAGCCTTTCCCAAGCGCTCCTTCCTGATACTTTTGTCATTCATACACAGATTTCCCCCCATAAATCAACCACACAGTCTTCGCTTTATGCAGATAAGGGTGGGCAACACTTCCGTAAAGGCTTTTTATAGCCAAGTTGAAAACCTTAAAATATTGGTTTGTTACATATATATATATATATATATGTGTGTGTGTGTGTGTCAAAGCTGGGCACTTGCGGTATTTTTTGCGGTACTACCGCACTACCAAACCGGTACCGCATAACGCAGTACCGCAAAGGATCGCTGAAAGTACAGCAGTACCGCTACCGCATTCAAATTTCCCGCGTACTTTCCGCGGTACCGACAAACACGACTTTTCAAAAAATTAACACTTTTTTGAAGTAAACCTTATTACAGGAGTACAGTAAGACGAATGCTGCGTGTGTTGCATCAGCCTAACTCTAGACACGTTAAGTTTTCGTTCAGAACATGTTACGTTGCCATCCTATCACAACGCCTCAGTGCAGTGCTTGCTTTTGAGCCGGTTGCACGTGTGTTACATTTCTGTGACAAAGATCGATTTTTAGCCATTATGGCAGAAAGTTCAGGTGCGAAATCGCCGATATGCAATTTCTGAAAATATGTGCTATTACTTGTGTTGTTCTTGTGTGCAGTACCGCAGTACCGCAGTACCGCGGAACGCACCAGGGGGACCTGAAAAAGTACCGCAGTACCGCGTAACGCACTGGGCATGCTGAGGTACCGCAGTACCGCGTAACGCACCCCCAAATTTTGGTACCGCGCCCACCACTGGTGTGTGTGTGTGTGTGTGCGCGGTGGTGTAGTAGTTAGTATCGCTGACTACGAATCCACGATTCCCGGTGACTGCAGGCGGCGCGCAGCAAACCCAGCTCTTCATCCTTCCCTACAATAAAAATTAATTGGCCGATAAAAGGGTATCCTGGGTAGCCTAGTGGTTAAGACGCTGGGCTGCTGATCGGGAGGTCGAGTCCGGGCGAGGACTTTGTAATTTCTGACCACCCGTGGTGGGTCATGGTTTGGATTTCACGTTAACCTGTAGGTCTATGGTGGAGGAACAAGTTTGACCTTCGTCAGAATGAACAATTCGGGCAAAAGCAAAACCAAGGTTAACAAAGGTTATATATATACAGTATATATGAAAAATCGTCCCCCATCACGGTTCGAACCCACTATCTCTTAAATATAAGGTAAATGTAGTGGTTAGAGCCCTCGCCTTCCATTGAAGCGGTGGTTGATTTTCAACGAAAGTAACATCGTAAATGTAGTATTGTACAGGGTGAACGAAAAGTCCCTATGCACCCGCAAGAAGTGTAGTGAACCTGTACCCGCACTGTGTTGGAAGTGGAAGGTGTACAGGGATTTTTCGCTCACCCTGTAGTAGTAGAATTTGTCGGTTTCATTTCATTTTTATAATCCATTTTGAATAACATTAAAATGCTGACCTTAGCTTCCCCTTTATATTCTCAGAACATAATTTTAGAAATGTCTGTTTTCTCGTCTTCGTGTGTTTACATTAAGGAAAGCGAGGTAGAAATAAGAATTTAAATAGAATACTAAAATTAGAATTTAGAATAAATATTTATGATGAAATTTCAGAGACAAAAGAATTCTATCCCCTTAAGCAAATATACGAGTATATAAACCTTACCACGATGAAAAAAACAAGGCTATTTACTCATATTAGCTCGCGTGCGCGCGCGCGCGCGCACACACACACACACACACTTCTGTAATATTGACAAAAACCCACAAAGATAAAAATATGAAGCAAATCCTTTCTGGGAAGCTTGTCCCGCTCATCAGGTTAGTTCAACGTTAACTGAAAAATCTCCCGCCAGAACGATGACATCATTGGAGGTAGGGTTTCTTAATCGGGGTCCCGGATTCCGGGTGGAAAATGATAATCTTAAATCCCAGGATTTCCCGGGTTTTACAAAGTATCCTCAAAACGTTATTTCAAATAGTTTTACGTTAATTTACTTCTGTACCGAGAAAATACAAACAAAGACTATGATGACAAATTTATAATAGCATGAATCACGTTGCGTTGTACAACTCGAATACAGTAAACCCTCGTCCAACACGTGGGTTAGGTTCCTCAAGAACTGCGCGTTAGGTAAATCCGCGTTGAACAAACTTAATACCTTATGGGATAAATGGGGGTACGTGAACGCTGCCGCGTAAAGTCTCCCATTAATACTTAAATACATAGATTTTTTATTCACACATAAATGGAATTTCCCTACCTATAATGTATATGAAATAAGAACATAATAAAAATCATAAACATAATTATATTTACATATGATAAATAAAAATATAATATATTAAAATAGCACGCATCTTTTCTTCACTCTTTCGGATGGTGTGTATGGTAGACTCATTCACGTGATACTCGCGGCCAAGCGATGTTACGCTCATACCACCACGCAACTTATTTAGAATCTTTATTTTTTCGGCTAATGTCATAACCTTCCGACTTTTCTTCTCTTCACTATCACTTGCAGATGCTTTACGTTTTGGTGCCATACTGCTGTCTAAGGATAAGAGCAAAACAACGGTAAAATATGACAAAAACAATCCAACACAACTTCACTAAACTTAACGCGGTAGCGGGACTGAGACAAAGGGTGATGCGAGGGGTGACGCGAAAGGGAGGGAGATGCGGGAGTGTTGGAGAGTGTAGGAGAAAACACTAGAGCGCGCATTGGCACGCTTGCAGTACTACTGTATTAGAGCGTGTTTGGCGGACTGTGTATAATCAAATTTTCCGCTTTCGACAAATAATTGTTCGTATTTATTTTTCCGTGTATAAGCAAATTTACGCTGGACAAACACGCGTTGGACGAGGGTTTACTGTAGTGCCTAATAGTAATTGTACGTGAGATGATAACTCATGACGTTTGTTTTGTTGTTTTCTCTCATTCGTTCCGCAAACGATTTCTTATTTTTTAACTGAATATTCTTGCTTTTTTGGTTTTGTAAAAGAAGAAAATGTTTGATTTTAAATGGAATAATTAACTTATAAGGAAAAAGCTATATATATACACTCGGATCACGCTAATTCGACACTCGGATTTTCGGCTATCGCGATAATTCGGCTATTTTTCTGCGTGTCGAAATATAAGGCAAATTTCACCAAATCTTCCGAAATTTGCCTGATATTTCGACACGCAAAAAAGTAGCCGAATTATCGCGATAGCCGAAATATCAAATGTCGAATGTCGAATTAGTGGGGTCCGAGTGTACAGGGCTATTCAAAATGATTCACCTGATTTCAAATGAGAATATTTTTTAATGTTACAAATACAGAGTGATTTCTGATACATCAACCAAGAGAAAAACTGTCCAAATTTTGTCTCTCACCTCATAAATGCTCTATGTGACTTCCCCTAGTTACACGAGCAACGTCGACACGATAGTCGAATTCCTCCCATACTCGCTCCAGCATGTCCGTTGTCACTGACTCTACGGCAGTAACAATGCGAGTTCGGAGCTCATCCAAAGATGTGGGCAACGGTGGCACGTACACAGTATCCTTAACGTACCCCTAAAGGAAGAAGTCGCACGGTGTAAGATCCGGCGACCGATTTACAGCTCGAAAACTGCAACACACAAAACGCCTTCTGCTGTGCGGACTCCATTTTCACACTGACTGTTGAAATCGGATGAATCATTTTAAGTAGCCCGGTATACTATAATTTTTAACGAATAATTTAACTTCTTGCTTGTTTTGGTAAATGTTTTATAGTTTTATACGTGGGAGTACTTTTCAAATGAAATTCAACTGAAACTGTTTTATTTTCATACCTTCGTAGTGTAGCTAACATCGCATATTAGGATTTATCGTTATTTGTCCATATATACAGTACGTACGTATTTACAATAAACCGAGAAATCCCGGACGGAACGATGGCCGATTTTGTCCTGGAAAACCGGGATAGTGAAAACCCTTAAAAACGAGAAACCCTAACTGGAGGACAAAAAAAAAAAAAGAACAATGAGAAAAATTCTATATTTATTTACTAAACTATGTGAGATAATCTTAGTAATGTGTGTTAAAGTCAGATAGCATGCAAATGCGCGAGTTTCACGCCCAATACGTGACACGTGACGCCCTGATCTTTTCTACCTCAAAGACTTTTAGGATCACTCTGGATAGCGTAGGTAAGGGTCGCATGGTAAAAGGTTCGGGAACCTCTTATCTATGTAGTATGAAGGATAATCTTTGCAACCTATTTTAAAAACACCATTTTGAAAACACTACTTTCACCTGCATGATATCTTTCAAAAAAATTGCGTGGTGTATATTAGATAAAGTAATTTACTGTTTCATGCTATCCTTTATTTTCCATTATCCTCCACTGCGTAATTGGGTACACGAAATAAGTGTACGTATGGTGTGAATGAACTCTGAAGCTATTCTTTTCATTATACTTTTTCCTACTTTCCTATAAATCTTTCACAACTATTTTCTGTCAGTAATGGGTGGCGGATGAGGAAGAGCCTTGTCTGTTTTATACTTTGCTACTGCTACTTTTCCTGCGTGAAAGCTTTACACGTCTATAAAAAATGAGGGGTCCCGCGTCTTACGGTACCTAAGCGCCAAAATTAAAATTCGCCACAAATCGCCTCCAAAGTTGAGCAATATTCCCGCAATAGTATCTGTTATTAATTGAGCTAGAACGTTAATTTTTGGCTAAATTAGAGTTCTAAGTATGCTAATGAAGATGTTGATGAATTTTTGGAATAGATTTTCATATTTTATATATATATTTTCTTATTTTCTTATTATGCCGAACTTTGGGCGAACTTTTGGGAAGAATCGAGGAGTGAAGAGTGTAAGGTGGTATATAAAGAAGCAAAGAAACAGGCAAAGAGAGCAGTGGCGAGAGCAAAGGCGGAGGCATATCGGCAGATGTATGAGGATTTAGAGGATCGTGAAGGACAAAAGAAGATATACAGATTGGCTAAGAGCAGAAATAGAGCGACAAAAGACTTTACACAGGTAAAACAAATTAAGGGAAGGGAGGGGGCGGTGCTGCAAAGAGATGAAGAGATAAAGGATAGATGGAAGGAATATTTTGAGGAATTATTAAATAAAGAAAACCCAAGATCTTTCTATGAGGATGGATTACCAAATGTAGCTATGACAGAACAAGTGGGGAGGATGGAAGTGAGTCGTGCTCTGAATAGGATGAAAAATAACAAAGCGACTGGCCCAGACGAGATACCAGCCGAGGCATGGAAGGCACTGGGAGATGAGGGGGTGGATCTGGTGTGGGATCTAATGCAGAAGTTGTTTGACCAGGAGGTGATTCCGGATGAGTGGCGGACCAGCATCATAGTGCCTATATTCAAAGAGAAGGGAGATGTACAAGATTGCACGAATTATAGAGGGATCAAGCTAATATCACATACAATGAAGATATGGGAGCGAATAGTGGAGAGTAGGTTGAGAGACGAAGCGTAAGTGTCAGTGGAACAGTTTGGATTTATGCCGGGAAGGAGAACGACAGATGCAGTTTTTGCATTGAAACAGTTGGCAGAGAGGTACAGAGAGGGGCAGAAGGCGTTGCACATGGTTTTTATTGACTTGGAGAAGGCATATGATAGGATACCACGGCAGGAAGTTTGGAGATGCTTAAGGGAGAAGATGGTACCGGAGAAGTATGTTAAACTGATCAAGGGGATGTACAGGGGAGTAACAACTAAGGTGAGGAGTAGCGTGGGTGTGTCAGAGAGCTTTGGGGTGGAAGTTGGTCTGCACCAAGGATCAGCTTTGAGCCCCTTCCTTTTCAATGTGGTATTCGATGTGTTGACGGACAGGATTAGAGGGGAGGCGCCGTGGTGCATGATGTATGCAGACGATGTTGTGTTGAGTGGGGAGACGAAAGAGGAGGTGGAGCAGCAGTTGGAAAATTGGAAAGAGGCGTTGGAAAGTAGGGGGATGAGAATTAGCCGAAAGAAGACCGAATATATGAGATGTGATGTGCAGCAGGACCGAGGAGGGGAAGTGACATTGAGTGGAGAGCGTGTTAAGACGGTGGAGTATTTTAAATACTTGGGTCAACAGTGGATGCAGAGGGGGGAGCAGAGAGAGAGATAAACTGTAGAATACAGTCGGGGTGGAAGAACTGGAGAGACGTATCAGGGGTGCTCTGTGATAAGAGGGTCCCAGTGAAACTGAAGGGAAAGGTATTCAAAACAGTGGTGAGGCCGGCAATGTTGTATGGAATGGAGACTGTGCCAATGAAGAAGAGCAATGAAAGAAAAATCGATGTGGCTGAAATGAAGATGTTGAGATGGATGTGTGGAGTGACGAGGAGGGATAGGGTCAGAAATGAGCATATAAGAGGGACAGTGAAGGTGGCGGAAGCATCTAAGAAGGTGCAGGAGGCCAGGCTGAGGTGGTATGGACACGTCAGGAGAAGAGAGGAGGAGTATGTGGGGCGCAGAGTGCTGGAGATGGAGTTGCCGGGACGGAGAAGAAGAGGAAGACCGAAGACGAGATGGAGGGACTGTGTGGTGGCGGACATCAGGGAGAAGGACTTGGAGGAAGACGTGGTATACGACAGAGGAGAGTGGAGAAGACGAACCAAAAACAGCGACCCCATGTAAAGATGGGATAATAAGCTGCGGAAGAAGAAGAAGAGGTGAAAAAAGTAGTTCGCTTCATAAAGTTTTCAACCATACTCTAGTGTCGTAAGGTCATTATAACCCAAACCACGCGATAGAGGAAGGGTGAAAATAGTGATATCCATCAAAAACACGTTTTCACCTGTGGTGGCGCTTCGGTACCGTAAGACGCGCGACCCCTCAAATGTAAACAGTATCAATTTCAGTATTCTTTATTTTCATTCGTTCTCTTCTTTTTTCCCATTACTTCTTTCCTGAGTTAGCCTAGAATGGATCTTAGGGTCTTTGTTAGCCTGTAACTTTGTAACGCTCTTGTTATGCAGATGCATTTGAATTAAATGCTATCTATTGGCTCGAGTGCACCATATTAAAGCGTTAAATCAATTCTGGGAGTGAAAGCGACAGTGTTTCTCTCGGATGATGAAATATGCGCCAGTCCTGTTTGGTCGTAGTCCAGTGGTTAGCGCCCGCGACTCCGAGCCAGAGGTCGCGGGTTAGAATCTTTATGAGAAATAATTTACAAATATATTAATATATATATATAAGGTGAGTCAGAAGTCCTGTCTCATAAGATAATATTTATTTAAGTATATATGTTTATTTTATATTTCCTTACAGAAAATTATGTAGTTCACAACTGATAGTTATCTACAGATCTACAGAAGCTAAGGCTAACAAAGACCTTAAGATCCACTCTAAGGTTAGCCTGAGAGAAAGAAGAGAGTAGGGGGTTAAAAGAAGAGAATAAGGGATTAAGTAAGTAGCAAAACCTATCATTCGTGGGTTAACATTCATTCAGAAAAAGAGAGAGAAAGACTCACCATCATCATCCGCCAGCCACTGCCGACAAGTCGGAACAATAGTCGAAGAGAATAGGAATGGGGTGAAAGATGAAAAGAAATAAAATAAGAACGCTTACAACCATGCAAATACAGTCTTAACTCAAACACTTGTCATACCATGCAAACTACAGAAATGCAAGTAAAGAGAGGATAAGAAAAGAGAAAAAAACGTATGAAGAGTATGACAAAAAGTGGGTTAGTTTACGCTACGAGCTACATCTAAGTTCGTATTAGTCAAATTTTTTTTTTCTTAATATAATTTTGTTGCTGGCATATCACACGCTGGCATGTCACAAGTTGGCATCAATCGTCAACAGACTCAAACCTCGACTATCACCCCCAGAGTTCCTGTTGCTAATTGTTTTATTATTTTAAACCCGTTATTATTTTTAAAATGCCGATCTAAACGATTTTTAAACATATTAACGCTGGTAGAGTTCACGACGGACGCGGGAAGATTATTCCATTTATCAATTACTTTAAACGTAAAAATGTTTTTAGCGATGTTAGTAATGAAACTCTGCACGTAATTTAAATCTGTTCTTACGAGTATTGCTTTATCGAAAATGAACAATGTCAAAACTTACGTTATCGATTTTGAAAACTTCAATAAGCTCCCCCCTTAATCTCCTAGTTTCGAGTGAATGCAAGTCTAACTCTTTAATCCTATCTTCGTAAGACTTTTTGCGTAGTGACGGAATTAGTTTTGTGGCGCATCGCTGAACATTTTCCAACCTATCAATATCCTCGCGCAAATATGGGCACCAAAACTGAACGACATATTCTAAGTGAGGCTTGACTAGGGATTTGTAAAGGGCCAATATAATATTCTTCGATTTAAATTCGAAATTACGCGCTATGAAACCTAACATCCTATTAGCTTTTGCGCAAGACTCCAGGCACTGGTTCTTAACTTTTAAATCCTTAGATACGCGTACGCCTAAATCTACTTCTTCATCAACGCTCGCTAACTGTCTATCATCCATCGTGTACGTGTAATTATTGTTACGAGAACCTATATGCAAAACTTTACATTTGTCTACGTTAAATTGCATCTGCCACTTATCCGTTCACTCCATAATCCTATTTACATCGTCTTGGAGCCTATTTCTATCGTCCACGTTAAGAACTTTACCGCCTATTTTAGTATCGTCCGCGAATTTTGACACGTTACTAATGAAGCCTACATCTATGTCGTTAATGTAGATTACGAATAGCAATGGGCCTAACACTGAATCCTGAGGGACACCACTGCCTACATTCAACCACCCCGATTCACTACCATTAACAACGACCCTCTGTTTCCTCGCACGAAGCCATTCCGCTAACCAGTTAGCTACCTGACTGCGTATACCGTGCGCTTTAACCTTCACAATTATCTTCTATGGGGAACTGTGTCGAACGCTTTTTTAAAGTCTAAATAAATAACGTCAGCCGCTCTACGCCTATTGTATTCGCGCACTATTTCGTTATAAAACGCTAACAAATTAGTTAAACAAGATCTATGGTGTCGAAACCCATGCCGACTACTATTAATCAAATCGCGACTTTCTAAGTGATCGACGATACGATCCCTAACTACAGATTCTAAAAGTTTACCGACAATTGACGTTAAGCTAATAGGCCTATAAATGCTAGCTACTGTGCGGTCGCCTTTTTTAAAAATGGGCGTGACGTTAGCTAATTTGAAGTCTTCAGGAATAATCCCCGCTTTCAGTGACTTATTAAAAATTTTTGTTAAGGGGCCTACGATAACGTCTTTCAAATGTTTCAAATGTCTAGGATAAAACGCGTCAGGGCCTGGAGCCTTGCTAACTTTTAGCTTATCGATATAATGCGCAATCTCACCCTCGTAAACAATTATTTCATTCAAAATAGTCTCGCTACTGAATAGAACGATATCGTCCACGTCGGGGACATTATTTACGTCTCTACGGTAAAAACTGTCGCAAAAAAGTCGTTAAAAATACCTGCCATCGTCTGAGTGTCGGAAGCCAAAGCGCCGTTAGCGTCCACTAGAGGCCCTATGTTATCTTTACTATCCGCAGCTACAAGTATCTCAAAATTACGCTTAGTATTCCTAACAGATCTTTTAACCTGACGTCTAAGCTCGATCTATCTATTAAAGTTAGCCACCGTGCCATTACGCTTATTAAGTCTATACGCTCTGTTACGCTCGTTTATGAACTCATCTATTTCCCTAGTCCATCACTTGGGCCTACCATGATTACTAGCGCGCTTGGGCCAACGCGGAATAAACTCCCTTTCGATATTCAAAAAACTTTCTTTAAACGCCTCCCAATGAAAATTTGCGTCATTACCCATAAATAAATTATCCCAGTCCGCTACTCTCATCCTACCCGCAAAACTATCAAAATTAGCCCTACAAAAATCAGGGACTTCTATTACGTTACTATCCTTACTGTTTTCTATCAATAGCTTAAACCTAATAATTTGGTGATCAATACATCCCAAACTCTCACCTACTTCCAAACCTTCGACTATATTTTCGTCGTTCGTCATCACCACGTCTAAAATATTGTCACCGCGCGTTGGTTCGGTCACCATCAGTCGTAAAAAATTATCTTCCATGAATTCAATCAGTCTCAAACCCTCATCATTACCAGTAAAAGTCTCGTAATTAACGTTAGGGCAGTTAAAGTCTCCGACAACTATACTATCACGATTATTAATAAAGTTACTAAGAAGTGTGTAAAATCTAGTATCGGTATCGAGGGGTTGAACGGGAGGTCTACAAACAACAACGAAATTAAAGTTAATACTACGCGCCCTAACTTCAACGCATTAATTGCTGCCGGAAAATCTATCTTAACCCGATAGCCCTAAGGGAATTACGAACGTACAACAAAACGCCGCCACCAATCCTATGTAACCTATCATTAGTAAAAAGTTACCCCAACAAGTCCTGAGTTACGGTATTTAACCACGTTTCGGTTATAGCAACTATATTGTAGTTCCCGGAATAAATTAGCGCCTTAAATTCGTTCAATTTATTTCTACTGTAATACTACGCGCGTTATAATAAAAGACGTTTAAATTATTTTTTACCACGGATCGGCGTTTTAAACTATTTTTCACGTTATAATGTACAATGTTGAAGTTATGATGTTGAATGTAAATTCATTCAAAACCAAGTTGAAATCTCGATTAATGTTAATGAAATACTGATAAAAATCTAGGATTAAATGTAAATTACTCATGTTTATTCATTTATCGTGTGCAATCTAGGATTAAAGGTACAGTGCTTACAAGAAGTCTCGCGCCTCTGTCTCGTCCCAAGCTAGTCTGTTAGGTATAAAATGGGCGGTCCTTATGGCAGCGGAGGTGTGTTCGGATTGGTGCACATAATTGCTCTAACCCCATCAATGACGTCCACATTATCATTGTGTTGATCACTTTATTTATATGTAGAGACATACTGTTTTTAGATATATATAGAGTATGCAGGGGATAACGTGTCTCAGTCCCAGCTATGGTAGTTGTCTTCCAATTAACAGTCCCAAGTGCAAGTTACGTTAACACCTCCACATAAACTACCCTGACTAAAATAACATACGTGAAGCCCTTACCCACAAACCATTTAAAAGGTGTGATTTAAAAGCTCTGTCTGTGTGTGTCTCTGTGTGTGTCTCTGTGTGTGTCTCTGTGTGTGTCTCTCTCTCTCTATCTCTCTCTCTCTATCTCTCTCTCTGATCACACCGCATGGCAATGTATCCATATAACGTTAATAATAACCGAAACCCGAGAAAATATACTCTGCCTTCCGCTCTACTCCAAATCCTTTTCTCTTAGATTAGTTTGTATTAAGAGGTCACTATCATATTTGCGACTTTTTAACTCTGGTAGGATTCAATTCCATTCCTATAATGTAAAAGATACTTAAATTCATGTATGTACAGTATTATGCCATATGATGTGCGTAATAAATAATCATTTTTAAATAGTTGGAGCGTTCAAGGTCATCTGTAATAATCTATAGACTACCCCTCAAGCCCACTCTCAACACTTAGATTCCCCTAAGACACAGGCGTCTTCAAGTAACATGAATGCTTAGAGATCTAAGGTGTTAGATTCCATATTATATAATTTATGTGCTAGGTTTAAGAACGCTGGCATTGAAGGATGGAAGGAAGGGACAGTAAAAGCGATAATAGGTTTAATGAAGGAAGTGGAATGAGGATGGAGGTAAGCGTTGCTATGTCGAAGGAAACGAGGTTGGGTGGGGAATTACGAAGGGAAGAGGAAATGCTAAACACCAACTCAAATATTTATTTTAATGCCCTAGACCTAGAAAGACAGAGCAAAATACCTTAAACTAACAATGAATTGACAGAAACAGAAGAGTCTGGTCTTAGACGCACTGATAGGTTTAACGTATGTGGCTAGAGGCCGCCACTCAGAATTACCACTACTACCTAAATCATAATAAGGTTATTTACTATGACAGAGTAGTCATGAGTAGTTATGGAAATAAGATATGATTATACTGTTGATGACTGACTATATTCAGTTGGGATATAAACTATTGCTGACAATCTTTGGATCCTTGGCTTTTAAGACGAATTTTTTATGCATATGTTCAACAAAATAGGAAATTGGCTGATTAATTATTATTACCATTCGAAGGGTTGGTACCCTTCCCAACCGAAATCAATTTCAGAAGGGGCGCATGGTATCCTCATTTCCTTTATCGTCCCAGCACGCTTCACATAAGTCATTTACACAAAGATGGAAAGGCCGTCTGTGCACCACGAGACGACCCAGGCAATGCGGGGAGCAATGGTGACATTGCATGAATATGGTGTGTCAATAAGAGAAATATCAAGACGACTAGACGTTCATCGAAGCACTGTGGAACGGTGGATTCATCGGTATGAAGCAGAAAACTCAATCGCTACTTTGCCGAGGTCTGGTCCTCCGCGTTCAACATCTCAAGAGGAAGATGCTCCGATTGTTAATCATGCCAGAGAGCATCCGTTTGTTCCAGCGACGCATATTTACAGACACCTGAACCTTCGTCGTAGCGCAAATACAGTGAACAACAGACTTCACGAGGCAGGGTATTTTTCTCGCCGTCCAGCTATAAAACCTGCATTGACGATTGAGCATAAAGAGGCGCGGATGGGATTTGCCTTGCAATACTTGCAGCAGGAGGAAGAATTCTGGAGAAAAGTTGTGTACTGTGACGAAAAAACATTTTCAACAGATAGTCATGGTTCCCTGCATTGTTGGAGGCAGCGCGGAAAACGCTATGAAGAAGGAAATGTTTTCCCGAGCAAACGTAGTGGTCACATCAATCTCGGTGTGTGGGGCTGGATGTCTGGCTATGGTGTCGGAGAATTGACTCAAGTAGATGGACACTTTACTGGACAACAATATTGCCAGGTACTGGAAGAGGTGCTGCTACCCAGTGTTCGTGCGTATCTGGTTCCAGCACCGGAACCATTTTACTTAATGGAAGATAACAGTCCCATTCATAGGAGTAACGTTGTGAGAGCGTGGTACGAAGATCACCCATAGATTATTAATCTAATTCTGCCACCACGTTCTCCTGATTTGAATCCGATTGAAAACCTTTGGGCTATAATGATTAACGAATGGGAGCAACGCAATGAAAGAACATCTGAAGCACTTTTAGCTCACACGAGGAATAGTTGGGAGAGTTTACGCCGAACACCAAACATTCCCTACAATCTGGCCTCTTCTATGCCGCAACGATTGCAAGAAATTATTGATGCTGGAGGAAGCTATACGAAATACTGATGTTAAAGCCATGACGTAAATGTGTATCGAATATATATTTATGTTAATATAGTTTTTTATTATATTTTTATGTTTGACATCTATAAAAGTATATATTGTGACCATGAAAGAACTTTACTTATCCTTAGTTAGAATCTTTTCTTGCAATGTCTACGCTCGTGGAAATGATAATATATGCATTGTTGAAACAAACTATGAGAAGGTAATAGTTTCAGGAAAAAAATAAAAACTGGCAACATCGAGGTCATCACATGTTTATGGGAATTGTCATATGATATGCTACCAATAAACTCTTTTATACTACTATACACAGTATACTATATTACGTAATAATTACGATGAACAAATCAAATGCAAATTTCTCTGATTCACGGCCCACCAGTCTTGCTTTAGACTAATGACTTTCATAAGATGGAATAGGTTTAACATAGTTCGTTTAATAGGTTACCACTTAAAACAATGGATAAACTATCTATTAGCGAGACGACCGTGACTTCCTCGAAATGCGAGCGCGTGAGAGGTTCACTGAGGAATTTGGTCATTAGATTCTTCACGTAGGATATATATCGCAAACAACAATATTGACAACAATTCCCAACAATTACTTAATATCAATAATTGCATTTAAGCAAATAATTTAGACCTGCGTCAAAATAACTTAGGTATCATGCCATGATTTGGGATATTTGCCGAATTAGTCGTTCTCTATAGTCTACAGTATATATTGAAACGGTATAATGTAATGCCCAGCTAATATTATGATGACCAGGATTGCTCCATAACCATCCCAACATCCCGAAACTTGCTCCATTCTGCTTCTTAATCATTTGTATTTTAAACACTAAAATGTAGCAGAAGTGACGTAATAATGGACGTCACTGATTGTGTTAGAGCAGTTATGTGCACCAATCCGAACACACCTCCGCTGCCATAAGGACCGCCCATTTTATACCTAACAGACTAGCTTGGGACGAGACAGAAGCGTGAGACTTCTTGTGAGCACTGTACATTACTTGTGATTGTTCAGTTCTTATCTTTCATGTATAATACTGATTGCTTTGTGTAGTCAATAATGACTTTGCATTTGTTATATCGATAATAATGATTTAAGATTAATACATACCCTAATTAATAATTCTAATTTTCTTACACGATTTATGTATTATTATTATTAATAACTATCTGTTTTAATTTCAATAAGAGCCCAGTAAAGCCTAAAGCTTAAGGGCCACATTAAATAAAATAAATAGTCCAGCTTCACAATTATTTATGTCACTGTAAATTGTAAAAGTACTGTATTTACTTTATTAACAACAAAAGTTATTCAATTCAATATAAAAGATGTTCAAACTGTGCTCCTTGCGTGTGACGACAATGGCGTATGCAAGATTGTAAACTGTGGTATACTCGCTCAATGGTCTCAGTAGTAATATTCTGGCATTCGGAAATAAATTCAATATCAAATAATAAATTCAAAATCAAAAGCAAATATCAATATCAAACTCATAAATTTCCTTAAATATATACAAATTTACCATATATTTACCATAAATTCATAAATTTACTTAAATGAATGATGATATCCCGTAAGGCAGGAGTTTTGACTCACCCTGTATATATAATATTTAATTAGAGTTAGTATTTTGCGTATATTTAAAATCACGGAAGCTGAATTATAATATCTACAACTGCTAAATCATTACAGCTAAGTCATTTATAAATATTCAAATGTCAGCGTCCAATTAGGAAGAGCTTAGCCATTTTCCACTTCACGCGAGAGTAAACCAAGACGAAACTTTAAAATAATCTCTGAATTTTCGCCTAAATTTACGGCTTTAACTTTGTCAGACTTTGTAAATTTGTCTTTGAATGCATCACGTCAAAAGTTTGAAATGAGTCGTGATAGTAAAAGAATCTTTTAATTATGAATACAAAGTATGATTTTAACTTTTTTTAACTCCTTTTATAATACAGAGAAAAGTCTCAAATTAAATTCTTTTTAAAGTTTTGGTTTGAGAGATCTTTTATAATTTGTTTTTCATTATGTTTTAACAGTCTCTCTCTCTCTCTCTCTCTCTCTCTCTCTCTCTCTCTCTCTCTCTCTCTCATATATATATATATATATATATATATATATATATATATATATAGTGGGCGCCGTTTAATAGAGTCACATCGGGACAACAACTTTTGATTCTAATAAGCGGGTGATTCCAGTAAGCGGGACCCCTCACTTGATCTCAGAAACACGCCCTGTAATTGCATTTTATTGCGAATATTAAAATAAGTAAGTGGTTAGGCAAAATATACAAGCAAATTGTTACAAACGTCACAAGACAGCCTAAAATGAACAGAACGTCAATGCTTAAAGAGTTCTTTGATCGTAGCTTGGCGCATCGAATTGCTAGCAACTATGTGAGCCTCCGACTCAGTTTTTTGCAGAAACCTGATGTCTTCGTAACCACGAAACATCATTGCATTTCGTAGCGTACGTGCCGCAGCTATCATTTCCTTGCAGGATGGGACGACGACCTCCTCTTCTTCCTCCGTTTCTTTTTCCTCCTCCACTCCAACTGGCGCGAACTCTGTTGTGACTTCCGCGATAATGTCGTCATCCGGGACCGGTTTCTCTGTAGAAGCCACGACGTCCATTTCGAGCCAGACTTCCCAGTCATCTTTCTCCATGCCTTCGGGAGGCGCCACGTTATCCTCATCTGTCGATACATTCTCGTCGATCTTCTTTAGTCCTCCTTTACTCCAACAGTTTTGAATTCCTTTTTCCTTCACTTCATCCCTTGCTTGGATGGTCATCATCACGCCATCCAGAAGACTGATCTTCTGGGAGAGAGCGATTGCTGACCCATCTTCGCCGTCGTCGATTTCGTTCAAAACCTTTTGAAACCTCTGCCAACGGAAAAGAGCCGTGAAATGTCAAGAAATTTCACTTCAAATTTTCTCGATTAATTATGATTCTAATAGGCGGATAATTTTGTACAGGTTTAGATAGGAATGAATCGGTCCCAGCCAATTTGATTCCATAATGCGGGTGATTCTATTAGCAGTGATTCTTTTAAGCGGGGTCCACTGTATATACACACTACTGCGCAAAAGTCTTAGGCAGGTCTGAAAAAATCTTGTATTGATAAATTTTCTCAATTTCAAAGGTTAAAATACACGTGTTAGCTTCAAGGTTTATCACTTATTAGAGAACCATCACCATAAGTATTGAAAAGTTACATACAATTGTGGAAAACTGCTGCGATTCGATTTTGAATGCTATCTTGGAGTTTTTGTAAGAAATCCGCTGGAATGTTGTTCCATGCATCTAAAAGGACCTGCCATAGCTCCTCTCTCGATTTTGGCTGCTTTTCTTGCTTCTTTCTGTCTAAATAATCCCAAACAGCCTCAATAATAGTTAAATCAGGGCTCTGCGGAGGCCACTCCATCAGTTGCGAGTCTCCACGTTCTTTTTTATTCTCCAAATAGGTTTTGGCTACATTGGCACTATGCTTAGGGTCATTGTCGTGCTGAAAAATAAAATTTTGCCCAATTAATCTCCGACCTGATGGCACAGCATGAAGAATTAGGATCTCTGTATCTTTCTGCACTCGGTATTCCATCAATTTTGATAAGATCCCCAACACCATTCGCTGAAATGCAGCCCCAAACTTGGATAGATCCTCCACCATGTTTAGTTGTTGGCTGCAAACACATTTCCTTGAATTGTTCTCCGTTTCTTCTTCTCACATACTGTCTTCTCTTTGTGCCATAAATTATTTATTTTGACTCGTCACTCCAGAAGACCCTTTTCCACTGGTCAGCATTCCAATTCTTGTGCTTTTGAGCATATTTGAGCCCCTCTGACTCGTTTCCTTTCCTGAGAAATGGCTTTTTGACTGCCACTCGACCATTAAGACCATTTCTGATGAGTGATTTCCTCACGGTGGATGAGTGGACTCGTAATCCTGAGGTCTGGGCAAGTTCTGCCGAAAGTTCTGCACTGGATTTTCGTCTATTTCTGAGAGATGTTAGCTTAAGGTGTCTCTCATCATTTTTAGAAAGTTTCCTTGGCCTTCCACTGCGTTTTCGATCTTCAACTTTGCCTGTTTCGCGCTGTTTCTTGAAAATTGCTTGAATACCACATCTTGATACCCCAGTTTGTCGCGATATTTCTGATTGAGAATGACCCTGCTCGTGCAATACCACCCGCTGTCGAGTTGCAATGGATATTTTAGCCATTGCTTAACCAATGTAAAATTTTATGCCTTTATCTGGAAAAAGAGAGAAAATTAACAATTAAGAAATCTTATTAAAAAAAAATTAAATTTTATTTAGTTCGGAGCATTAAACAATTACAAAAACACACAATAGAAGTTCTGTTTACAAACTGTTACTGAATGAGCTTAGAATATCTTGTAAAATAGTACCTAGAAGCTTTGTGTTAAATTCCTTTCTATCTCCAGCAGTAGCATGTTTTGATGAAACATCCGTTTTCTTCATTAAACTACCTAATAATTGAGATTATTGACAATGACTATACATTATAATTTATATTTATAATAAAACAATACTAACATGTTGAAATATTCAACATAATTATTAAAAAAAGAGAAAAACATGCAACTGTACAAGGGTGCCTAAGACTTTTGCACAATAGTATATATATAATGATGAATTTCCCAATTAATTAGGTGAAATTAATTAAAAAAAATCTATTCCAAAGCCTTTCATGTAGTTAAACATCTGTGTGTGGGCAACATTACATAATATATACATACACAATTACACATGTGTAACTTTAAAGGTCATGTGTAACTTTAAACTGTAGTAACGTTTGATGTGCACATGATAGAAACAACGTATAAACGACATATAAAAGCAAAATTATTAAAGATTTTAGTTATTTTATTTTATTTCGATGGTGAAATTGCATAATAACAGGTGTGGGCGCTGAAGCTAGTTGAAAATGGAGACAATTGAAGGAAGGATTAACTCTTTTTTATGGCTAGTAGAACGGATGTCCATAACAGCTGAGAAGAAAGTTTACTGTGCATTACAAGAAAAATGCACCATATATAGAAAGTCCGTTCACAATTGGATGAGAAAGTCAACCGTTACAACTGGGGCATTTGGAGAACAGAGAAACCTCATGAAATCTGGAGAAACATAAAAGAGATTTAAAAAACAATGTCTGGTATCTCTCAGAAACTCGTGCATCATCGTTTTTTTTTTTACTTTGCAATATTACAAAAGGCGATTAAACCTTTTAAACAGCATCTTCTTTCGCCAAGACAGAGTTTCCTTCCGCTATGGTTTGAATGTGTGACAGTTCTTGAAAGAAGTCTTCCTTACCCAAGTGGATCGGTAGAGACGAACCAGTTGCTTGTTTACCTGACCTGTCACCAATAAACTACTGTTTTGGGGCTCATGTTGAAAGGGTTGTTTACTCAATCAAAACCACATTCGCTGGAAAGAACTTAAAGTTAGGATCATAAATGTAGTTCATGAAACCATTCAGTAGCAACTGGAGAAGGATTTCAGGTTTGGAAAATCGGATTGAACGATGTATGGAGAAAGTTGGCAGTTATATTTAGGCCTAGAAATTTGTAATATAGTGTATTAAAAATTTTAATAATTATGCTTTCATATGCCTTCATATTTTGTCAATTTATGAAAAGTTATTAAACTTTGAAGTTGTACGGTGACTTTATAATGATTTTATATATATATATATATAGATAGTGGTGCTCATAAATATTTGTACAGGTAAATATTTCAGTTCTATTCCTTATCTTTTGTACCATGCATAGGATAGCTATGAAAAGTTTACCTTTTCGTTTGTAAAAATTGAACAAATGAAAAAATGAGTTCAATACCAACATATAATACAAAACATTAAAGAATTTGAAGAAAATATAAAAAAGTTAAAATGAAAAAATTTTCGTATATTTATTTACAAAATTATTTAAGACTGCGTGTACACCCTTTGATTGAATGACTTCAATGATTCGTTTGGGGTATTTTTCTACAAAGTTTCGACGCCTCAATAGAAATTTTAGTCCATTCTTCTAAAGAAAATTATGGCTTGCTCAGCCATCCATCTTCCATAAAGATTCACAGAGAAAATTCTAGAATTCAGAATTACCAACAGGCTCTAATCAATAAACAGCCAACTACTGTATTGATAAAAATTGTTAATTTTTGAAGCCGAACGTGGACACACAAAGCATTAAATAATTTTGTAAATAAATGTACGAAAACTTTTGCATTTTAACTTTTTTTATTTTCCTCAAATTCTTTGATGTTTTACATTATATGATGGCGTTGCACTCATTTTTTAACTTGTTAAATTTTTCATAGCGAACGGTAAAGTTTTCCTAACTATCCTAAGCAAACGATAACGATGAATGTAACGAAATATTTATCTGTACGAATACTTATGAGCGCCACTATATATATATATATATATATATATATAATATATATATATATATATTATATATATATATACCATATGTCCCACAAAAAAGTACACCCAACTTTAGATTGTACTAACTCCTCCAAAAATTGAGATATTTTGGATCTGTTTGTTTGATTTAATATAGGAAATTATTCTTTGTTAACGTTCAAAATTTATTCATGTTTAAACGATTTAGTGTTTAAGCATCTGCTTTTAACTGAAGGGTACAACAAAATGGATTGCGCAAAATTGTCAATGAAAAAATAATGTGTGTGCTATCGATGTAATGAAAAGACATACATAATAATAGATACTTTAACATAATTTTAATAAGATACAAAGCAGATTTTTCTTTATTCCTTATTGCAAAAGTTATGCTTAGTTTCGTTTTCTTTCAAATGACCGCCATTCCTATCGATACAAATCTGGAGTCGAGCTCTCATCTTCCCCATCACTCTTTTGATAAATCTGGATTGTCTTTTAACAAGTTGATTTCAGCTGTGATGCGAGTCCTCAAATCATCTAAATTGATAGGTTGTGATGCAAATACTCTATTTTTCAAATGACCCCATAAAAAGTAATCACACGGGGTCAAGTCAGGGCTGAATGCTGAATGTTCTCGTCTGTTCTTGCCGTCTTCGGATGGCTTGAACGTCCTTTGTTCAAATTGAGGACCGTTCCTTCTTCTTTGTATTTCCGAACATTCTTCAAAATTGTATGTTTAGTTGGAGAAGCTCTATCGGGAAATTGCAGTTCGAAGGTATTCTGAACTTGTTTTAAGCTTTTAGTTTGCAGATAAGTTGTGACCATGAGAACGCGCTGCCTTCGTGTAAACTGCTTGATAAGGGTTTCAAAGTTATTTATAAATTTAGTAATTCAGATTCTTCATTTATATTTATGACTCGTATCTTAGATACAAAAGTTCGAATTATTTAAAAAAAATATTTGCAATATCATTCGACGTAAAAAGTAGCACATTGGTTAAAGCAAGAGGAGCTATCTGGCTGGGAGAAATGATCATTCGGCGCAACCCATTTTGCTGTACCCTTCAGTATATATATATATATATATATATATAATATATATATATATATATATATATATATATATATGCATTTAACTCCAAACGTTTTTGGACTGTTTGGATGTGATAGAAGATTGAGGGAAATCTTTGTTTACTGTGAAACACAAGTTATTTATGCAGAAACTTTAAATATATTTACAGTATTACGTCGATACAATATATGAGAAAGAGAAAACTTCATCAACTTGAGTAGTCTAAGCATCATCATCCTGTTTGCATATACGTTTTGTGTTTCGTATTTATCAATTATTACGAAAGAATTCATTTATAACTTGAAGAGCCTAATCATTTTCATTAATCAGTAAAGTAACATAAATATCATCAACTGTTGCTGCAAAATAGAAGTCAACATCTTCCTTCCTTGACTAATCAATTTTAAAATTAGAAAGAGCCGTGTTGAGCAGAAAACTGAGATTTGTTTATAAAAAACGTCTGAACAGGTAGCGAGAACAACGTGAAAAAAGTGTTAGCAGCTGACGAGGAAGCTTCTAAACAGTGGCTGCATCCTCCAGCGCAGGACACGTCAACGCGAAGAGGCGACGTCAAACCAAAACATCAACGCGCTGGTGGCCAAACTTCCTCAAATCTCCGTGCAGCGGGCTGTCTACGGTTGGCCAGACTGGCAGTCGACGGCCTGTTGCGTGGCACGGTCAGAGTGCCGATCGGCTCCCGGGGCCGGACCTATTCTCAGCGTGCTATTTTTTCAATTACAGGGAACAATTGCGTGCTCCCCGAACTACTCTTACTCTCTGGCGACATTAAGACTAATCCAGGCCCCACTACAACTTACACATGTCACCATACACAAAGACATAGACACAATAGCACCATGAGACACATACAGAAGTATAATATTAACATATTACAGTACAACGTAGATGGCCTCACAAACAAAATCATGCAGCTTAGGGAATTCGTACACAAACAAAACATTCACATAGCACTTATACAAGAAACAAAACTAAAACGCACACACAAAACACCCACCATCCCTGACTTCACGGCGATCCGTCAAGATCGTACTGGGGGTAACGGGGGTGGACTCATCACTTACATACGTAAAAGCATTAGCTACACTGATGCTACCCAAAACATTACAAACACAATCCAAGCAGATAACACGATAGAAATACAGGCAGTTAACATTAAAACACGCGCAAAACACAACACCACACTAATCAACATTTACATCCCACCAGATAGTTCACCTCAGGTGCCAGCCAATTACAATCCACAGTTACACAATCTTGCCTCTCTCACTAATGTCATCTTAGGAGGAGACTTCAACGCCAAAGACACTAGTTGGTACCTGCACAACCAAAACAACACCAGAGGCGCCAACATAGCCACACAACTAAACAGCCTCTTCATTCTTAACAATACAGAAGAACATACACACATACCACATCAAGCAGGATACTCAAACTCCTCCCCAGACATAACGTTCTGTTCCCCCTCACTAGCAACACATACACAATGGAGAACAGAAAAACAACTGTCATCAGACCACCTGCCCATCATCATTACAACACATTCTACACTCTGCCCCAACAGCCTTAGGCACACTTACAGAAATTACAAGAAAGCTGATTGGGAACAGTTCAAAATACAGACTGAGGAACAATTCACCACATTAAACAGCACACCCATCATAAACATCGATACAACACTCAAGACATTTAATCAGATTATCAATAATGCAAACAAATACATACCCAAGGGCAACATTAGGAAATACAACCCAAATTACACTAGAGAAATAGCCCACCTCATAAGGCAACGTAACAACCTCAAACATAACACACAAACACCACACACAGAAGCCATAAAGCAGCAGATACAACAGCTCAACACAGAAATAAACAACAAACTCAAAGAAAAACAAACAGAAACATTCAGGGAATTCATAACAACACTAAACCACTCCACAGATACATACAGGCTATACAAGACTATAAACAGCATTACCCACTCTAACAGCGGCATTCACACCTCACACGCGGCTATCTGTCGCAGCCAAAATAATATCCCAACATACACACAACAAGCTAACATTCTAGTTAATCACTACGCAAAGATAAGTCACTTAAACAGAGACAACAACCAGAAACACGCAGACAAACAAACAGCCAGACACAAGAAAACCTACAGACTCGACACGACCATTACACCCTTCAATACAGACCAGACCACCAAGATCATCAAAAACATTAAAAATTCGAAGGCTACTGGACCAGACAACATATCTAACATACACCTTAAACACTTGGGCCCACAAGGAATACTAGCTCTCACAAATATCAGCACATATTCATACCAACACTGTATTATTCCTGACATATGGAAACAAGGTAAAATTATTACACTACTCAAACCAAACAAAAATCCAACAGAACCAGCTTCCTATAGACCCATTACTTTACTATGCACACCTTCCAAAGTAACAGAAAGACTAATCTTACAAATCACCAACCCACACATACCACTATCGCCTACTCAACATGGATTCAGACCTCACCACTCAACCACGACATTACTCACTAACCTGACGCAGCACATCATGGATGGCATCAACTCTAGAAGACCAGCTCAACGTACACTATTAGCAACAATAGACATTAGTAAAGCATTTGATGCTATCCCACGCTTCCCTCTCATAAACAAAATACTCAACACAAACATGCACAATAACACCAAAAGGTGGCTGAGCAACTATCTCTCAGGAAGATACTCACATGTCACATTTAATGGCAAGTCATCCAAAAACAAGCTTTTTCCGAACGGGGTCCCTCAAGGCTCTGTTCTCTCACCAACACTCTTCAACTTATACATGCATGACATTCCAACACCCATAGATAACAAGCTTACCTTATCATCATATGCAGATGATATCACTCTAACATCCACCCACAACAACATCGACACCGCTACAAATAACCTACAAACATACATAAACAGTATACAAGACTGGCTCACACACAATAGACTCAAAGTAGCGCCCACAAAATCAACCATCACCTTGCTTACAAGCAACACAAAAGAACACCAGGTAATTCCACAACTTACACTAAACAACATCAACATTCCACACACTCACAGAACCAAAATACTAGGTGTCACATACAACACATCATTATCTTTTGCAAACCACATTCAGGACATTAAAAACAAATGTACGTCAAGACTTAACACGCTTAGGGTACTAACAGGCACAAACTTTGGACACCAGCAGGAAACAACATCACTCATCTACAAACAATATATTCGCTCAGTTATGGACTATGCTAGCCCATGCTGGGCACCCATTATCTCAAACACACACATAAACACCTTACAAACAATACAAAACAACGCACTTCGTATCATTACAGGATGCACTCAAACAACACCAATAGAACACCTGCACACAGAAACAAAAATACTAAAAGTTAGGGAACATTTAGACATGAGGGGAACACAATTCATGGCAGCAGCGACAACTAACCCACAACACCCTTGCCACTACATGTACAATCATGCACCAACACCTCGCACCATTAAGGTAACACCAGAGAGACATTATAACCAAATACTCCATTCCATACCACGCCCCACAGACATCACACAGTACAGAAAACACATACACACACACCTAACCCACAAAGCACTGACACGACTCGGTCCGAATGCGGTCCTAGGTGCGAAGCCGCCGCCCATTAACAGGTCAGAGATCAGCCTGAGCAGATCGGATCGAGTTAACTTAGCACGATTCCGATGTGGACATCACCCCAACTTATGGACATATAAACACAGACTAGACAACTCCATAGACGACACCTGCCACCTGTGCCAAGACACACCACAAACAATTGAACACATTATGACGGACTGTACCGCTCTAGCACAACAACGAACACAACACAACACAACATCACGAGTGCGCTGAACCTCTGGTCCACTCCGGAGAGGGCGATCGGTTACCTGCGTGCCGCCGGCTTGCTCGATCAGGGTGGGCTGATCGGCTAAACAACAACAACAACAACAACAACAACTGCAATGACCACGCAGTATATAAATGAATAGAAACGACATAAGTATTAAGGAACGTTTCATTTATTCGTGATTTTTCTTCCTCGTGTGCAGAAACGTTCCTTAATATATATATATATATATATATATATATATATATATATATATATATATATATATATATATATATATATATATATATATATATATAGTGTCCGTGTAGAAATTCCAGTGTTGTCCCATTTTACAGAGAATCTCATTAAGTTTTTTCTGATACCAAGTTTTGACAAATTTTTTAGAAATTCCAGTGTGTCCGAACATTATCTGTACAATTTCATCTTTTAATAAAATTCTTGATAACACACGTAAAATTCTTAAACAAGATTATTTAGAATCTGTATTTTCAAAAGTTTCTTTTATTAAAGTAACGTTGTTACAAACATTCGATATGTACACCATTAGTGATTCGCAAAACATCCAATCGATACTCCAAATGTTGCCATGTGCGCTGCAGCATATCCACATCAATTCGCTCAATAGCAGCTGTGATTCTTGCTAAATCATCAATGTCTGTCACCCGCGTACATTTCTAAAAAACTTGTCAAAACGTGGTATCAGAAAAAACTTAATGAGATTCTCTGTAAAATGGGACAACACTGGAATTTCTACACTTCATGGTTGACTTTTAATAACAGCCAAAAATTGTACAGATAATTCTCGGACAACCTGTATATATAATATATATATTATATATATATATATATATATATTATATATATATAAATACATTGGTTAACCTTGGTTTTGCTTCCGCCCGAATTGTTCATTCTGACGAAGGGCAAGCTTGTCACTCCACCTTAGACTTACGGTTTAACGTGAAATCTGAATCACGCCCAACCAGCAGCCGAGAGTCTTAACCACTAGGCTACCCAGGGTACCCATTTATCTACCAACCAATTTTTTTATTGTGTAGAATAATGAACAGCTGAGTTTTGCTGCGTGCCGCCTGCCGTCACCGAGTTGCGATCCCGGGTCGATGGATTTGTAGTCAGCGACGCTAACCACACCACCACCGAAGCGCATAATATATATATATATATATTATATATATATATATATATATATATATGCAGTCACTCCCCCCCTTTCCGCTGCTTCGCTGAGCACGGTTTTGATATAGCGCTATTTTTATATTAATAACCTAATTCGCTTAGCGCTCAGCGCTATTCGCTGTAACGCTCTCGGCGTCGAACATTAGGCAGCGTTATTGTACGCGATTGCCGCAGCGTATCGGTGCCGCGCAGCCAGAGATGGGCAAGATCACCAACTTTGGTGATCTTGAAGATCAAGATCAGATCACCAGAAAAATGTGATCTTGAAGATCCAGATCAAGATCGTGATCTTGAAGATCCAGATCAAGATCGTGATCTTGAAGATCACTTTTCAAGATCACTTTTTAAGATCACTTTTATATGAATTGAAAAAAGTTGTACTCTTGTAGAGTAAACAAAAACAAATTATTTTGTTAATCACTCCTGAAAAGTATCACTCCTAATACTCCCCTGAGGGCTGAGGCAATACAAACATCGCATCCTACCCCATGTCACCTGATCTAAACCACGGGGATTGACGATTCCCCTTTCAGTTTTTCAGGTGGTAAACTTAAAACTTAGTATTATCATAACTTATCAGCAAAGAAAAAACTATTAAATGACCTACATATAGTTTTTAGTTCTATTTTTCTCAATTCTCATTTCACCAGGTCCATAACCCATATCAATGAATGGTCAGCATATATAAGTAAACATTTTTTACATAGAATTTAATTTTACAGTTTTACTGCAGTACGCAATTACTGACAATATAAGGGTAAAAACCGCAAGTTAAGAGTGTTAATTTAATGTTCAACCGCTGTAAACATTTGCTTTCAGCAAAACCAATTGTTCAAAGTTACCATCCGAGAGACGACTTCGTTTGGGGCTATGAACCATGCCAGCAAACGAAAACAACCGTTCCACTGGTGCAGAGGAAGGTAGCGTGGTGTTATACCTCTTGAAGATCTTCTTTATAGCAGGATACCTATCTAAAGAGTCGAGTGCCTTACTGGTGTCCTGCAAATAATTGAGGACTTCCAAGTCTTCCTTGTTGTTAGGAGCAGAGAATGAGCCGTCCATAGTTCTGAAGAAATCGTCTTCAGATGATGAGTCTGAGTTCACCGAACTATTACCACTGCTGTCAGAATTACAATTTCTTACAGCCATTTGCAGCTTGTCTTTTACTTGAGACTTGATTGCTTCATGATCGCCGAAATTAGGCCCTTGCAACAATGATATCCATCTAAGTTTGAAATACGGATGAGATACTGAGGCCAAAACGGCATCAGTTACCTCGGGGCTCAACGACAAAAAATGACCAAATCTGGCATTGAAGCCAGAGACGACTGCTGCCAGTAATGGCCAGTGGTGGGCACGCGCAACGATTTTTGTAGCGCCGCAACCGCAACCGCAACTCTGCTGGAATAGTTGCGCCGCACGCGCAAGCGCAACCCTTTTCAAAAAGTTGCGCCGCAAGCGCAAGCGCAACCAAAAATGTTGCGCCGCAACTTTTTGAGGCGCAACTGCCCACCTTTGCATTTAATGTATATCTGCAGTGGTGGGCACGCGCAACGATTTTTGTAGCGCCGCAACCGCAACCGCAACTCTGCTGAAATAGTTGCGCCGCACGCGCAAGCGCAACCCTTTTCAAAAAGTTGCGCCGCAAGCGCAAGCGCAACCAAAAATGTTGCGCCGCAACTTTTTGAGGCGCAACTGCCCACCTTTGCATTTAATGTATATCTGCAGTGGTGGGCACGCGCAACGATTTTTGTAGCGCCGCAACCGCAACCGCAACTCTGCTGAAATAGTTGCGCCGCACGCGCAAGCGCAACCCTTTTCAAAAAGTTGCGCCGCAAGCGCAAGCGCAACCAAAAATGTTGCGCCGCAAGTTGCGCCGCAACTGCCCACCTTTGGTAATGGCATGCAGTGTCTCAAGCGCAGGTCGTTTGGTTGGATAGGCTCCAATCTTGCGAGGGCATCTTGAGTCACTAGGACTGTTGGAAGAAGACAACCGTAGTAGCATTCTTTCTCTGCCTGTAATTTGTTGAGGGCTGCTGCAATTGGTTTTAGAACAGACAAATATTCTGAAATAAATTCCAATTCATTGTCTTTGAGGATGGGTAGATTCAGTTCTTCAAGAGCTACATTCACGTCGTTCTTATGTTTATATATTTGGCTTAATGAGTCGTACATTGAGTTCCATCGGGTGACGCATGGGTACCTAAATTGGACGCCAGTTATTTCCTGTATTTTTTCTGCTGACTTGGGTTTACCAGCAGCATTCCACAGCGCCGAACATTTTCCCATTGCAGAATGCTTTATCTTCTTTAGTCCAGGTGAATTCAGTCCTTTATCTGCATCAGTTGTTGCTACCAAGTTCAATGTGTGGGAGGCACATCGAATATGGGATGATAGTTTCACTGACTCCTCTCCATGCTCTCCTGAATGTTCAGGAAAGTTGTTGATGATAACCTCTTCATCTGAATCTTTTTCATCATCATCTTCATCTGCATCATCTTCATCAATGTCGTCAGTACGATTCTGAACACGAACACCGAACTCTTTAAAGCATTTCACCATGTTCGATGCATTGTCGGTGACTGTAGATACAACTTTTCTATAAGATAAACCATGCTCCGAGTTGATCCTGTCCAATATTCCAGCAATTTTATCAAAGCTATGTGTTCCACGAAATCTTCGGCATGCCAGTGCAGCTGATCCTCGCGACAAGTCATCATTGATCTGTAATGTAAGAATATAAAATCAATGTTTGTATGAACATTTTTTTAAGCTTAATTTAATAATATTGGTTAGACACGCACCAGCTAAACTGCGCCACCAAACATTGAAGAGAAGAACTATGTGATATAAAGGAGGCAATTCAGCGATGAGTCGCCTACCATACCACCACATCAGTGACCCATCCCATAAGAGCAAAATGTGGAAGAGTCCATATTCACAGCCTGTGAATATGGACTCTTCCACATTTTGCTGTGAATCAGACACAATGACAGATGACAGAATCAGTGAATTAGTGTGAAATTACTGTGAATCACAGCAAAATGAAGACTCACCAAATTAATGAATGAGGAACACATGTCGAATAATTGAAAAGATTATACTATAAGTCTATCAGACTATCAGTCTATCACCAATGGTCAATTTATCAATTATATAAAAATAATACACTAAATCAATAGCATACCCATTACCCAATGCGCAGTGACTCCCATGAAACTGCGGTGATTAGTTGACCATATGTCGCATGTAACACACACACGGTCAACTGCTGCCAGTTTTGCTTGTATGTCTTCCTTCATTGTACTGGTTGTTGTTGCAAGAGATCTAGCCAGGGTGCGTCTAGATGGCACCTGAACAGCCGGGTTGACGTCTGAAAAAATATTAAAAAATTAAAACAAATACAATAGATTAGCTATGGAAAAAATATCAAAATATTTAGCTAGGCTAGCGATAGTCTAATGTTCATACAAATAATATGATTAATTATTTTAATCAGATATTAGCTATGGAAAAAATAGCAAAATATTTGAGTTATACTAACATGAAAGAAGATCCTTAAATTCATGTAGTTCAACTAGGCTCAATGGTAGGAGCCCATTAGCCACAAGCGAGAGAATCTTCTTTTCAAGGATATCCTTGCATATTGGTGGTCCTGGTTTTTGCTTGGAAATGTGGAACATGCTTAGTGTTGACTGCTTGGCAATTTTGGCAGGGCCAGCATTGCTGCTGCTGGCATCTTCTTCTTTAGCTGGACGCTTGCGAGATTTCTTCTCCGATTCATATTCACCGAAAAGATCCGAATGTAGTTTCTGTACAAGAAAATAAATTATTATCATGCGGAGAGACTTCTTGAACACCCTGTATAATATTTATCAGAGTATCAAACTTCTAGTTGAAATTAATACTTAACAAGATTCTAAAATTTTGTTATCTTTAACTAAAATTATTTTCACCATGATCAGTGCATTTTTATCCTATGTTAAATTGAAAGCCGAATTTCGTCCTTCAGTAACTAAATAGGAGAAATTACAGACATGGATCAGACAGAGAGAAAGACAGATACACCTGGCGTTTTATTATAGTTGGATATCGGCAGTTTTTAATGTAGTTACTAGTCCATAATCTATTAATATCTGAAGTGCACAATATATTCAAATGGACGTCTATGTAAATGTAGCATTAGTCTTGTATGGCACCAGTCACTTAAAATATGACTTGAACCATTATGTTAATGTTGCTACTTACTACTTAGTTACTAAGTAGTACTAACCCTGAGGTGCCTCAGAAGATTGCTTGTTGAGTCGAGGCCAGCAGACAGAATTGTAGTTTTCTTTGTACACTGCCTACAAATAACTTTGATACTGTTTCCAGTTTTTTCGACAATTTGAAAATATTTTCCGTTCAATAGCACAGATTGATCCTTATTACCAACATTGTTATCTAAATATATTGAATACTGTTCTGGTGACAACCTAGAATATTTGGTTCCCTTGGGAGCCTGTTGAAGTTGTAAAATTGCACTCATTATTAAAAAATTCAATCTGTAAATAAAATATGTTTAGAATTAATTTATTATGAATACGGACCTATAGGCTATATTTTATGCCTATATATAATAATATATTAATAGAACACTTTTAACATAATTGCACAGTAAATTACACTTTTTACGAGCCTAAATTCCACAGCAACTACACCTTCCATGAGCCCACGCATGACGCAAGTCACCCAACTAACAGAAAACATAAACAGTCGGTGTTGAACAAAGTTGCCACCAGATGTCGCTTGGACAAAAAACAAATGACATTCGCATAGCGGCATATTTAAGAATCTGAAATTAAAAGTGATCTTGAAGTCTAAAGTGATCTTCAAGATCAAGATCACAAGAAATAAAGTGATCTTAGATCAAGATCAAGATCACCATAATAAAAGTGATCTTCAAGATCAAGATCAGATCACGATCTTGATCTTCAAGATCACGATCTGATCTTGAAGATCAAGATCGTGCCCATCTCTGCGCGCAGCCACGCTATGCAATTTAGACAGTGCTTCGACTTTTAGGGTAATTCCATACACTATATTTAGTTATTTATGGAGTGTACAATATTGTTTTGTAGCATATTAGCGATAAACGATGGCCAATGTAACAAATTACATTATATTTTTGTTATTTAATGTCATTTTATAGTACAAAGAGGAGGGGGGCCGTGGTAGTGAATTAAACCTATTTATATTATTTCTTATGGGAAAATAGTTCCCGCATAGCGCTGTTTCGCTTAACGCTCGTCTTTTCTGGAACCAATTAATTAAGCGCGCTTAGCGGGGACTGCCTATATATATATATATATATATATATATATATATATATATATATATATATATATATATATATATATTGTATCATAAGTAACTCCCTATTTTAAAATTCATATAACTTCCCTATTTTTTACTCAATTTTAATGAAACAAACTGTAAATTATTCAGTATTTATTGAGATTTTCATTCACAAACATTCACATGTACTTTACACTCCCACATATGCTCCTGCATTATCTAAAGATCTACGGAAGCTAAGGCCAACAAAGACCCTAAGTTCCACTCTAAGGTTAGCCCGAGAGGAAGAAGAGAGTAGGGGGTTAAAAGAAGAGAATAGGGAGTTAAAAGAAGAGAATAAGGGGTTAAGTAAGTAGCAAAACCTATCATTCGTGGGTTAGCATTCATTCAGAAAAAGAGAGAGAAAGACTCACCATCATCATCCGCCGGCCACTGCCGACAAGTCGGAACAATAGTCGAAGAAACTAGGAATGGGGTGAAAGATGAAAAGAAATAAAATAAGAACACTTACAAACCATGCAAATACAGTCTTAACTCAAACATTGTCATACCATGCAAACTACAGACATGCAAGTAAAGAGAGGATAAGAAAAGATAAAAAAAATATGAAGAGTATAACAAAAAATGGGTTAGTTTACGCTACGAGCTACATCTAAGTTCGTGTTAGTTAAATTTTTTTTTTCTTAATGCAATTTTGTTGCTGGCATATCACACGCTGGCATGTCACAAGCTGCCATCAATCATCAACAGACTCAAACCTCGACTATCACCCCCAGAGCTCCTGTTGCTAATTGTTTTATTATTTTAAACGACGTCAAATATTTTTAAAATGCCTATCTAAACGGTTTTTAAACATATTAACGCTGGTAGAGTTCACGACGGACGCGGGAAGATTATTCCATTTCTCAGTTACTTTAAACGTAAAAATGTTTTTAGCGATGTTAGTAGTGAAACTCTGCCACTCAATTTAAATCCGTTCTTACGAGTATTGCTATTATCGAAAATAAACAATTTGTCAAAATTTATGTTATCGATTTTATTAACGATTTTGAAAACTTCAATAAGCTTCCCCCTTAATCTGCTAGTCTCGAGTGAATGCAAGTCTAACTCTTTAATCCTATCTTCGTAAGACTTGTTGCGTAGTGACGGAATTAGTTTCGTGGCGCGTCGCTGAACCCTTTCCAACCTATTAATATCCTCACGCAAATACGGGCACCAAAAGTGAACGGCATATTCTAAGTGAGGCTTGACTAGGGACTTGTAAAGTGCCAATATAATATTCTTCGATTTAAATTCGAAATTACGCGCTATGAAGCCTAACATCCTATAAGCTTTTGCGAAGACTCCAGGCACTGGTTCCTAACTTTTAAATCCTTAGATACGCGTACGCCTAAATCTTTTTCTTCGTCAACGCTCGCTAACTGTCTAACGTCCATCGTGTACGTGTAATTATTGTTACGAGAACCTATATGCAAAACTTTACATTTGTCTACGTTAAATTGCAACTGCCACTTATCCGTTCACTCCATAATCCTATTTACATCGTCTTGGAGCCTATTTCTATCGTCCACTAAGAACTTTACCGCCTATTTTAGTATCGTCCGCGAATTTTGACACGTTACTGGTCAATCCTACATCTAAACCGTTAATGTAGATTACGAATAGCAATGGGCCTAACACTGAACCCTGAGGGACACCGCTACCTACATCCAACCACCCCGATTCCCTACCATTAACAATGACCCTCTATTTCCTGGCACGAAGCCATTCCGCTAACCAGTTAGCTACCTGACCGCGTATACTGTGCGCTGTTAATCTTCTATGCGAAACTGTATCGAACGCTTTTTTAAAGTCTAAATAAATAACGTTAGCCGCTCTATGCTTATCGTATTCGTGCACTATTTCGTTATAAAACTCTAACAAATTAGTTAAACAAGATTTATGGTGTCGAAACGCATGCTGACTACTATTAATCAAATCGCGACTTTCTAAGTGATCGACGATGCGATCCCTAAATACGGATTCTAAAAGTTCACCGACAATTGACTTTAAGCTAATAGACCTCTAATTGAAAGCTACTGTGCCGTCGCCTTTTTTAAAAATGGGCGTAATGTTAGTTAATTTGAAGTCTTCAGGAATATTACAACATTTCCTATATCACAACATTTTCTTAGACGAACAGGTATATTTTCCACTGCTGCTCATAACACGCCTTCACGAACATAGTTGAGAACATGGTTAATTCTTTCCCCAGTTCATCAAGATCGTAAGGTTTGTGGCGATAAATTTCTTCCTTAGCCCAACCCTACAGAAAGAAGTCAAGTGTTAGGTCGAGGCTGCGAGCAGGCAATTCATGCGCACCACGTCTTCCAATCCATCGTCCTGGAAATTTGTCATGCAGCCAATGCCCGAACACCGTTAGAAAAAATGAGGTTAAAATGAGGTTAAAATGAGGAAGTTAAACGAATTTTAAAATAAGGAGCTACTTATCATATATATATATATATATATATATATATATATATATATAATATATATATATATATATTATATATTATATATAATATATATATATATATATATATATAATATATATATTTATATATATATATATTATATATATATTATATATATATATATATATATATATATATATTATATATATTATATATTATATATATTATTTATATATATATATATATATTATATATATATTATATATATATATATATTATATATATATATATATATATATATGATAAGTAGCTCCTTATTTTAAAATTCGTTTAACTTCCTCATATATATATATATATATATATATATATATATATATATATATATTAATATTTAGAGAAATCCAATGACAAGGAGAAATGTAAATGCCATGAAAAGTCTTCTTTATTGCGCAACGTTTCGAGCAATACGCTCATCTTCAGGCTGTTTAATAACAATGTGAAATTAAAATCAATATTGAATGAAAAACAAACAGAAATTTCTATAACCTATTCGTAAAGACAAATTTTAAAAGACTGAGAAAAGAGGGTTAAGTTCTAAGTTATACAGATTTACATATAAAAATTAAGAAGTTATTTTTAAATACAGTAGTAAATGTGAAATTAATACACTGGAAAAATTACCAATAGTACACTGGAACAATGGAGCTATCTACCTTACACAGCAGTATCCGAGGCCGACTAATTTGAGCAGAGGAAACGGGAACGAAGGATGGCGAGGGAGATAGGGGAAGGAGGGATTATAAGGAATTGGGGAATAAGTGGCCGAACAGGTAAAATATGGGAATAAGTGGCCGAACAGGTAAAATTTTAAAAACTAAGGAAGCCTCCAGCATTCGTGAACATAGCATCAAATGCAAAATTGATGTCACTTTAGACAATTTTAAAATTCTTGGTTGTAATACTTGTCCCAACTCACTAAGAATTTTAGAATCCCTTTTCATTAAAGCATTGTCCCCTAGTCTGAATGTTGACTCATCGTCCGTCCCTCTCAATTTGCTATGATCCCTCCTCCTTCCCCAATTCCTTATAATCCCTCCTTCCCCTATCTCCCTCGCCATCCTTCGTTCCCGTTTCCTCTGCTCAAATTAGTCGGCCTCGGATACTGCTGTGTAAGGTAGATAGCTCCATTGTTCCAGTGTACTATTGGTAATTTTTCCAGTGTATTAATTTCACATTTACTACATGTATTTAAAAATAACTTCTTAATTTTTATATGTAAATCTGTATAACTTAGAACTTAACCCTCTTTTCTCAGTCTTTTAAAATTTGTCTTTACGAATAGGTTATAGAAATTTCTGTTTGTTTTTCATTCAATATTGATTTTAATTTCACATTGTTATTAAACAGCCTGAAGATGAGCGTATTGCTCGAAACGTTGCGCAATAAAGAAGACTTTTCATGGCATTTACATTTCTCCTTGTCATTGGATTTCTCCTAAATATTAAATTGAAGCTCTGTAGAAGCAACCCGCATAATTATATATATATATATATATATATACAGGGCTATTCAAAATGATTCACCTGATTTCAAATAAGAATATTTTTTAATGTTACAAATACAGAGTGATTTGTGATACATCAACCAAAAGAAAAACTGTCCAAATTTTGTCTCTCACCTCATAAATGCTCTATGTGACTTCCCCTAGTTACACGAGCAACGTCGACACGATAGTCGAATTCCTCCCATACTCGCTCCAGCATGTCCGTTGTCACTGACTCTACGGCAGTAACAATGCGAGTTCGGAGCTCATCCAAAGATGTGGGCAACGGTGGCACGTACACAGTATCCTTAACGTACCCCCAAAGGAAGAAGTCGCACGGTGTAAGATCACGCTGCACTGTGACTACCGATTTACAGCTCGAAAACTGCAACACACACAACGCCTTCTGCTCTGCGGACGCCATTTTCACACTGACTGTTTGTTGCTAGGCTAGGCCACGGCGTGACTTTGGAGCCCTCTCGCGGTGATCTTGTAAAACTCGGCGATTTCCTCTTCATGTGGTGTATGCCCAGTTGATGCATGGTTGATAGGTACGGAATATTCTCAGTTGAAATCGGATGAATCATTTTAAATAGCCCTGTATATATATATATATATATGAAAATGAAAATGTTTATTGGCAGACTATAGTCCATATGACAAATATTATTAATACAATGACAGTTCATACACTAAGGATAGAAATATATACAATTGATTAGAAATAATACTGCACTGTCGAAGTTAAGTGGAGCTACAGACAGACGTTTTCGTACCAAAAAGTCCATAGCTTAGAGGATAAATGGCAGGACTCATGGATAGCTTGGATGATCGGGTTGGTTGATTTTTTAATTCTTTGCATTAGACTGTGTTGAGCACGTCTTGTTACCTCCGGGAAGCTCGGGACATTGCGGGTAGCAAACATTTGCGAAGCTGAGCATCTCGGGGGTAATTTATGTAAGAGTCTAAAAGACCTGTTATACAGCAAATTTAGGGTTCTGCCAGAACCTTTTTTATAATTCACCCAGAGTTGCTGACCGTATATATTACTGCAGAAAGTACGAAAGAGTGTGTCTTTAGCTTCACTTGTACAGAAACGAAAGTTCCTTATGGTCATATTCGCTTTAGCACACAGGCTTCGAGATTGTTTTCTTATATCTGAGTCATCACTCAAGGAGCTGGTAATAGTTTGACCCAAATACTTAAACTCTTGTACTTCCTCAATTACTTCACCATTCATTTTAAACCTTATATCAGCTGGCTGATTACAGCTTTTCGGATGAAATTGCATAACCTTAGTTTTTGTAACATTAAAAAGAATATCATGTTTCTGCGAATACACTTCGCAGACATTTAGTAGCCGATCCAGACCTTTAACAGAAGGACTTATTAACACCATATCGGCATAAACTAAGTTATTTATCCTTTCGTTATCTATACAACATCCCACAGTTGCGTCATTAAGTGAAGCAATTAATCCGTCGATATACACATTAAACAGCATAGGGGAGAGCAAGGAACCTTGTCTCACCCCGCAAGAGGAGCCAAAACACTCTGATAGTACATTGCCCCACCTAACAGTGAAAGATTGATGGGAATACCAAAATTTCAATAAATTTAATATGTACATGGGAACCTTCCTGTCTTCTAGTTTTGCAAATAAAATATTGTGATTCACCCTATCATATGCCTTACTTATATCAAGGAAACAGCTATAAATGGTTGAATTACTGTCAATGTATTTAGATATTGTTTCTTTAAGTACATAGATACACAGGTCAGTTGAGTGGGACCTTTTAAAGCCAAACTGATTAGGAGATGTCCATAGGAAATCATTTAATCGGAGTAACAAGAGTTTTTCTAGTAGTTTCGAGGAGCAGGAAGCGACAGCAATAGGCCTGTAATTATTGCTGGAGAGAATGTCTCCGTACTATTTTTGACCAGGGGCAAGATATATACCCTCATGAACTCTGCAGGGATATAGCTATGAGCAAGCATGGCTGATAGGAGCAATGATATATGCAGACATACTACGTCATTTGCATATTTTAAGTGCTCATTCGATAAGTCATCTACCCCTGACGCAGAACCAGTCTTTAACTCTTTAATTAACCTCTTTACTTCAGAAAATGATATCAAAATATTTTCCCTTGTCCCTCCCACAATCGTTTCGCTGCAATCTATCTTAAGATTATCCCTACTCACACTATTAAGAATGTTAGAGTAGTGATTTTTCCACAGCTTTGCAATTTCTCCTCCCCGACACCCCATCGATTGTCGGAGGGAGGACATTTTTGACACCCGTTTGATTCTTAACAAATTTCCAAAATTTGTTATTATCGTTATTTATGCGAGCTTCACAGGCTTTTGATGCTCGAATAGACTCTTCTTCCTGTTTGCATCGCCTTATGGCCGCCTTATACTGACCCCGACTTCTACACATAATCAAGTATACTGGTCCTAATCTGGGTTTATCATGAAAGCACCACAAATCATAGGCGTCTTTCGATTCCCTCTTCAGGCGGGCAATAAAATCATTCCATCCAGGAATAACCTTAGTATGATAGTTGTAAGATTTAATCAAGGGGCTTCCTGCTTCTCTTAACAGGGATATTATCTTACTATAATACCTATCTATGAGTTTACAGTGAGAATCATTTGAGCAAGGATTATTACAGCCAAGGTGCAAAATTTCTAAATTATTAAAGAGGTGACATGTTCTGTCTTTGTATTCTATTCTCTGTTGCATATTAACATTGGACCAATCGACGCGATTATTCTTACCTATCGAGTTCTTGTTAAGTCGTGTTGCATTATATATATATAACATCAAAGAACTGTCCACATAGACATAGACTAATATATATATATATATATATATATATATATATATATATATATATATATATATAAAATTTATATATATATTATATATATATATATATATATATATATATATATATATATATATATATATATATATAAAATTTATATATATATATTATATATATATATATATATATATATATAATATATATAAAAATTTATATATATATATTATAAATTTATATATATATATATAAAATTTATATATATATATATATATATATATATATATATATATATATATATATATATATATATATTCTATAACTCTATGTGGACAGTTCTTTGATGTTTTATATATACAAGATGATGTCATCTGTGAAAATTGATGTACGTACATTGTAAAACTAAAAAAAACATTGAAGATAACCTTGAAACATCATCAATATTCAATCAGAACAAGACAGAAAAGTCATGCTATTTTTCCACTCCATTTCAAAAAATAATCCCAGGATTAACTGTCAAGAAGCTAACAATTATATATAAATCCGAATATAGAGCTACACTTCATCTCACTGAGACTGATTGCATAAAAGAAATTAAAAATTTTAATCTTTCATCAAGATTATTTGCTCTTCGTGATGTAAATTATTAAATCTTGAAGAGTTACATTAATTTTTAAAATGATTTCCTAACTCATTCTTTATTATTATTTGAGTTTCATCAAACGTATATGGATTATAAACACTTTCATTATTTCAGTATTTCATTGGGAATACTATTCTTACGAGGGTGAGTGAGGTTAAAGTACTTGGCATTAGTTTAGACGAAAAACTAAATTTCAAAAGTCGTGTACAGTACAACATATCAAATCCAAAATATGAAGATTTCTCTTCATATTATTTAAACTCAAAAAAGACCCTTCCTCAGAACGTACTCCTTACCCTATATTATTCCTTCATCCATCCATATTTATAATATTGTATTACAGTATGGGGTAGCTCAAAGAAATTATAAAACATCCTTTGGAAGTAATTCCTAAAAAATGTCTGCAAACGCTATCGAATTATGACAACGGACAAGGTCACACTTCCCCAATATTTAAAGAGTTAAATATTTTAAAACTAAATGACTCGTACAAATTCAATGTTGCTGTCAATATGTTCAAAGTTATCAAAAAAAAAAAATCGACGTACATCACTCATTCAGAGAGCAATTCCGCTCTCCCTAAATCAAATACCCAGTGATTTTATACACAAACTTAACTATACATTATAAACTGCAAGAAATGCACTCTCTTTCAAAGGAGCAGATGTATGGAATGCAGTTCCCATGTACAGGGTCTTTCGTAAGTAGCGTAGGTAATTTCAATAGAATTACAAACGCAGGTAACGTGAACAAATTTTAATAACAAATTAACAAAAAGTTGAAGCACACAAAGGAATTTCATACCTGTCTATTAAAACTGTTCAATTGATCCTACATTTTGTCGAACCACACATTCTAGTCGAGGGATTAGGTCAGGATGTCTATTGCCCGACTCAACTCATCCAAGGACACATGCTCAATTTCTTGCGTGATTCTTTCTCTGAGAGCTACGAGTGAATCAGGTTTTTTAGCATGGTAGACGCGGGCCTTTAGCATCCCCCAGAAGTAATAATCAAGAGGGGTTAGATCAGATGAACGAGCTGGCCACCTCTCACCTCCAGTGGTGTAGTGCTGTGGGAACGCGTGGGAACGGCGTTCCCTTACTTTTTTGGTAGACGGAACGGCGTTCCCTCACTATTTCAAATAAATCCGAACTTACAAATCTCTAACGTCATGAAATTTTAATACCCACCCCTAGAAGAAATATGAGAAAGAATCATTAACTGCTTCATTTCTTTTAGCTTCGACTGAGGCAATGCTAGCCTATAAAGATCTGGTGAAATAGTCACCACGGCGTACCAGTTAATTTTTTTTAGTTAATCATTCCAGTTGTTAGCTATTTTTATTGATCGTACTGGATGTCGTATATCTAATGACACTGGAAATACTGCATCTTCAACCTTGGAATATATCCTAATATCCAGTGCATATGACCTCAAAATATCCCTGAAATTGGTCAGATTTCAAAAGATTTCCCGGGGGGCTTACAGTGCCCCCGGACCCCCAGCTGTATGGGCTCGCCGCGCTCGCCATTGTACCCCCCGCATCTGAGTAACACTTTCAAAATGCGTTCCCTCACTTCTTTATTTAGCACTACACCACTGCTCACCTCACCTGGCCACCTCTCTATCGTCGAGTGCATTTGCCACCTGTTCTGTGCGTTGTCCCACAAGTGAGGAGCGACCAGATTTAGGTTCATCGTGAAGTAACTTTGTTGTCTCAAACTTGGTAATAAGGCGAGAGATTGCAGTTGTACTAAAGGGATCCTTGTGGAGTCCATATTTGGTCTTGTAGGCCCTCAATGTCGCAATTGGAGATTCACCATTTCCATAATACAATTTTACTATTTCCAATCGGGTGTCGAGGTTCAGAAACATTCTAAAATATTTTCGAATGCGAAGCAATCTATACAAAATAAAATGATGTAATGTTAATTCCCCTTATATACGTACAAGATGATGAAATATTTTATCGTCTTAAATATGATTGGCTGCTTAATATGATTAATTAAAAACCTGCGCTACTCATAAAAAACCCTGTATATCAGACAGGCTTCATCAATAAATGTATTTCGCAAACCACTAAAGAATACTTCATTAGTCCCTATTAATATGTAAATACACTACTGCCATTTTTATCATAGTAATGAAGTTCCCATTCTCTAATTAACTATAGAAAATATACCGATTTCATTAAGCACCTTTAATTTCGTAATCTATTCTCTTTTATATTTTTTATTAAGCATCATTTTTTTTATTTACTAAATATAAAATAAATCATTTAATTTAAAATTGTGTAGCATTTTATAAACTTTATATTGTATTTATTATTATTGATATTATTACTTTTTTTGTTATCACTATTACTATCACTTGCCACTTTCACTATTTTTATGTAATAAATAAACTAAATGCCATTGATTTTTCCTAAAAACCCTCCATGCTTCCAAGGGTTCATTCAGATGAGACTATTGTGAATATGTTAATGTCATAAAATATCTAAAAATTGTAAAACTCTGTCACTTTTATTCTTTTCTCAATAAAGGTTCTTGAATTTTTAAATTTTTTAATTATAAGACTTGTTAAGAGATTCCAGGGTGGATCTGAAACATGTCATTTTGTGTTCGACTTTTTTAAATTATCCTAAGAAGTTGCTCATTATTTGTCAAAATTAAATACAAAATGTTCTTTTCTAGTGGCTTCACAGATTTCTTGGGTAAGTACATAATATTTCATAATATTTAATAGCATTATTGCCTGGGTTCTATCATCTTTTGTAATGTTACCATGAAACTTCTCAACATATATAATTTTGTCATTTTTCTTCCATGTTATGAATGGAAAATTAAAATCCCCACAAATAAAAATATTTGGTTCTGGAGTTTCAAATAATTTTAACACGTGGTTTGGTGGTTTGTAGACATAATGATTAGGTTCAGCTCTTTTACTTCTAAAATAATAATTTCGACCGTGCATGTACAGGGTGTCCGAGAATTATCTGTACAATTTTTGGCTGTTATTAAAAGTCAACCATGAAGTGTAGAAATTCCAGTGTTGTCCCATTTTACAGAAAATCTCATTAAGTTTTTTCTGATACCACGTTTTGACAAGTTTTTTAGAAATGTACGCGGGTGACAGACATTGATGATTTAAAAGCAAGAATCATAGCTGCTATTGAACGAATTGATGTGGATATGCTGCAGCGTACATGGCAACATTTGGAGTATCGATTGGATGTTTTGCGAATCACTAATGGTGCACATATCGAATGTTTGTAACAACGTTACTTTAATAAAAGAAACTTTTGAAAACACAGATTCTAAATAATCTTGTTTAAGAATTTTACGTGTGTTATCAAGAATTTTATTAAAAGATGAAATTGTACAGATAATGTTCGGACACACTGGAATTTCTAAAAAACTTGTCAAAACTTGGTATCAGAAAAAACTTAATGAGATTCTCTGTAAAATGAGACAAACTGGAATTTCTACACTTCATGGTTGACTTTTAATAACAGCCAAAAATTGTACAGATAATTCTCGGACACCCTGTATTTTTCACGTAGATGCAACACCCTCCTCCGTCAAGCAACTCCATCTGTTATGTATATGTTGTAGTCCAATACTGCTATTTCAGTATCCTCGTTGCAGTTTTCACAGCCTTTTCCGCATTTATGTAAGTGTGTTCCGTTAGGCACATGATAGCTATGCTGTTTTCCAGAGCTAAACTTTGCAAGTATTATAATTTGCAGTCTGCATGGTCAGTATACAGGCCTTGTATATTTGTGTTTAACAAATTTTTAGAGTTTCTAATCTTCGTGCTCGGTTTTCCTAGATAATGGTCGTTTCCTGGTCCATGTTGTTGGATCCCATTTGGTGTTATTGGTTAGGCCGCTGCATTTGAAACTACTGAGGGTGTGGCCCTTGATGCCATTGTGGATATATATATATATATATATATATATGATGAATAAAACCGCGAAGGAAAGGAAACACAGATGGTGCTCAAGCGCTTTCGTCTAATGACATCCTCAGGAACACTGAAGTACATAAAGAATTACAGCCTATATATAGGTTACAGAAAGAAAAAAAAAAAAATATATATATATATATATATATAATATATATATATATATATACAATAAACGGAGAAACGAAATTAAAGGATTGTGGAAGGAGGCACAAATTTATAAGGAAAAACTATCGATTTTTAGCACAAGATTAAGATTTGTTTCCAAACAATGTTATAGATAACCACGCGTTCCTTCGGCTTGCTGTTCCCTCTCTTGTCTCCGTTTGTGCCCGTGTTTTCTTCTACATTAATGAAGGGGCATGCAATTCGTATCCGACGAAAGTTTCTTACTAATTGTCTAGAGGAGCAAGTTCTTCCCAAATCCCTGCTTCCGATTCGCCTCAGACAAATTGACGACCATCCGTTCAACAACTTCAGCAGATTAATTTTAAAGAAACATATTGAAGTCACCAGACAAAATGAGTGGTCCGCCTTCAAAATTTAAACATCGCCAAACATAATTTTGTGACCGTTATTCCCCAACCGTGGATCCAACCTTTGTTTGATGAAATTTACAACGAGTTGCGTCGGAGAACTTCTTCACTTCGTAACATTTTGGATCGAAAAATTAAAAGTCTTATTTGAAATAGTCAGTGGAGTAAAAAAGCAAGCTCAAAGTGTGTTTTGAACCTTTCTTCGAAAAACATTAGTGACGATGCAAAAAGTGCCCTTAGATATGGTATGTCCTTTTTTATTGTTAAAAAACCTTCGGCTTTACAAATGTGTTACAGTCTCGCTTGTTTTGAAAAACAGTGTAATCTCCCTCAGTATTTGTTTAACATAGTTAAAGGCCTCGTTTATAGTGCGGCGAATAGTAATTACGAAGTTAACTTTCCTAAACGTTTTCGCAATAGCCTCTCACAATTGAAAAAAGATGGGGAGCTCCATATTACTAAAGCAGACAAGGCTAACACCATAGTTATTATGGACAAAGTGGACTACATCAGAAAGATGAACGAGCTTTTCCGGAACCCCGCCACATACAGCAAACTTAGGAAGAACCCGCAGGATGACGTCATCAAATCATTTAATAGCGACTTGAAACGCATTCTCAAAGATCATAAGGACTTAATTCCGCTTTTCATGTCCACTTCACCTTCTCTGCCCTACCTTTACGGTCTCATTAAAACCCACAAACCTGGCAACCCTATGCGCCTTATTATTAGCTCGGTGGGCTCTATTACTTATAAACTCTCCAAATGGCTTGTCAAAGTCTTGTCCCCCATTCTTGGAACTATCTCTGATTCACATGTAAAAAATTTCATGGATCTTACTGAAAAATTGAATAATGCACGTACTGAAACTAACAATAGATTGATCAGTTTTGACGTTTGTTCACTGTTTACAAAAGTGCCGATTGACGATATGCTCGACTTTCTCTCCCAAGAATTACATAAGTATGACCTGCCACTACCTTCACACATTGTTTTGGAACTTATTAAGCTTCGCATCAAAGACTGTAAATTCACTTTCAATAACGAGTATTATTATCAACAAGTTTTTGGGATGGCCATGGGCAACCCCCTGTCGCCCCTCCTCTCCAATATTTATATGGAGTTTTTCGAAATTACTTACATTCCGAGAATCCTGGGGGTTGGCATCCCTTGGTTGCGGTACGTCGACGATATTTTGTGTATCTGGCCCATGAATCGTGACCTGGATAACTTCCTCCTTCAGTTAAATGATCAAGTCCCCTCTATTAAGTTTACTTTAGAAGTGGAACAAGACAATTCAATCCCATTTTTGGATGTGCGTGTACATAGGGAAAGCCCAGGTTTTAAGTTTAGTATCTATCGGAGAAAAACAAACAATTTGTCCTACGTACACTTTACTCGGGAAATGACACCCCCACTAAGAAGGCCATTTTTTCTTCAATGTTTCTCCGCGCCCTTAGGATCGCCAGTCCGGAATACATCGATGCCGAATTAGAAAAAATCAACGGTATTGGAAGTGATCTGTGTTATCTATCTGCGTTTATGGAATCTTGTCTCAACAAGGCAAAACGAACTTTCTATCGCGTCAATAATAACACTCGTACTTTGTCAAAAAATATTTTAGTACTTCCATTTTCCCGGGCTTTTTAGGCATTGCTAATGTATTTAAACTTTTGGATATTAATGTAGTATTTTCATATAACAATATTGTGAAAAATATCATAGTAAAAAATAGCCCTACCAATAATTCAGGCATTATCTATAAAATTGGTTGTAAACAATGTGATTCCTTTTACATAGGTCAGACGGGAAAGGATTTGCACACACGTAAAAAACAGCATCAATATTCGTTAGAACAGGACAATTGTCCAGTGCCCTTTTTGTCCATTTGTCAGAGTTATCCCACTGTAATGATTGGAATAATGCTTCAGTTTTATTCCACTCTAGCAACATTGTTAATAGAAATATTCTTGAGTCTGCCATTATCCAACTAACAAATAACTTCAACATAAGCAAAGGTCTTTTTCAACTCGATCCTGTTGTTTTGAATTCCTTCAGAACAGATTTAGATAAGAAAGGTAGCACTCTAAATCTTTGGTAAAATTTGTATGCCACCCTAATAACTTTTATTTTTCAATTTTTATATACAAAAAAATAGGGCAGAGTGCTAAAACCAGGGCAGATTTCCAGTATAAATTTTATATATATATATATATATATATATATATATATATATTATATATTTTTATCTATAACATTGTTTGGAAACAAATCTTTTAATCTTGTGCTAAAAATCGATAATTTCAATTTTTATATACAAAAAGAGCAGAGTGCTAAAACTTGGGCAGATTTCCAGTATAAATTTGTATATATATATTTTATTTTTATTTTATTTTATTTTTTTTTTTATCTATAACATTGTTTGGAAACAAATCTTAATCTTGTGCTAAAAATCGATAGTTTTTCCTTATAAATTTGTGTGCCCCCTTCCACAATCCTTTAATTTCGTTTCTCCGTTTATTGTATATATACTGTATATATATATATATGAATAGAAACGACATAAGTGTTAAGGAACGTTTCTGCACACGAGGAGGAGAGATAACGAATAATGAAAAATGAGGCGAACCGCCCGGGAATCGAACCCAGGGCCTTCCAATTGCCGGTTGGACGCTCTACCATTATGCTACGAACCTCACTCAATCACAAATCGAAATTCTCCCACATAGGGCAGAAACCAATGCCCTGAGAGGAGAGGGCACCCTCGCAAATCGTGAATATGCGCATATAACTGCAATGACCGCGCAGTATATAAATGAATAGAAACGACATAAGTGTTAAGGAACGTTTCTGCACACGAGGAGGAGAGATAACGAATAATGAAAAATGAGGCGAACCGCCCGGGAATCGAACCCAGGGCCTTCCAATTGCCGGTTGGACGCTCTACCATTATGCTACGGACCTCACTCAATCACAAATCGAAATTCTCCCACATAGGGCAGAAACCAATGCCCTGAGAGGAGAGGGCACCCTCGCAAATCGTGAATATGCGCATATAACTGCAATGACCGCGCAGTATATAAATGAATAGAAACGACATAAGTGTTAAGGAACGTTTCTGCACACGAGGAGGAGATATAACGAATAATGAAAAATGAGGCGAACCGCCCGGGAATCGAACCCAGGGCCTTCCAATTGCCGGTTGGACGCTCTACATTATGCTACGGACCTCACTCAATCACAAATCGAAATTCTCCCACATAGGGCAGAAACCAATGCCCTGAGAGGAGAGGGGCACCCTCGCAAATCGTGAATATGCCATATAACTGCAATGACCGCGCAGTATAAATGAATAAAACGACATAAGTGTTAAGGAACGTTTCTGCACACGAGGAGGAGAGATAACGAATAATGAAAATGAGGCGAACCGCCCGGGAATCGAACCCAGGGCCTTCCAATTGCCGGTTGGACGCTCTACCATTATGCTACGGACCTCACTCAATCACAAATCGAAATTCTCCCACATAGGGCAGAAACCAATGCCCTGAGAGGAGAGGGCACCCTCGCAAATCGTGAATATGCGCATATAACTGCAATGACCGCGCAGTATATAAATGAATAGAAACGACATAAGTGTTAAGGAACGTTTCTGCACACGAGGAGGAGAGATAACGAATAATGAAAAATGAGGCGAACCGCGCGGTCATTGCAGTTATATGCGCATATTCACGATTTGCGAGGGTGCCCTCTCCTCTCAGGGCATTGGTTTCTGCCCTATGTGGGAGAATTTCGATTTGTGATTGAGTGAGGTCCGTAGCATAATGGTAGAGCGTCCAACCGGCAATTGGAAGGCCCTGGGTTCGATTCCAGGGCGGTTCGCCTCATTTTTCATTATTCGTTATCTCTCCTCCTCGTGTGCAGAAACGTTCCTTAACACTTATGTCGTTTCTATTCATTTATATACTGCGCGGTCATTGCAGTTATATGCATATATATATATATATATATATTTTTTTTTTTCTGTAACCTATATATAGGCTGTAATTCTTTATGTACTTCAGTGTTCCTGAGGATGTCATTAGACGAAAGCGCTTGAGCACCATCTGTGTTTCCTTTCTTCGTGGTTTTATTCATCATAAATATTTTTCACGTGTTACTTTCGTGAAATAATTTTCATATATATATACGCTAGAATGCCCGTTGCGTCTTACGCAGCAAAAAAAAAAAGAAACCGAAACACAACCTAGGGGAAAAACTGAGAAGGGCGAGTGTGTTACTAAAACCTTCCCTGGTTCTCCCTTAATTTCTTTACTAAATTTGGTGCAGATTACCCTAGCCGTTTAGGCGTGTATAAACGAACAGACATCATTATTATCATCATCATCATCATCCCATATATATATAATGTTATAATGTTATAATGTTTCAGACCAACAAAGACCCTAGGATCCACTCATGGCTGGTCTACCTAACTGTGTTCGTAATTGTGTATGTCCTCCGTGGTGGCGGAGGGGACCTACAATTTTACGTGGGTTCCGAACCACAAGAACAAGAAATTTATGTAACAACTTCCTGTACAATGTGTACATTGGCAACGACGAATTTAGCAAAACTAATTAATTATCGATTTAAAACTAAAGATAGAATCTCTGGATCCAGAGGATCACGTCATAATAGACTACTATCCACAAATATGTTACACTCTATATCTATTTATAACCGACATGCAAATATATCAGATCCAGAGAATCCAGTCAATTTCATTACGGTATCCATCAATACTAGTACCCTGTCACGAAAAATAAGTCACGGTCCATATGGGATATACAGTATATATATATATATATATATATACAGGATGTTCGGAAAGTCACTGTGCACTTATATAATCGAGATTGTCCACTCACGCTTGATGACCTGAAAACTGCAATAACTGCGTACATAAGGTCCATTTCAAAAGAAGAACTGACAAAGGTGTTTCAAAATAAAATAAGACGGGTCCAGGCCTGTATTGCTGTTAAAGGACATCACTTTCAACACCTTTTATAAGTTCTGATGGTCCCATCCATAACCTCTATCATATATGCAATGTTATACTATTGTATGCTATTAAATAAATATAAGTGCACAGTGACTTTCCGAACACCCTGTATAAGAAGATATTGTGGTGGCCAAATTATTATGGCATTCCGTAATTTATGGTATTTCTTGTGGTTTAATGATACAAAGAAAAACTGGTACTCCTTAAGTATGCGCTCTACCTCAAAAACCATGATCTACGCAACAAAATTTTACAGGAAAAGATTCTACATTTTTAGTCGTGATTTTTTTTATTATATTATTTATGTTTTTGAAATTATGAAATTACATATTACAATAATTAAATGCATAATTGATGCATAATTTCAGCTTATCAATTTAAGAGAAAATGTAACTAGCGATATACAGAACAAATGTCATTTAAAAAATCGGAGAACAAATCTTGCGAGTTTTTTCTCATTAATCTCCAGAACAGACCTAACCTAACCTAAACTAACCTTACCACCTGTACCTTTTCAATAACCATTTACCTACCTGTTAATCCTTTAATGCGCTGTGATACAGTTATTATCATGGGTAGATCCCATACTTAAGTCAAAAAAGTTCGGTAGAACGCATACTTAAGGAGCACCGAGAAACTTCTTTGCTGAAATATAACATTTATTTGAGAATCAAAATTTAGTAATTCCTCCTCTTGCCTTATAGAGGAGTTTTATTCTCTTGACATGCTTTTAATAGAGGATTTAACGTAATCAAAGAGTTCATCGTCATGGAACCACACTTTAATGAGGTACTCAGTGAGTTGTGTTTTCGTGGTTGGGTGCCATGTCAGCAATTCTTTCCTTCACAATTTTCCATATATTCTCAACCGAATTCATATCAGGACTGGTTTCTGGCCATTTCGTAGTATTTATTCCTTGACTAGCCAAAAAATTCATTGAAGCCTTGGAAGTGTGGCATAGGGCCCCATCTTGCATGAAAATACACTCTTCTTCCCCATACCAATCTCTGATTTTGGGTATTAGCCTTTTGCTTATGATTTCAATACACTTTTTAGAGTTTATTATACCATCGACATTGTGTAATGTACTCGTATCCTTGTTACAAATAGCTCTCCACACCATTACCTGAGTAGGATGTTTCACTCTTTGACTCGCACAATCTTCAAGGAATTCTTTATTCTATCGTCTTCTGACATACTGAAGTTAATTTCAAATTTCAGTGGATAAATACAGTTTAGAATAAGCATCCACAACTTGCATGGAAAAAAGGTTGAAAATAGAAACCATTTCAACGTGATACTTTTAAGAAAATAATTATGACACTGAATACAAAGTTGGTAAGTAAATCATTCACTCGTTCCATATTTCATTCGACCAGTAATTAAGCTCAAATGTATCTTTTTCCCTCATTGCAGCAGTCAAATTTGTTTTACTCTTGGACGCCTGGCGGGGAAGTCTGCATTAAACAAGCACCTGCGAACACTTCGGACACTAATATCAGTGCCAGAACTTTTAATTCACTGTCTATTTGTGACGATATCATTTTTCGTGCCTTTTAAGGAAATTCTCACTATTTCTCTTGATGCCATCGACGTTTTTTTTTCTTTCTGCCACATCTGCCAGAGCGTGCATGAGAAGCACTTTACCCCAATCTGAATTTTTTGAGAACTAGAGGCACATATCGCTGGCTAACATCTACAAATTGTGCTATTTCTGCTTGTATATGACTAGTATTGTTCAAGAGCGCTTCAGTTTTGGCTTTTTTCTTCGAGGAGTCCCATAACTTATTTTACCCATATTGTGCTCCGTAGCTTTCTTCACCAGTCAGGCAGAGGCTATCTTTCTTTCACAAATTACAAGTTCAAATTGAAAAAATAAATGATCATCGTAAACTAATATAAGTAATTTTAACAATATAATTAAGCTATCATAAATATATGACCGGAAGTGACCGTCGTAAACATCCATAAAGATAAGACTTTACTTTACGGGTCAGGTATATAAATTTGGGTCATATATGCCCCCTTTTTATTTCTCTACTTGATTGGTGATATATTATTCTTTTAATAAATAATTTAGATTTCTTTTAATTTTATAAAGTAGTAAATATATGAATTAGTTTAAAAAAAGTTTAAAAAATTTATTGAATATGGAATGACCCCCCAAAAAGCTATAAAAATTGATTCAAAATAATAATTTGGCCAGCACTTTTATATATATATATATATATATAATATATATATATATATATATATATATATATATATAAAAACTTCGCTTAGAACCTTTTTTAATTGTTTTCTTCCTCACCATTAACGAAATAAGGACATCATTAATGGTCATAAAAAGACGTTATGTTAAAAAAAAATAAAATACAGAAAGAGTCCAAAAACATTCCTAAGAGACTCAAAAAATTAAACGATTAATGTCTAAACTAGTTACGCAAATGGCTTGTCCTTATCTTGCTTTAATTCTCTTTAATCCTTCACCGGAAATTTGGAGGAAATTGCAATGGAAAAATAAACCCCATAAACTTAAAAAAAAAAAAAATTTGCTCAAAGGAGGAAAACCATCATTTGAATAGATTTAAAAATTAGGTAGACTCGTATCGCTCTCATTCTATCTCGGGACTCCGAAATAAGCAAGGTTTACTCAATAAGCTTTTGTGTGTGTATATTATATATATATATATATATATTATATATATATATATATATATACACACACACACACGAGGTGTGTTCAAAAAGTTCCCGAACTGGTTATGTTGCGCGCGCATCACATGACGCGCATGTTCGTCATGTGATGCATGTTATACAGTTATAGTGTGACTTAGTCTGTGTCCAAGGACGGTTACCGCCTGTTGATATCGTAATTTGTTCTCTCGATATTTACCGTTTTGTGAAGTTATTTTGTGTGTTTTGTCGCATTTTGTGCATTTGAATAATGGCTACTGTCGCACACTTCCATTGCGATGACTGCTGTTTTGTTTCAACGTCATACCCCTACAGTCTAGAGCGGGTCGTACTCAGGTGACAACATGAATCTGAAGGAAATCCTACCATCAGGGGTGTCTAAATTATGTGTTTTTACATGGGGAATTCAAATATGAGCTTCTTTTTTGGATAGGATAACTCTAACCTACATCATTTTGTATTTCTAAATTGCCAATTTTACCCTTTTGAACCCCTTTATAATATATTAAAAGATATAAGGTAAATCATTTATATTGACAAGGCCAAATCAACTTTACATATATTTATTAATAGGTGAACTGCATGTATATCACTGGATATAATTACAAAGATAATTCTCCTGACATCTTGAACTTTGCTAGGTTGCACAAATCCTGCTTTGACTCAGACTTGGACATCAGCTTCCTGCTGGTCTCCTGAGCCCTGATCCCTCCATCCCTCTTTTCCTGTGAGAAGTACTTAGCAGAAGCCTCAGTCACCATTTTAACAACCCTCTCAATGCTTTGTGTGTGGCAAGGCCAGTTGCGCACCTCCATGGGGGTGTTGATGAAGTTTTTCACCTCTAAGGTGCTTAGAGGTGACCAATCTGACACACCTTCTGACCAGCTGATCAAGTCACCGATGCTGGAAGCATCACAATTGATGTCAGGTGTCCTTCTGCTCCTAACAGAGGAGTCCCCCAGCTGAGTGTCCGGGTCCCCCTCTCCCCTGATGGCCAGGATTCTCTCCACCCCTTCAATTCTCTCCTTCTGATCCTCAGAGCAGAGTAGTGTTTGGAGGATGACTTCACTGTGGGCATACCAAGCAGATCTTCTCACAGTTGGCATCACAATATCCAGCACCTCCTTTCTCTGGGACTTGAGGCAGTCCAGCTGAAAGAGGATGTGCCTAGGCCCTTCGATCCAGGAGTGCTTGACCTTCACGTTGAACCAACATGGGTAATACACTCCAATGATGAATTCCACAATGAATTGCAGAATCTTCAGGTTCTTTCCTTTAAGTCCGTGCTTTGACACCCAGAGCCTGAGAAGTCTGTTCGCTGTGGTGAGCCAGCGGCTGTGGTTTACTGGTCCTATCTCTAACAGAGCCAGCCCTGCAGGAAGTACTCCATCCCTGACTGCACAGACAATTTTATAGCCATAGTATTGATCAGTTGAGAGATCTTGAATGACCTTGTCAGGAAGTTTGATCAGTGGAGGGCCAACAGAGATTCGGGTGAAGTTTGGATTGATATCAAAGTCTGTAGCAGAATCAAGGAGCTTTCCTATTGGCCCGGATAATTTTTTGTCTGACAGAGTAGGGCCATCAAGGTCAACAATGAGATGGCGCAGGGGAAGTTCAACAGTGTGCAGGTTGCACACCAACCAGACCAGCTTTCTCCCCAGGTGCAGCTCCAGCTTCCGCATTACTCCAGCTTTCACACCAGTGTTGACATTTGTTGAGTCTCCTCCAATGGCCAACAAGGTCTTATCATAACCCCTCTCTTTCAGCCAGGCAAACAGGACCTTAGCAATCTTCTCCGCATGTGACTCCTCTTTAGTTGCTTTCTCTGGGGTAAAGTGGAACAGATAGTAGCTGCCAGGCTCACTAACAACACTATAGTGTTTCTTCCTTGATCTTTGCGGGAAAAGATTGGTCACTGCCCTCAGCTTCCATCATCACATTGGTCAGGTCAATCCGCCCATCAAAGAGGATGCAAGAGATCCCCCCCCCTCCCTGCACTTCTCGAACTGTTCCCCCAGCTCTCTCATCAACTTCTCCTGTGCTCTCTTGACCTTGCTCTTATCAATCACTTTACTTGTATTGTCTTCTGTGTCTTCCTGCGTCAATCAGAGCTGCTGTTGCTATCGCTGCAGTTGGCCTCAGCCCTATGCCATACCTTACACTAGCAAGGGCAATGTTTTGAATCTCATCATAGTTTTTCTGTACCTTTGCCGAAGCTGCTGGCTCAGGGTCAGTTTGAGGGAAGAGCTCAACTTCAGGAACAAACTCATCTTCATCACCACTTCTCTCCAATTCCAGATCCTCATCACCATCTGCCAGAATAATACTCACATGTGAACAGTAACAAAAAAAATATCAGTAGATAATCACTAAATCTATCCCCTCACTGCAAGCCGAGGTGGTAAAATAGCTTCATAAATCATGAGTCACTTCAAATATTTCACAAAACGTTTTAGAATGTTCTGAAACGTTACATTCTAGCCTCTGAGAAAGGTGGCTCAGAAATGGCCTTATGCGCGCCAGAAAACCGTCAAAATATTTCATATACCAAACTGTATGATAATTACAATTAAGTGGAATGGCACACCTTTTTATTTGAGTATTTAAATATTATTATTATTATAGAATTACATTATGTGTTTATATGAATTAGTTAGAACAATGCTCTATGAGAGATAACGTGAGCAGCCATGATAGAAAACGTGAGAAGACATATTCTGGGGTAACTACAATAGTAAAATAATCAACAATTTAATAATAATCAACTGCAAAATGATGTAGGTTAGGGTTATCACAATTAAATATTTTCTTCAGAATTGTGTTCTATACACCAAAATATGTCATTTGAACACCCCTTTCCATTGATTAAAAAAAAATGCATAGTATGACCCGCCCTACGCTCTACACCCACGTCTCGTCACCAGTAACGATGTTTCTGAGAAAATTTTCATCAAGACTGGCACGTTGAAGGAAGTCCTGACTCAGACACAACAACAACACGTTGCTCTTTCTGCTCGACAGTCAAGAGTCGTGGCACAAATTTGGCTGACACAAGACGCATCCCCAAATTTTCTCTGAGTATCGTGCGGCATGATCCTATCGAAATGTCCATTTTGTCTGCGACTTCCCTGACTGTCAGTCTACGGTTCCTTGAATTATTTCACGAACACAAGCAACAGCGTCATCAGTCTTTGAAGTGGAAGGTCGTCCCACCCTTGCATCGTCCTCCGTCGACGTTCGGCTTTCCTTAAAGCGCTTGTGCCACCTAGAAGTGGTTGTCAGACTTAAGGCGTCATTCCCAAATGCTGTGTTTAGCATGGAATGGGTTTCAGAAGCAGTCTTGCCCAGCTTAACGCAAAATTTTATGCACACATATTGTTCTTCAACAGTAGCCATTATTCAAATGCACAAAATGCGACAAAACATACAAAATGACTTCACAAAACAGTAAATATCGAGAGAACAAAATACGATATCCACAAGCGGTAACTGTCTTTGGACACAGACTGAGTCACACTGCAACATGCATCACATGACGCGCATGTGCTTCATGTGATGCGCGCGCAGCATAACCAGTTCGGGAACTTTTTTAATACACTTCGTATATACAGTACCTTGGTAACCTTGGTTTCGCTTCCGCCCGAGTTGTTCATTTTGACGAAGGTCACACTTGTTGACCCACCTTCAACCTACGGCTTAACGTGAAATCCGGACCACGACCTACCACGGGTGGTCAGAAATTACAAAGTTCTTGCCCAGACTCGATCTCACGACCTCCCACCCAGTGTCTTAATCACTAGACTACACAGGGTACCCATTTATCTGCCAACCAATTTTTTATATGGAGGGATGAACATCTGAACAGCTGGGTGAACTGCACACCACCTGCCATCGCCGGGAATCGAACCCGGGACCGATGGATTCGAAATCAGCGATGTTATCCATTAAACCACCGAGAAGCATCTCTCTCTCTCTCTCTCTCTCTCTCTCTCTCTCTATATATATATAATTATATATATATATATATATATATATATATATATATATATATATATATATATATATATAATATATAGTGGCGCAAAAGTCGTGCACCATAGGAATTTTCAGTATTGACTGACTATACAGTAATAATACATTATTTTTTTTCTTTTAGGTAGGGGGATGGCTGCGAAATTAACAATAGACGAGAAGGTGAGCTTGGTTTTAATGTATGGAATATCAAGTACTGCAAATCGATCAATCGCTACAGAATTTAATAGAAAACACCCGGAGAGACTTCCAGTTGATCAGGCAACCATTGGAAGAGTAATTAATCCCACTGTGCCAAGATTAGCATAAGCGACGTTAGGGTGGAGTGAATTTTTTTTTTTTTTTTTTCAAAATGCTTGGGTGTGCACCAACGCAGGGAAGCAGCAACGTGCTAAAAAATTATCCTCCTATTATTACATTTAAGATGTGCACACTGAGCTCAAAGTTTCAGCCGAATAGGGAAAATGCTCAAATATTACCATATTAAGTAAATGTGAAATTTCAGCCAAATTTCAGAGAGCATGAGGGCAAGAATGGCGTGTATCGGTGAAATGATGATTGTGTGAAAGAATTATACCCCTAAGATTGTATCTAATATAACGGTAGGCCTATTTCGCGATTCAGGAATGATTGCCCGAATGAAGCTAGGTCTATTTTCTCGTTGGAATCAGAGTGTGTTCACGAGAAGACTATAATAATTTGAATTTCAGTTTATTAAGGGAAAGTGCAATGGATTAGCCATAATAAATTTGTCCATCACCCATAATTGTTTGCAAGTTAGGGTATGAAAATGTTTCAATAAAATGGTCAAATCAATACCCAGTAAAACTCGTGTTTACCAATAATGTAATACGTTATACACTCGCTGTTTTTATCCGCAAATTATGCATAAGCAGTATTTTTTTATTTGTTATTATTACATTATTAGATATTCGAGTTTTTTCCTTTTGGTCAGAATGCCGTTTTTACAATTAAAAATAGTTTGACGTTATTTATAAATGTATATATATTTTAGAAGCTTCCAAGACGCTATTTTTATCATAAATCAGTTGTTTTTTTTTGTTACAAATACTTTTTTATATTTCATTATTCGGTTCCTCGCATGGTCCTAAAAAATGAACGCATACAAACATGCTTCAGATTACCACAAAAGAAAAAAGAAAACGCGGAGAAAAGAGGATAGGAAGAAACAAGCTTTTTCTTTATTAAATTTTATAGAAAAAAACAAAATCCTTTGAATGAAACACTTTAGAAAAAGGAACAAATGTTGAGCAAGGAGAAGCGTCCAATACTAGCAACGAAGCACCAATGCAGATCATCAACCATATTAAAAATAAGAAAGCGATAATGAAGAAATATTCAATAAATATACGCATGTAGATGATTCCATCGTACACAGTGAGAGCACTAGTAAATATACCGATGGTATCGCATTATGACCCTCTGTTATAACAAAGAATGTGCAAGAATAATATGTAAAAAGTAGACCTTGCCGTATTTTTTAGAAACTTTGAAAGTTCAAAAACATTAGTCGCAGAAGGTGATCGCTCATATTTTAAACAAATTCATGACACTGTTTTTCTTAGGAAAAATATTCGCGGAGAAAAATTCGACAGGAATTGGTTGGTTTATTCGTCCACTACACATAAATTCTATTGCTTTGTGTGTAAATTATTCTCAGAGAAACGAAACCTACTGAGTGGAGGATACTGCGATTGAAAAAATGTGCATCAGAGATTGTTAGAACATGAACAGTTTAAGGATCATATGTTGTCAATGTATTATTTCACATCAAGGTCCCTTACAGATGGTCCAATAGATAAAAATTTTGAATTAGAAAGCGAGGAAACAAAAAATTATTGGGGAGAAGTATTAAAACGTGTAGTTGCTACAATAAAGCACTTAGCTAAGTTTGACTTACCATTTAGGGATGATAATGAAATTTATTTTCAGAGTAACAGAAATTATTTGGGGTGCTTTGAATATCTCGATGAATTTGACCCCTTTTTTAGCAAAGCAATTTGCAAGACAAACAAGTCCTGGGAAAGGCCGCGTTAATTACTTATCTTCTTCAATATGCGATTAATTTATCGCACTCATGAGCGACACATTGAAATCTCACTTTAGAAATTAAATAAAAGCAGCGAAATACCTTACGATTATTGTATTAGGGACACTCAATATATTTTGCCCCACCCTTTTTCCTTAGCTAAATAATAGGCCATGGGGCTGAAATGTCTTTTGGGCTGTAAGTTTGAACTTTCTGAGCTTCACATAACCAGATTTTTCCAGTTTGAACCTCCCCTTCTTGTAAAAAACCGCTTTTAAACGCCCTTGTATAAAACCGATGGTTAACGCAGTTTCGAAAATGGCGTCTGACAGTGATGTGCGTCATAAACAGAGAGCTGTTATCGAGTTCTTAACCGCAGAGAAGGAAACAGTTGCAAATATTCACAAACGTTTACAAAAAGTTTACGGAGATGCTGTTGTTGATCGAAGCACAGTTGGACGCTGGTCTAAACGTGTAAGATCATCGGAGAGAGGGAGAGCCAGCCTCGATGATGAGCCACGCAGCAATCGCCTGGCATCGGCTGTGACATCTCACACTGTGCAACATGCTAACAGCATCATTCTATCAAATCGGCGCGTCACATACAAGGAGCTATCACTGGAGCTAGGAATTAATGAAGGAAGTGTGAATACGATAATTCAGCAACTGGGATACTCAAAAGTGAGTTCACGGTTTGTTCCTCGCCAACTGACTGAAGATCACAAAGCTCAAAGAAAAGAAATTGCTTCCGAGTCGTTGGTTCAATACGAGACAGAAGGGGATGACTTCCTTTCACGAATTGGGACTGGGGATGAGACTTGGGTACACCACTTTGAACCTGAAACAAAACGCCAATCCATGGAGTGGCATCAGGCATCAAAATGGCTTCCTTTGCAGGAAAGGTTATGGCCACCATCTTCTGGGACATGAAAGGGGTGATTCTGGCGGACATTATGAAGAAAGGACAAACAATCAACTCAGAGGCATATATTGCTGCCCTACAGAGACTCCAGAGACGGATAAAGCGAGTTCGACCGGAGAGAAAACTGGAAGACGTCCTTTTTTTGCACGATAAAGCAAGACCACACAACAATTTGCAAACAAGAGAGGCCATCAGAAAAATGCGCTTGACTGTGTTACCCCACTCTCCATACAACCTGGATCTGGCACCTTCAGACTCCCATTTGTTTGGGCCAATGAAGGATGCTATTCGTGGAAGAAAGTTTCAGAGTGACGATGAGGTTGTTGAGGAGGCTAAGAGGTGGCTCCAGCTGAACCGAACGGACCTTTACCAGCAAGAAATAAAGGCCCTTGTTTCGAAGTGGAGGAAAGCCGTAGAAAAGGATGGAGACTATGTGGAAAAATAAAAACTTGTAAGAAAGGTATGTAACTACTTGTGTACAAAATTTTTGGAACTTACAGGAAACTTAGAAAGAAAAAAAAAGGTGGAGCAAAATATAATGAGTGGCCCTCGTAGATTCTACGCCGGACATTGCATACCTATATGCAATATGAAAACGTTACAAAATCCAACGACTAACTTAAAAATTGTTTTCGATCTTTACTGAAGCTTGAAACAGTTTATTGGGCATACCAGGAAAATGTTTGACAAGTTTGAAGAAGCAGCTTTCAATGTAAGAGGAAAAAGCTTTGTACGAAGAGGAAAAAAATCAACATGTTTTGACGAATGGCCAAGTGCAGAAACCAATTTAACAGGAAAGAATGCTTTTAAAGTAAATGTGTTTTACGTCATATGTGATACGCTGATAGCTAAACTAAGAAAGGGATCTAAATCATACACACTCGTCAACAAAATATTCTGCTTTCTTTTGAAGAATTTAAAGAGTTCTACAATATAGATACAGTAGGTCTGTAGAAGATTTGGATGGTGAAATGCTACATTTTTTGCATTTTCCAAAATCACAAGAAATCAATACGCGAACACCATACAAAATGCTGAAATGTATTAAATTCCATACGTTAACATCAACATATCTCAGTGTAGAAATAATTCTTCGCAGTTTTTTAATATTGCCGTAAGCAATGCAACAGGAGAACGCTCTTTTTCAGTGTTGAAACGTGTTAAGAATTACATACTTGTGCACAATGTCTCAGTGGAAATTAACAGTTTTGTCATTACTTCATAACGAGGGCAAAGAAATGAAGGAGCAACGTTGTGAAGAACTTGACAAAATTCACATTCCAAAAATAGTAAAAAAAAAAACCATATCTAATGACTATATTTTTCTACAGATTGTAACTTGTTTTTCATATTGTATTCTTTGATATACTGTACATATTATAGTCACGCAAACTACTAAAGAAAATTTTATTTTGGATAAACGGAAGTGATTTGGGTTGAATTACTCATTTTTAATTAATATTTTATGTACATGTATTATCTTATAAATGTTCATGAATATGTTGGACATTTGAAGTTATTTATAGACAAGGTTCAATACGTTAATTAAAACCCACTCTAATACACAGTTTATTTCCACAACAGTGGATACATTCGTTTTTCTGCATCCACCCGAAGAGGATGCCAGTGGGCATCGAAACTGTTGTGGAAATAAACTCTGTCTATTAGAATGGGTTTTAATTATCATATTTTGACCTTCACGTAGAAAAAAGAAGTTTTTTCGCATTTAAGATTCAATACAAAAATTGTATTTTAGAAGAGTCGAAATAATCAGTTATTTTGAACTTGGGTCTATTTTTATTTACAATTTTTAAATATTTTGTACCCAATTTTCTCTGGTCGCTTAGGGCCCATAATACTCTTAATCCGGCCTTGTACACTGTACCACTGTACAGTGTACACCATCTCTTCAACATTTTTGTGTATATATGAAATATTAAATGAAGTTATGAACACTGTCTCATAAAAACAGAAATTTCCCTACAATGCGCATGCGCATAAATTTTAAATAGTGTCCAGTCGACACACCTTTGGAGGGAAATTAATTTGAGATGGAAACGATGATTCCCGGGCTCAACCAGGGGTGCTCTTCCTTGAATTGAAGCACAGGTTTTAGATTTTAGGCACCGAACTGGGAGGAAACTCTTAAAAAAAAACCGCACTTTGAGCTTTGAAGATACGGATGAGAGAGCGGTCTTTTTGCAGCAAATTTTACTTTTGTTTTTATCGCATACGAATCATTTCTTTGAGCGCAAAATATACCCCTTTCTCTGTATCATATATATATATATATATGCACTAGAATCACAAAATAACACGTGACCTTATTAATATATATATATATATATATATATATGGGGAGGAGCATAGTACTAATTGCTTTAAAATCATGATCTAATCCCAACAGAAGTAATGAGAGACATTGCTCAAACGAATCAAATGAGAAAAGGAAACTATTCCAATTTGAACATTCCACTCGTACGCCATAAAACCAACACACTAATATATATATATATACTGTATATATATATATATATATATATATCACATTTCTTTTATTAAATTTTGGTGAAAATCGATAAAAAGAAAACGTTTTATTAACCGAGTAAAAATAATCTCCTGCGAAATCTAATTTTTTACCTTATAATAGGACAGGAAATCTCTCTGGTATTTTATTTATATATATATATATATATATATATATATATATATATATATATATATATATATACATGCATACACACGAGGTTTGTTCAAAATGTATCCGGACTGATGCGATTATTGACAGAATGGTACTTACAGGGTTTGGGGCTTAGTCCCCCTCAAAGGTACGCTCCTTCTCAAGCCACACGCTTTGCCCAACGATCCTGCCACTGTTGAAAACATTTTTCGAAAGCACTTTTCGGAATGGCCAAAAGCTGCTCCTTCACGTAGACGTGTCAAAACTTCAATGTAAAATTCCTTGTTGATTGTTTGTCCCTGTGGAGCGTGTTCATGGTGCACAACACCTTCACAGTTAAAAAAACAAGTAACACCTTATCACAACTCCAAGCGTGACCTTGTTCTAAAAATAAACACCCTGCCTCCCACATGGAAAAAGAAAAATGACTCCAAGGCCTTTCGTGTATTCAGAAGTACACCTCGTTACCCTGACGAGGTGTACTTCTGAATACACGAAAGGACTTGAAATCATTTTTCTTTTTCCCTGTGAGTTTGCATTATTCATTCATTTCACGTGTTTAATTGTGAAATTCATCCCATATATATATATATATATATATATATATATATATATATATATATATATATATATATATATATGTGTGTGTGTTGTTCTCCCTTCTGCTGTTTAATGTGTATATTGATGGATTAACTACTCCTCTTAATGAGGCAAGAGGAGAAGTTGTATAAATAACATGAAACTAAATAATGACAATATGACAAGGCATTCATACGCTCTTCGGTTAAAAGTGTGGATCATCTTATAAAAATTTGCAAATTATATTCACAGAACAAAATGACGTTAATTTTAATGTTATTAAAACTGAGGTTACGCGATTCCATCCTAAAAGGTCAAACCAAATAGCTAATAACATTCTCAAAATAAGAGACGAACCAATGGAGTGAATGTGAACAAAAATTTAAGTATCTTGGTCAAATTATGACCAGCTCCTCGAGTAACGACTCAGATATAAAGAAACAATATCGAAGTTACTGCGCTGAAGCAAATATGGATTTTCGCGGAACCCTAAACTTACTTCATAACAAATCTTTTAGACTAATGCATAGGTTACCTCTAAGATGATCAGCTTCTCAAATGTTCGATAACGAACAACGTTTCGAGCCTTCCCCGAGGTAACAAGACGCGTTCAATACAGTCTAATGCGAAGAATTAAAATTCAGACGGTCCAATTGTCCAAAATATTCATCAGTCCTGTTTTATATTTTCTTCAGTCTTCAATTCCACTTAACATCGACATTCGCATTTTCATTATTTGAACTTTTTGTTTTTATTTTATTTTGTTTCCTTATTTATCATTTTTTTTACGTGTATCATCGTTAACGTTTTTTAGTGCCAATTTTTTAGTTTTTAAATTTATCATTTAATAATAATTATTAGTTATATTTTGTTATTATCTCTATGACAATTGTACTTTTTATGGTATTAATCTTCTGCCAGCAAAGATTAAAATTATATATATATATATATATATATATATATATATATATATATATATATGTGCTGGTTAAGTGTGCGGTCTACCTACGATTCGGCGGTCTACCTTTTAATTATAGCTTCTTATCTTGTTTACTAATTGTTTGTTTACATCCCATTGTCAATCTCCCTTGACGATTGGTTAGGTTTAGTCATGATATTTTCGTTAGTTTTAACGAAAATATCATGATTAAACCTAACCAATCGTAGGTAGACCGCACACTTAACCAGCACCTATATATATATATATATATATATGCCCAGAGCAAGTAAATATTCGTTGGACCGACTTTGGTATTCGGAATATATGAAATACCAACGTCGACTCATTGAATGCCTTTATATATATAGGGGGCGGGAAATATTTGGCATTTTTGATTAGCAATAAAATGAGAACTGAGGTAGAAGGGCGTATATGGTGTTTAGCCAATTTTACCATTTGCTTTATATTTTATTTAGTTTCTTTTTAAAATAAAAATAACGTTTGAAAGTAAAAATTGTGTTTTGAAATCAAAAAGAAGCGAAACACACGAGAATAACTTCACAAGTTTTTAAATAAAAAATTAATTAATTAAAAGTATTTTTTATATAATGTTTCGTAACTGATATTGTATTAAATAACTTTAAGGTTATTTTTAAGTTATTTTTAAAGTTATTGCTTGGATTATAATTATTTAAGTAACGCAAAACTCATTTTCAAGAGAAAAACTTTTGAGGATATAAAAAAATAAAAAATAAAAAATAAAAATAAAAATAAAAAATAAAAAAAATAAAATAAAGGTTTTTACTTTTCAGAGATTTGTTTGACCGAAAGCTGGTGACGTGGGTAACTGTTAACCAATCTTGCATTACCACCTAATCTAGAGTACCCCTAACCCGGGTATAAGACTCGCCATGATTATTACATGTATGAAATGGGCGTGGAAACTACCAGAGATTGGTACAGAGCTCAAACCAACTAATGCAGTCTATTGCCCTAATTCCTGTATTATTATTACCAACACCATGGAGAGTCGAACCCTAGACCTTAGTGTCTTCTCTTCTCTCAGAGGAAACGGTGTTACCCGCTGAGCTACGGACTAGACGATGACTTTTTTGTATAACTTTCGAGTCTAAAAATTGGGATTGGAATTGAAAGGAATTTTACAAATTTCAGTTCGAAAACACACACACACACACACACACACACACACACACACACACACACACACACACACACAGTTGGTCGATCGATTGTTGACACAAGGTTGATATAGTTGATATTAGCCATCCATCAGTTGTCGATCGAACAAATTTCCTACCTCGTTCTTGAAATTATTCAGGTTGGTGTGGTGGAGGTTCCTCAGTTCACAAAAATGTTTCGGGCCTCGTATTCCGAGGGGATTTTTCATTTTCATTTTTATAGAGAGAGAATTTTTTCCAAATCATCATTCATCATTTGCAAAATCATGACGTGTTTTTTTTTATTTTGACCTCCATCTTGGTGTTTCTTTATTTTATCAATACATTTCATCTTCTACAATTTTAACCAACATATAATTCGACACGGCTCCTAATTCTCCAGTTGCTGTAAATCGAATTACAGGAAGATATATATAATATATTATATATATATATATATATATATATATATATATATATATATATATATATATATATATATTCTTCGTTCCCTTGCTTTCAAAACTCACCTTTAATGATTATTCTATTAACAACTCGTTTGATTTTGCTAAAGAGATAAAAAGAGATCAATCATGCCGATTCTCTTACTATGGCCAGTTTTGATGTCTCGTCATTGTTTACTAATGTCCCGTTAAAAGAAACATTAAATATCATACTAAATAAGTAGTCCAGGCAATCTAGAGCAAAAATAGCTTCAACCTGGGCAAAATTGCTTCAGAAGCTTTCTAAACTGTTTCCAGCTCAGGAACCATTGCAGAATAACATATCCAAAATCCGACAAAATTGGACCCCGGGAACACCCCCAAAAATGAAATTCAAAATGGCGGACTGGCAGTTTCCTACGAAATACAATAAATTTTAATTTCGCTTTGTAGAGAGAGTTATGACGTTTTTCTTGATCAGTAAAATGTTTTAAAACGCATTTTCGTTTCTAAATTAACCTATATGACACTAAAAATTGTATTAGGCGGCTAGTATTAAACTATGACGTCACGTAATGTAAATAAAATATACTGTATGGAGTGTATGTGAGAATGGACATTGCTACATCTTTATAAACTTATATTATATACAACTCTTTAATTCCTACTATACCCACTATCAAATCTGCGTATTTGTGCTTGTCATTTTCTTTAAAACTGTTATTATGTACTCCTTTTAAATACTGCAACACAGTTTATTAATTTGTGTTTTCTGTTTCAGACTGACTCGGTGTACGGCTGACTCGGTGTGCGTCCGCCTTCAAGAATGCAGACCCTGAAGAATTGTGCGTGATTTGTAAGGAGAAATTGGACAGCGGACAGGAAGTGGTTCACATCTCGCAAAAAGGAGCAGATGGTATAAATGCATCCAGCCGCAGCCGTGGAAGCGATGTTGTTGCAACAGCTGGAATAAGTGTTCACGTATGTAGGAAAGGTTTACGGATAAAAAGACCATTGAAATAAAGAAGCGACAGACCGCAGCCGAGGCAATACCAAGGAAAAGTGCTCGTTTTCATGAATACGCATTTTCCAGTGCTACTCACTGTTTGTTTTGTGATACGTTTGTGGACTTTTTTTCCAAACACAAACCAAAATCAGAGCATGTCAAAATAAGAACTACAGAGTTCTCCGAAACCATAAAAGGTGCTGTGAAAGCCGCTGCGATGAATGGTCGTTTAATTAAAAGGCCGTCTGGAGTATTATCTTCGTGATCTTCCTGCTGCAGATTGTGTCTACCATCACACCTGCAGCGTAAATTTTCGAAGTGGAAAAAACATTCCTCGCGCATACTCCTCCGACGATCATGATTCGAAGAAAGGGAGACCAACTAATGAAGAGCAACACCAAGCATTCCTTCAGACCTGTGCTTACCTGGAAGAGAATGATGATGAACAACTGTTGATTGGAGACCTAATTTCCAAAATGGAGGAATATCTTCAAGGAAGTCAGAGCTCTGTCTACGAACGCAGGCACATGAAGAGAAAGCTTTTAGAACGTTACGGAGACAAGATCATAATATCAGGTGAAAGTGGGAAGGCAGATGTAGTAACACTACGAGAGACAGCTAATGAAATTCTTATAGATTATCACAAAAAGTCGAAAGAATGTGATATAGATATAGAGCTACAGAAGATTTACCTAGTAGAAGCTGCTGCAAAAATAATCAGAAGTGATATCAAGTCTGTCGACTCGCCTAGAAAATATGTGTATCCATCTCCAAATGACATCACTGCAGAAAGTGCTCTTGATTACATTCCCAGCAGTCTGAAATTGCTATTATCAAAAGCATTTGCGGGACAGGATGCTTCAAGAAAAATAGGTGCAATTGGGCAGAGCATTATGCAAGCAACCCGTCCTAGAGGATTACTATGTCCACTACAGATCGGTTTGTCGGTTCAGCTACACCACAACTTTAGGTCAAGGTACCTTATTGACCGTGGCCGGACAGTTTGCCTACGGACAGTTTGCCTACAGACAGTTTGCCTACTGGACATTATGCCTATGGACACCAGGCCTACCTGACATTATGTCTAACGGACATGATGCCTAACGGACATGATGCCTAAAGGACATTTCGCATCTACACTCTTTCATGACGAGAATATTTTCTTAATTTTTTTTATTATATAGTGAACAACTGTGGTATATTTATCCTTACCTTATTTAACTTATTTAACTTCAGATTCATGCAAAAGAATTAATTCAGGTTAGGTAGGTTAGGTAAGGTTAGGTTAGGTTAGGTAAGGTAAGGTAAGGTTAGGTAAGTTAGGTAAGGTTAGGTAAGGTAAGGTAAGGTTAGGTTAGGTAAGTAGGTAAGGTAGGTTAGGTAGGTTAGGTTGCTTTTGTTCCTCTTCAAGATGTTAGCAACACGTTTGAACGATTTACGGCTGTTTTTGACGAGGAAACGGACGAGATCTTCGAAGACTTTCTAACCTATTTCGAGGCTACGTGGATTGGAATTCTGCAGCGAGGACGAAGAAGACGGCCTGCTTTTCCGCAACAACTCGATAGAGGGCTGGCACAGAGCCTTCGACCTACGAATCGCCATTACACACCCAACTCTGTGTCGACTTGTTGACCGATTGCGTAATTAAAATAAAATTAAATATATGAAAATGAAATAAAATGAAATAGAATGAAATAGAATGGAATAAAATCGATGCCTCAATAAGCTGCGTCTGTTAGGCGTGTCGTCCTTTAGGCATCATGTCCGTTAGACATAATGTCCGGTAGGCATGGTGTCCAAAGGCATAATGTCCAGTAGGCAAACTGTCCGTAGGCAAACTGTCCGTAGGCAAATTGTCCGTAGGCAAACTGTCCTAGTACCCCTAATTGACGTTCTCCATCAGCTGGGTTACTGTTCGTCGTATGCAGAAGTAACAAGATTCGAAAGAAACGCGGCGCTGGCAAGTGGGTCTGGCTCTTTTACTGTTGATGAAACACTGCAGTCCTTCTAGCAGCAGATAACGTCGATCATGATGTCTGCACTTTGGATGGGAAGAATACCTTTCATGGAATGGGTATGATTGCCGCAATAACTCCGAAGATCAAGATCCACCCTTCTATTCACAGGCGTAATGTTGGTGACAATGACATTAAGAAGATTGCAACCGTTGACATTAGGGAATATAGACACGCGAGAAGCATGTTGAGGGACATCTCATTCCGCGAACTTCCAGTACCCACTGCCACCATAAGTCGACTTAGTCTTCTCTGGCAGATATCTTCAGCAGAAAGATCAGGTTCAAGTTGGTCCGGAACAATGCAGGCAATTCACGGTGGATCAAGTGTCTCACATCCAGGTGTGGCGTCGATCACGTTCCTTCCCATCATAGATATGTCGCCAACTGACATGACCTGCATAGTTTCGACATTACTATATTTGAGCAAGAAAGCACGCGATCAAAAAGTCCCATGCATTATTACCTCTGATCAGCCTTTGTTCTGGAAAGCTTCCCAAATCATCAATGAACAGAGAGACCTGCAGGACATTGTTTTAATGCTGGGATCATTTCACACTCTGATGAATCTTTTGGGAGCAGTCGGTACTCTTATGAATGGTTCAGGATTGTCTGAAGTACTTCAAGAAATATACGGACCAAATGCCGTGCAACACATGATGTCTGGAAAAGCTGTTTCAAGAGCGATACGTGGTCATATGATAGTAGATGCAGCTCTTAGTACCTTACTAGTCGCAGACGTTTTCCCTCGTAATGAAGATGGAACTCCTCATGACCTCCATAAGGAAGCTTGTGACCTGCTCGACGATGTTATGACCGCCAAACAATCAGTTAAGGATGTGGAATCTTCGAATGCATTGTCTCAGATTGCTACCACTTTGGATGCGAAGAAAACTGACCTACAATCTACTTCGCAAACAAGTCAACTCTGGTTGGAATATCAGCGAATGATCAACAGCAGTTTCCTCATCAGAAAATGCAACTACAACAGTAATAGGGGAAGACACCGACTTGCTGATTCTCCTTCTGTACCATGCCAAGGACAGTGGTTTCAAGTTGTACTATCGCAGCGATATAAGACGGGGACCATCTCCTAATCCTGTGTATGATATTCTCAGCATTCAATCATTGTTAGGCAATGACATCTGCAAGTATCTCCTGTTTGTGCATGCTTTCACGGGCTGTGATAGCACATCCAGAATTTTTTCGATCGGTAAAGCCAAAGCATTCGACACACTGATGAAGGTGGCTGAACTCCGTTCAGTTGCAAATACATTCTGTTCTGATTGTTGCCAACACTCTGACATTGAAGCCGCTGGAAGAAAGGCAATGCTTCTGTTGTATGGCTGCAAAACACTTGAATCCACTAACGCACTACGTCATCGAATGTTAGTTGAAAAGGTAGCTACAGCTAAATCTTTTGTTACACCCGAACGTTTGCCACCTACCGATGCGTCCACAAAGTACCACAGCTTTCGCACATACTTTCAAATACTAATCTGGAAGTCTACAGAAGAGAAGATCGATGCAGAACAGTGGGGTTGGTATGTAAAGAATAATTCCTACTACCCTACAGCCTGCGACAAGCCACCAGCTCCAAATTATCTACTCAACATGATCCGCTGCTCCTGCAAGACGAAATGTGCTACTTCAAGATGTGGATGCAAGCGTAATGGAATGCCCTGTTCAGCCGCTTGTGGCGAGTGCCAAATCAGTGGTTGCGATAACAACCCAAGTACCGGTAATCTATCCGATGATAGTGATGAAGAGGATTAATTTCTGTATGTTTGTGACCAGGTATCACTTCTTCTGTAATGAACATAACTTGAAACTGGGAAAAAAATAATTTTGTATTATTGATTATAAAAATCTGTAAAAAGCTATATAACATTATATTTGCGTAATAACTGGTTGTGTTGTATATTGTTGAATTATTTAAAACATTACAACTGAAAGAAAAAGCATCAAATGTATCTCTATAAATAAAAGCGTAAATTATATATATTTTTTTTTTCGTAGGAAACATCCAGTCCGCCATTTTGAATTTCATTTTTGGGGGTGTTCCCGGGGTCCAATTTTGTCGGATTTTGGATATGTTATTCGGCAATGGTTCCTGAGCTGGAAACAGTTTAGAAAGCTTCTGAAGCAATTTTGCCCAGGTCTAACTACAAATTGCCTGGACTAAAGTTATTCACTACTGATAATACTCTTATTAATGGCCTCACTCAGACTCAATTTAAAAACCTTCTCGAAATAGTGTGTTTTGATAATCTTTTCTTATTTAATAGCAACCTTTACAGCCAAATTGATGGGGTAGCTATGGGTTCCCCGTTGAGCCCAACACTAGCAAATGCATTTCTTTGCCATTACGAAGAAATTTGGTTGAAAAGTTGTCCTAGTAGTTTTAAACCCATATATTACAGAAGATACGTGGATGACACTTTCTTAATATTTAACCATCCTTCACACGTAAAACTTTTTCTTGATTATCTTAATAAAGAACATAGTAATATTAAGTACACATGTGAAAACGAAACAAATAATAGTTTACTTTTCCTGGATGTTTTAGTTAAACGGGCTCATAATAAGTTCCAAACTTCACTATTTCGAAAACAAACTTTTACTGGCTTGGGAACCAATTATTTAAGTTGTATGTTTTATAAATATAAGATTAGTGCTATAGTAACATTATTAACAAGAAGTTACCGTATTTGTTCGGATTACTTTTCGTTAAACGAAGAATTTAAATTTTTAAGACAGTACTTTATTAACAATTACTACCCTTCTAATCTATTTGATAACCAATTAAAGAAATTTTGGTACTTGTGGGTTATCTGTCTCCACTTTTTAATTTAATTTTCCAACTTTTTCACAAATACAGATGTGTGTTATCATGTTGCCATTTTTACAAAAATATTGTTTTTGCCTCGTGAACAGGCTCTCATCGATCTCAACCACTATTCCTTCTAACCTAACCTAACCTAACCTTAGGTTAGGTTAGTGTGTGGTTAGGTTAGGTTAGGTTAGTGTGAGGTTAGGTTAGATTAGGTTAGGTTAGGTTAGAAGGAATAGTGGTTGAGATCGATGAGAGCCTGTTCACGAGGCGTAAAAACAATATTTTTGTAAAAATGGCAACATGATAACACACATCTGTATTTGTGAAAAAGTTGGAAAATTAAATTAAAAAGTGGCGACAGATAACCCACAAGTACCGAAATTTTTAAATAACACTTTTAATACTAAACTCCCCATAACTACATTACAAAAAGAAACCAGATATATTAAATTACCTTTTTATGGTTATTTATCATTGCGTATTCGAGGTGAATTGTCCAAACTGCTCAAGTCTAGTTATCCCCAAATAAATTTTAGATTCGCCTTCGTCAACCCACTTAAATTATCAAATTTTTTAAAGTTCAAAGATGAATTCCCCAAAACTGTATGCCCCAATGTTGTTTACAAATACACGTGCGACAGCTGTAAGGCTGCGTATATTGGCAGCACTCAACTCCAACTGGAGATGCGCCTTTCTCAACATTTGGGCTTGTCAGTCCGTACCAACCGTCCCCTCAGTAGCCCTCCACAATCCGCAATTAGAAACCATAGTAATGAAAACAACCATCCCCTTCACAAAACTCAGTTTGAAATTTTAACTAGATCCAATAACGTCACAGAACTCTGAATTTTAGAATCTTTGTACATCTATAGAAACAAACCCTCCATTAACAATAATAGTTCATCCTAAAATTACAGCTCTTTTAACTAACCAACCGATTCTCATAGACATATACTTTCTAATCCTCTGACCATCCAGTTTTCTCTTAGACTTTGCCAAGTATGGAGGTCGATGTAAACATTGTGTATTTTACCTATTGAGGTAATTTAATTTAATTTTAATTTTTGTAGTGATGAAATTTTAATGATTTTAATTTTGTATTGATGCAATTTTCATTTTGTTTTAAGGTTTTAATTTTAATGGTTTTAATATTGTATTGATGTAATTTTCACTTTTTACTTTTGTTTTAAGGTTTTAAGACTTAATTCACTGATGATGACAAAAGATTTGTCGAAACGTCTGAAGTACAAAAAATAATGAAATGTTTGCCGTTGTGTTGGTCCTTCTGTTCATCTGTAAGCTCCGTTTCCCTATGGAGAAGTCAATAGCTTTGATATATATATATATATATATATATATATATATATATATATATATATATATATGCTGCAAACCCACAAGGAAAAGAAGAAAAACGATTCCAAGGCCTTTCGTGTATTCAAAGTTACACCTCGTCAGGGAATGAAGATAAAAGGCGAGAAGCCCATAATATATACAACGTACAGGAAAACCAAAACAATTAGCACATACTTAACAAGGGTTAATGAGAGCAAAAGAAATTTTAACATGATGTCGTCAATGTTATACGTCCCCGCACTGTTATTGAAATTGCTTTTAAAATGAATAAATGCACATTCTAGAATATTTCGTTCTATTATATCTCTGTTTTTAACAAGCGCTTTAGAACTATCCCACTTGATGCTATGGTTACATCTATACATATGGTTAAATAAAGCATTGGAAGTATTAGCTGTTCTACACGCATATTTATGCTGTTTTACCCTAATATCTAACGTTTTAACCGGTTTGGCCTATATATGTATACTGAGTTACATTGTGTACATCCAATCGACACACAGCCAACAACATTATCAGGGCTATTCTTTATTAGGCGTGATTTAACAGTATTATTATACTTAAAGATTACATTAATGCCAATTGCTTTAAGTACAGTTGGAAGGTATTGAAAATTAACATGGTAAGGTAGGCTAAGGATATTTTTTACGCTGAAATTCCTTTACAATTACATTATTATAATACCTATTCTTGGCTTTCTTAAGACAGTTATCTAAAAATGAAGTAGGATAATATAATTTAGTACCAATATTCATGATATTGCATAACTCGGAATCTAAAAATTCAGGACTGACAACTCTCAATGCTCGAAGAAACATAGCAGAGAAAATAGAGGATTTAATCGAAGGATGATGGTCAGAATAAAAATGCACATAAGAGTTATTATTAGTAGGCTTACGGTAGACGTCATATTTGAACTGATTAGAGCATCTCCAAATTTTTAGATCAAGAAAAGATAGGCTTCCATCATTTTCTTTTTCAACTGTAAACTTAATAGATGGGACTAAATTGTTGAGCCTACTGTTGGTTTACGTCGTCGTCGTCGTTGGCCTAGGCAAGCTACGGCTTGGGACCGTAGCGCATCTATCCGGTATAGGTTAACCTGGATGATGTAGCCATAAGCACTGCCGCTAGTTAAGTGCCAACCAGTGATTATCTCACTAGCCGTATTGAGTCCGTTAGGCGAAACTACGACAGTACCAAAGGTGGAAAATATAACCTTTGGTTTTCTATTATTTATTTGCCAAAATGGACATGGTATTAAATTAAAATAAATATTTGAATATAAATAATTAACTGACAATTGGTGATATATAATTAATTATGTTTACATACAATAAAATAAATATAGTATACATAAAATTAGTATTAATGTGGTTCACAATTGAATTATATGGGGTAACTAATTTAAAATGAATTTATAACTATTCCGAAATTCAAGACGGTAAAATTAACATTTATCTTGAAACTAAAATAACGAGTATTCACTACACACTCCCCCACCAGAGAGGAAGTTCAAGAGTCGAACGACACAGATTTCCGCTGAACCTTTTTGGTAGCTACTTGTACCTCACTTAAGGTTGATTCCAAAAACGCAGGCTTAAGACGATCGATAGAAACCTTGTCGACCTTGGAACCGCGCTGGATGAGAAATGATTTGCGCGTACGTCGGAGAACTTTCATAGGGTCCGTCATATGGACATTGGAGAGGCCGTTTTGGGACAGGTACACGAACGAAAACGTGGGTGCAAGACTGGAGGGCTGGGGAAATAAAGATGTTCTGTTGGCTAGTCAATCGAGGGGGAACAGGCTGAAGGACTGCATGTGAGAGGAAAGTGTTTTGAGCGAATTCCGTAGGATCGCATGACTTATCCCCTGCAGTGAAGTAGCCACCTGGTAGCCGCAGTGTTGTTCCATAGACTAGTTCAGCCGCTGTTAGTCTTCAGATCACTCTTAAATGCAGAGCGAATACCAAGCAAAACGAGTGGAAGCTTATCCATCCAATGGGAGTCTTCGTGACACATAAGGGATGACTTCAGCTGGCGATGAAGCGTTCGACGAGGCCGTTAGCTTGCGGATGATACGCCACAGGTATGCGCATGTACTGTACCCAACAAGCTGGTAAACTTCTTCCAAAGCGAAGACTCAAATTGGCGACCTTGGTCAGTGATGACTTTTGTCGGCAATCCAAATCTTGATACCCATCCATGAAGAAAGGCTCTTGCAACAGTGTCCGCTTGGATATCAGGAAGTGGATGGCTTCAGGCCATCTGGAAAAGCGGTCGAGACAGGTGAGCAGATAACGTTGGCCTTGAATCACTGGAAGAGGGCCAACAATGTCTACATGAATTACCTCAAATCGCTGGGATGGGGGCGGGAATGCGTCAAAGGGGGACCTGGTGTGCCTTTGGACTTTGGCACGCTGGCAGGCAAGGCACGTTTTGGTCCAATGTTTGACATCCTTCCGCATCGAGGGCCAAACAAAGCGAGAGGTAACCAGGTGTTGCGAAGCACGGATACCAGGATGGGAGGGCTTATGAAGATCCATGAAGACTGCTTTTCTGTGACATGGAGGGACATAAGGGCGAATAGCAGCTGTTGATACGTCGCAATAGAGGGGCACAGACAATCCTGGCATACTCATTTTCTTGAGGGAAAGTGAGTGAGTGGAGTCTTCTCTGAGCAGTTCTTGTAGTTCCGTATCCTTATCTTGATCCTGTGCAATAGCATTCCACAGTGTAGAGCTGAGGGTAACAGAAGTAATCTCTATCCTTGAAAGTGCATCCGCTGGAGTGTTCAAGACACCTTTGATGTGGCGGATATCTGTGTAAATTGCGAGATATAATCGAGTTGCCTGATGACTCTGGGAGAGTGGTTCAGCTGTTTTTATTGAAGACAGTGACCAAAGGTTTGTGGTCGGTAAAAACACAAAACTCTCGGCCTTCAAGGAAATGTTGAAAATGCTTCACGTTTAAGTAAATAGCAAGAAGTTCACGTCCGAAAGCACTATAACGCGTTTGGCTGGCTGCAGCTTTTTCGAGTAAAACGCGAGGGTGCTTGTTGACCGTTAATGGTTTGTTCCAACACTCCACCGATCGCAACATCTGATGCATCGACCGTCAGAGTTAGGGGGGCATCACTGATAGAAATGACAGAGACAATGCACTATTGATAGCATTTTTGGCATTGTCGAACGCCTGTAAACTATCGCTACACCATAACAATTTCGTTACCTTGCGTTGTGTGTGATCATAGCGTGTAGAGGAGCAAGAACACTAGCACAGTTTTTAATGAACTTGTGGTTAATAATTACCAAACCTAGGAACCGACGTAACTCACGCTGATTATGGCATAGGGTAATTTTTTATCACTTCACACTTGTCCTGAAGGGGGTAATTCCGTGCTGCGAAATCGTGTGACCAAGAAATTCCAAGGTTGGCTGTGCAACCACACACTTAGATGCATTAATAGTAACACCGTATTGTTCTAAAGCGTTGAAAGAGGAGTGAAAGATGTCCCTTATGTTCCTCTTCCGTTGAGCTGGCCACAAGCAAATCATCGATGTAGGCATAAAAAACAAAGTCTAAGCCTCTGGTGACCTCATCTATAAACCTCTGAAAGGTTTGCGCAGCATTCCGTAGCCCGAACGGCATCTTCAAAAATTCGAATAACCCAAATGGTGTACAAACTGCAGTCTTGGGAATATCGAAGGCTCTACGGGAATGTGGTGGAAAGCCTTAACGAGATCTATTTACTGAAGATAGATTTGCCGTGGAGAAGAGAAGTAAAGTCTTGGACATTGGTGGTACGGATATCGGTTGGTTGGTTGTCGAATTCAAAAATCGTAATCCCCACATGGTCTCCAGTCCTCCTGACTTCTTCTGGACCAGGTGTAGGGGAGAGGACCAACTGCTTTTGGAAGGTCTTATTATACCAAGATCTATCATAAGCTGGAATTCCGATTTGGCAGCTTTCAGTTTGTCCGGGGCAAGACGTCTGGGTTTGCAAACACAGGGGGACCTTTTGTTGTAATGTGATGGGTAATGGTGTGCTTAATGTATCACCCATCTGCATCGGTTGAAGAATTCCTGGATATCGGTGGAAAAGGCACTGGTACATGGAATTAGGGGGAACGAGGGAAGTGCAGAGTTCGAGGCGTCCGGAAGGGCAACCTGTTTGGCAAGAACAGAAAGCAGTGTGGCCTGGTCGCATAAGCGTCGCTTGTCAAGATCCACCAGGAGTTTGAAATGCTGGAGGAGTCAGCGCCGATTATGGGATGCCGCACTTGAGCACAGATGAAAATCCACTTGAAGGATCGGTGAAGGCCCAAGTTTAGTTCACGCGACTGAGTACCGTACGTGGGTATGCGTGAACCGTTAGCAGCGTATAGAGGCGGAGATTCCGAGTGCGTATGACCAGATTTTTGAGGGAATACACTGACTGACGCTCCGGTATCAACAAGAAATTGACACAGAGTTCCTGTCTTTATGAATAACAGGTTGGCAGTGCGAGTACTAGACGCCATTAGGACTCGCTGCTGGGTTTTCCGACGAAAAATTGCAAGGGGAGATGCACTTCCTAGCCTTCTTTCCAAATTTCGAGTGGTAGAAGCAGATCTTCCCGGAACTCGAACGATGCCTCTTCGTAAATCTTGACCGAGAATGGCTTCTTTGCCGTTGATTTTGTAGCAGAGAACAAACGTGGTTGAGTTGTTGACTTAACTCTTCCACTTTCAACTCAGTTCCGATTGTGCGTTCACGTTGTTGACCGGAGCTATGTCAATCTCCACTACTTTGTCGGCAGTTTCTGCTAGTTTATCAACTGGAGTAGCAGGATCCATAGTGGCCAAGACACGCTGAGCTGATGAGGAAGTTTCTGCAAGAACAACTGTCTAAAGATGTCTTATCGAAGGTTTGTGCGCGTTCGCCTAGAGCGCACTGCATAGCCCTCAGCATTTGAGTGGGCTTACGGTCTCCAAGTTCTTCTTTTGAGATTAACTGATGTAGTTTCACGCTCGGAGACAGTGGTGCGGACAGGATGGCAGACTTCAGATCGTTGTATGGGTCCTCACGTGGAAGTAGACACGATGACGTCACGGACTTCAGAGATGATGCTCGCTGGTAGAGAGGACAAAAACATGATCGTATTTCGTCCTGCTAGCGGTGATCCTTCCCAAGTGAATTGTGATTCCACTTGGTGGAACCAAATAAGTGGATCACCCGGCCAGAAGACGGGGAGCTTTACGCTCAAGTGGAGATGGCACCAGCGTCGTCAGGCATCTTCTCCTATGCTTGCTGACGTACAAGCAAGACGACAAGTTACCAACGAAGGAGTGGGGGTTGAGACGAGCGCAGGCACAGAGCGCACGGGCAGGGTGAGGGGCAGAGGGCACGAGGCGACATTACAGTCTGATCCTAGTCGCTCGGGTGAAGGGTGATGGGCACGAACGACGTTACAGTCTGGTCCTAGTCGCTCGGGTGAAGGGGGTGATGGGCACGAACGACATTACAGTCTAGTCCTAGTCGTTCGGGTAAAAGGGGTAATCCAGCTCCGGGTCACCAATTGTTGGTTTACGTCGTCGTCGTCGTTGGCCTAGGCAAGCTACGGCTTGGGACCGTAGCGCATCTATCCGGTATAGGTTAACCTGGATGATGTAGCCATAAGCACTGCCGCTAGTTAAGTGCCAACCAGTGATTATCTCACTAGCCGTATTGAGTCCGTTAGGCGAAACTACGACAGTACCAAAGGTGGAAAATATAACCTTTGGTTTTCTATATTTATTTGCAAAATGGACATGGTATTAAATTAAAATAAATATTTGAATATAAATAATTAACTGACAATTGTGATATATAATTAATTATGTTTACATACAATAAAATAATATAGTATACATAAAATTAGTATTAATGTGGTTCACAATTGAATTATAATGGGGTAACTAATTTAATATGAATTTATAACTATTCCGAAATTCAAGACGGTAAAATTAACATTTATCTTGAAACTAAAATAAGAGTATTCACTACACTACCAAGAAATAAGTCCAAATCCAAATTATTAGGCCAAAGGCATAAAATATCATCTATATACCTGTAACAAACCAGGTTATAAATTAACATCGTAGCAAATTCTACTTTCAAAAAATTCCATATATAAATTAGCTAGTACAGGTGAAAGGGGATTTCCCATAGCCAATCCAAACGACATAGCATAAAACTTATTTTTAAACTGAAATTTACGTATTTCGACACAAAGCTTAATTAACTCAATAAGAGTGTTGTGTTGAACAGGGAAAGAAATTCAGAGATCTTATCTTTTAAAAAATCAAGTAGGTCATCAACAGGGACTTTTGTGAATAGCGAGCATACATCGAAGCTTACCAATTTGAAATTAGGGTCATTAGGGAATTTCAGTTTGTCAATAAGATCCATGCTATTTACAATATGTGACTCAGAAATAGAGCCAACTAACGGCGTTAATAAACTAACTAACCATTTTGATAGATTATAGGTTACGGAGCCCACTGAGCTAACAATAGGCCTCATGGGATTATTAACTTTGTGTGTTTTTACTAAGCCGTACAGATATGGTAGTGACGGATTGATACTAAGAAACTGCTGTGAAAGCCAATTATAGTTATTTTTTAATATTTCTCTTAATTTTCTGTTAAACATTTTATTAACATCCTCCAATGGGTCTCTATTTAGAGGTTTGTACGTGTCACGATCACTTAATAACGTATTCATCTTTTCAACATAACTGTTTTTGTCCATGATGACGATCGAATTGGAATTGTCCGCTTTAGTAATATGTAATGAATCATTATTTTTCAGTGTTTTTAGGGCTTTTTCAAACCTCAAAGGATAATTCGATTCAAACCTCGTATTAAAAGCACTATACACACAACCTTTGGCTAAAGTCACCTCACTTTCGGAAATATTACTATGTTTTTCAAAATTAAAAAAGACTTAGCAATCAGTAAACTGCTGGGCTTTTTTTGGGACTGAGAAACCTAACCCAAAGCCTAACGCACATTTCGTATTGAAGTCTAGCTCTTGGGACGACAAGTTAACAATATTACTAAAATCACTTTTTTTAGTCCAGTAACTATTACGAATTAAATCCTCCAGTCTATTGTTTAATTTCCTATTCTGAGTTCTGCATCTTCTACGTAAGTTGTTGTAAATATCATCCAAAAGTGTACTTCTCCACGCATGAGGAACGGTGGAAAAAAATATATTTTTTCTTACTTCGGACTCTCTGAAGGCGTTCTTCACTTCAATGCGGGCTATATTAATATGTTTCTTTAAAATAATCCTTTCGGTGTCACCAAACGGCGTATCGTCCAACATGGTATCGTCTTCCAAGCAGGGATTTTGGGATGACTTTTTCACTATAACACTTCCTAAGGAAATCGAATTGATTCTTAAGAGAATGTGCATGAGCAATAGCAGAACGGTAACTTCTAAAAATCGATCGGAGAGAAGGGAATATGGTTGTAAAAAGAGCAACAGTGAAGAGGACACGCGTGGGCTCCATTATATGGGATGAATTTCACAATAAAACACGTGAAATGAATAAATACTGCAAATCCACAAGGAAAAAGAAAAACGATTCCAAGGCCTTTCGTGTATTCAAAGCTACACCTCGTACCGTAAGCCTACTAATAATAACTCTTATGTGCATTTTTATTCTGACCATCATCCTTCGATTAAATCGTCTATTTTCTCTGCTATGTTTCTTCGAGCATTGAGAGTTGTCAGTCCTGAATTTTTAGATTCCGAGTTATGCAATATCATGAATATTGGTACTAAATTATGTTATCCTACTTCATTTTTAGATAACTGTCTTAAGAAAGCCAAGAATAGGTATTATAATAATGTAATTGTAAAGGAATTTCAGCGTAAAAATATCCTTAGCCTACCTTACCATGTTAATTTTCAATACCTTCCAACTGTACTTAAAGCAATTGGCATTAATGTAATCTTTAAGTATAATAATACTGTTAAATCACGCCTAATAAAGAATAGCCCTGATAATGTTGTTGGCTGTGTGTATTCGATTGGATGTACACAATGTAACTCAGTATACATATATAGGCCAAACCGGTAAAACGTTAGATATTAGGGTAAAACAGCATAAATATGCGTGTAGAACAGCTAATACTTCCAATGCTTTATTTAACCATATGTATAGATGTAACCATAGCATCAAGTGGGATAGTTCTAAAGCGCTTGTTAAAAACAGAGATATAATAGAAAGAAATATTCTAGAATGTGCATTTATTCATTTTAAAAACACTTTCAATAACAGTGCGGGGACGTATAACATTGACGACATCATGTTAAAATTTCTTTTGCCTCTCATTAACCCTTGTTAAGTATGTGCTAATTGTTTTGGTTTTCCTGTACGTTGTATATATTTATGGGCTTCTCGCCTTTTATCTTCATTCCCTGACGAGGTGTAGCTTTGAATATACGAAAGGCCTTGGAATCGTTTTTCTTTTTCCTTGTGGATTTGCAGCATTTATTCATTTCACGTGTTTTATTGTGAAATTCATCCCATATATATATATATATATAATAGCTGAAACTTTTAGTCATATCGCGAAATGGCTGTTTCACTTGGTCATTTCGCGAAATGACTAAAATCTTCAGCCATTTCGCGAAATGACTAAAATCTTCAGCCATTACGCGAAATGACTGAAATTCCACCTTGATCATTTCGTGAAATGGCTAAAATGGCTTTTGTCATGAATTCATAGAAATAACAAACATCACAATAAAATTGGAAACCTTTATTTAACTAACTAAATGTGCTAGAACATACATACATCCACAGGTCTGTTCAAATAAGTGAGAAACACTCTTCAAATACACATTTTAATTTGAATTTTCAATATAGAGGTTTTCAAATACTAACCTAACCAATTGTCAAGGGCATACAATTGACCTAACCCGGCATACAGTTCAGAGCCGGATTTAGACGTGTGGAGATCCTGGGCAGCCTCCATGTGGAGGCCCCCCTACCTTAGGGGAAGACATAATTAAAGTCATCCATAAGATTCATAATATAATTAACATACATACACTTTCAAAACATCGTGCACTCTTGTGTCTGTCCATTCCACTCATTTCTGCAAAAAATGAAAGCCTCGGGTTACTCGGGTATTCCATTATAGTGAGAGTAGGCCTAAAAGAGTAATAAAAACAAAATAATAATCAGTACACAACACATAGTAATTGGTAAAAGTTTATGTACTACAGTGGTATTGGATGCGCGTGTTTTTTTGTTGATCATCTATCGGGTTTTTCTAGTTTCGGGTTTTTTCTATTTTGATAATGGCTTGTCAATATGTGGAGACCCCCAAGATGTGGAGGCCCATGGGCAGCTGCCCACTTTTCCCACTCCTAAATCCGGCCCTGATACAGTTGACCTAACCGGGCAAATGATCTTGTACGAAATGACCAGGTGGAATTTCAGCCATTTCGCTTAATGGCTGGTTACACACTTTGACTGTAACACACACACACACACACATATATATATATATATATATATATTACTAATTAAAAATCTTTTTTACAGTGAAATCGGAATGTGAATCCATTCCTTGAGGCTCTTTTTTCGAGTGGAATATAAAAGATGATTCGACCTAAATCCGTATCGTAATCTATCTCTATGCAGGGATGCTTTTTCAGATGTGAAGGAATTGTCAGATGTTCTTTTTCACCTTCGACCTTTTCAGTTGTAGGAATTCACATTATTCCCAACGTGATACTGCCGTTGCATATTTATCTTCAAGAGTAATTACCTCAGTAGGTAACTGTATATATAATATACCTGTCCTTTCCTTTCAACCTTTCAAATGTTCCGCGCGGTGATTCTTCATTTCACGAAAGTCAAGCTTGTCGCCCCTCCTCTCGAGTTGGCTTGGTGAAGTAGTAAGTTGGTTTCTTGTACTCTCCGCTTCACATAGCCAGGTACGCGCGGCTCATCGGGGATTGTTCTGAGCCAGACGTCTAATCTTCTTTTGAAGATGTCTACTGCAACACCATTCGTGTTCCTTAGGTGTTTGGACAGCTGATTTAACAGGTTTGATCCTCTCACAACAAAACTATTTTCTTTCAGGATTAAGGATGTTCCCTGTCTCGCCTTTAATCTGGGAACACGACACAGTCTTCCTTTTCTACTTTCCACCGTTGTTTGGAGAGTTACAGAGTTCAGAGTAAGATTAGGGACTAGTTTCTCCATTATTTTCCAAGTGTAAATAATGATGTATCTCTCTTCTCCTTTCCAGTGTATATATTATGTAGGTTTAGTTCGCGTAACCTTCCGCAGTAATTTAGTCCTTTGCACCCTTTGATCTTGGCTGTGAAGCTTCTCTGAATCTTTTCTAGCTGTCCACTTGTAGATTCTGTTCATGTCGGTTTGTAGAAATCCTATATCTTCTGGGTTCCTTATTTTTTTACTGATCTTTGTGTCATCGGCAAAGGATGTTACTGTGCTGTCTCTGGTAACGTCCTCATCTATGTCAGTATATTAAAATCACCACAGAGAAAAATATGGTACCTGAAAATGGAATCTGAAAATTTTGAGGTTGGCGTGTTTGGGGGTCTGTACATTACAATTAGTACCATATTTAATTTTTAAACTTTTGCTGCTACACAGTCTACGTAGCTGTTTGAGGTACTTATAGTCATTTCTACCATATGCCTTTGGCGTGTGCAAATAGCACATCCTCCTTTACGTCTCACTGTTCTGTCGGCTCGGAGTATGTTATAGTTGTCAATTTTGTTTTCTTTTTGTCAACACAGAACTCACAGTTTTCACAGTTAGCTTGGCAATCCTTTAGATGAGTTTCCGTGAGGCATGCAAAGTCTGCTCCGGCTTCTTGCATGAGTCATTTTAGGTATAAAACTTTGTCCGGGGAATGATTTGATTTAAGGCTCTGAATGTTGGCTAGGCTTATTTTAATTTTTTCTCTGTCGTTTTCGCATACAGGTGGTTCCGATTCGTTTTCGAACGGTGGTGCCGGTTTCGTTGCCTTGTCGTCCTCCGGGAATTTGCCTCTTTTTATCTTTGTTGTACCTGTTGTCCCGATAACGCATGAAGTGTCTTTGTGCGTGCCTTCTGTCCGGCTCTCGGATTCCTATATTTGTTAGCTGACTTATTTGCTGTATATATATATATATATATATATATATATATGTGTGTGTCCTCCTGAAGAGGGACTCGAAAGACGCCTACGATTTGTGGTGCTTTCATGAGAGACCCAGATTAGGACCATTATACATGAATATGTGTAAAGTTGGGGTCAGTATAAGGCGGCCATAAGGCGATGTAAACAGGAAGAAGAGTCTATTCGAGCATCAAAAGCCTGTGAAGCTCACATTAATAACGATAATAACAAATTTTGGAAATTTGTTAAGAATCAAATGGGTGTCAAAAGTGTCTCTCTCCGACAATCGATGTGGTGTCGGGGTATTATGAAATTGCAAAGCTGTGGAAAAACCACTACTTTAACGTTCTTAACAGTGTGGGTAGGGATAATCTAGATAGAGTGCAGCGAAACGCCTTTGGAAGAGACAAGGGAAAATACTTTGATATCAATTCCTGAAGTAAAGAGGTTAATTAAAGAGTTAAAGATTGGTTCTGCGTCAGGGGTAGATGACCTATCGAATGAGCACTTAAAATATGCCAATGACCTGGTATGTCTGCATATATTATTGCTCTTATCAGCTATGCTTGCTCATAGCTATATCCCTGCAGAGTTCATGAGGGTATATATATCTTGCCCCTGGTCAAAAATAAGTATGGAGACATTCTGTGCAGCAATAATTACAGGCCTATTGCTGTCGCTTCCTGCTTCTCGAAACTACTAGAAAAACTCTTGTTACTCCGATTAAATGATCTAATCAGTTTGGTTTTAAAAGGTTCCACTCAACTGACCTGTGTATCTATGTAGTTAAAGAAACAATACCTAAATACACTGACAGTAATTCAACTATTTATAGCTGTTTCCTAGATATAAGTAAAGCATATGATAGAGTGAACCACAATTTTATTTAAAAAGCCAGAAGACAGGAAGGTTTCCATGTACATATTAAATTTATTGAAATTTTGGTATTCCCATCAATCTTTTACCATTAGATGGGGCAATGTACTATCCGAATATTTTGGTTCCTCTTACGGGGTGAGACAAGGCTCCTTGCTCTCTCCCATGCTTTTTAATGTGTATATTGACGGATTAATTGCTTCACTTCATGAGGCAATAGTGGGATGTTGTATAGATAACACAAGGATAAATAGAAATAGCTTATGCCGATGATATGGTGTTAATAAGTCCCTCTGTTAAAGGTCTGGATCGGCTACTAAAAATCTGCGAAATGTATTCGCAGAAACATGATATTCTTTTTAATGTTACAAAAACTAAGGTTATGCAGTTTCATCCTAAAAGCTGTAATCAGCCAGCTGATATAAGGTTTAAAATGAATGGTGAAGTAATTGAGGAAGTACAAGAGTTTAAGTATCTGGATTAAATTATTACCAGCTCCTTGATGATGACTCAGATATAAGAAAATCTCGAAGCCTATGTGCTAAAGCGAATATGACTGTAAGGAACTTTCGGTTCTGTACAAGTGAAGCTAAAGACACTCTTTTTCGTACTTTCTGCAGTAATATATACGGACAGTAACTCTGGGTGAATTATAAAAAAAAGGTTCTGGCAGAACCCTAAATTTACTGTACAACAGATCTTTCAGACTCTTACATAAATTACCCCGAGATGCTCAGCTTCGCAAATGTTTGCTACCCGCAATGTCCCGAGCTTCCCGGAGGTAACAAGACGTGCTCAATACAGTCTGATGCAAAGAATTAAAAAATCAACAAACCCGATTATCCAAGCTATCCATGAGTCCTGCTGTTTATCCTCTAAGTCTAAGCTATGGACTTCTTGGTACGAAAACGTCTGTCTGTAGCTCCATTTAACTTTCACATTACTGTATTATTATTTATTTCTAACCAACTGTATACTGTATATTTCTATCCTTAGTATGTGAACTGTGATTGTATTAGTAATTTTCATATGTACTATAGTCTGCCAATAAACCTTTTCATTTTCATTTTCATATATACAGGGACCAGGGTGACTAAAATCTTTTTTAACACATATGGGAAAGAATTACAGAGGTCATCCAATTAATACCACCAGAAATGTGCCTTAGGGCTCTGCAAGCAACGTTTGACCGTGGACAGCAAGTAGAGACTGTATGAAGCACTGTTTGCATCACAAAAAATGTTTACAAATAAATTGGAAATAAAAAATAAACCCCATATAAGTGTTAAATATTGTAATCACCCTGTAAATATATATATATATATATATATATATATATATATATATATATATGGTACACACAGACCGTGCATGGAGCAAGGAACTCTTCTAGGATAATTAAATTCACTATAGTCCGAATAAGTAATGGTAAATGACAAATACCATAGTTTTTCTTTTTCATGATGCTAGCCCGACGTGGGCAACGGGTCACTCGCAAAGAGGTCCCAAAAATATAGCTTCCCTCACCAGCTATCTGCAAAGCAGGTAGGATCCAGCTTTGGGACAGGATCTAGAGTTTAAAGCAGCCTAGCCCAGCTACATTTAGAACCTCAATATAAGCAAAAGACTCGCTGCCTTCAACGTCAGATTGAGTCTTTTGCTTATATTGAGGTTCTAAATTTAGCTGGACTAGGCTGCTTTAAACTCTAGATCCTGTCCCAAAGCTGGATCCTATCTGCTTTGCAGAGAGCTGGTGAGGGAAGCTATATTTTTGGACCTCTTTGCGAGTGACCCGTTGCCCACGTCGGGCTAGCATCATGAAAAAGAAAAACTATGGTATTTGTCATTTACCATTACTTATTCGGACTAGAGTGGATTTAATTATCCCACAAGAGTTCCTTGTTCCATACACGGTCTGTGTGTATCATAAAAAACCTCAGGGAACCATTCTGAGTTCATTCCCATATATATATATATATATATATATATAGTGTCCAAAAAAGTCCCTATTTTTAATTGTCCTTTACTGTATTTTATAAGAGATGTATATTTTATTATTGGGGGTTTCTTCTTCAGAAAGGAAACAGATAGTGGAGTTTTTATTCCGCATATACCTACCTGCACATACCTATACATTTCTATTTTCTAATCTTTCATTACTTAATAACTAATAAATATTGTATATTAAAAAGTTCTTTCCTATTTCATACTTAAAGCAAAACTTTTCCTAATTTCTCCAAAATTAGGAAAAGACGATACCGCTACCAATAGACTATAGCCGCCTAGTAAGGCCATAGAAGGCCTTACTAGTCTATAGTCTTTAAGGAAACCTAAGTTTTTAGTCTTCAGCAGGATGGAACATCTCCACACACTGCTTGGGAAACTCGCAACTTTTAGAGGAAGCATTTTTCCGGGTGACTAATTTCTCTTCATGAGCTAGTGGAATGATCACCATACTCACTTGACCTCACAACCCATGACTTTTCTTTTTGTGAAGTTACATAAAATATAGGATCTATTCTCACAAGCCTAAGACACTCGAAGATCTGAAGACCAAACTCTATAAATTAATGAACAACATCCCAGCTGAGCTACAGTATTTCCAAAACTTATTTCAAACATGTGTGTAAGGTTGAATAGTTTGTTAGAAAAGAAAATGGCGATTACAGTCATAGCAAGTGAAGGAAAATGTATAATTGATTAAAATTGATTTTTATGTAGTTTTATTTTATTTGGAAATAAAGGTAAAAAACGACATTACTTATGCGATGACCTGATATATATATATATATATATATATATGTATATATATATATATATGTGTGTGTGTGTGTGTGTGTGTTTGTGTGTGTGTGTGTGTAAGAGAGATTTTAAAATTTAACGAGTTTTTTACTTTCTACCTCTTTGAGATAAAACATCAAAGTTTTTTACACACTTTATTTACACTTCAACAGATCATCGATTTTGGCCGCTACAACGTTCGACTTTATTTTGCAAGGACTGAAATACATTTTCAGTTTGTTGCTGTGATTTAGCAGACTGTTATTTACATTCGTGACTTCATTTCAGCCAAATGTTGGGGTTTTATGGCATAAACGATGTTCTTTACATGGCCCCATAAAAAAGTCTAAAGGAAGAAGGTCGGATGAGCGTATAGTAGCTACGGACGTTTTCCTTCTGAAACTCCCAAGCCATGTAATTATTTCGAAATGCGATGCGTGCAAAATATCTTTGATAGCTAAGCTTTATAATGCTCTTTGCTATTTTGTTCTATCTCAAATAGGTAAAAGTTATTACATTTTTTAATTGCTCAAGGTCTTTGTAACAACAATATATTCTATAGTCTATACCAGCGGTTCTCAACAGGGGGTCCGTGAGTCGTGTTTAAGGGATCCGTGAGTTGACTAGATTATATTCAGTAAAACAATTTTTTTCCCTTTTATTGTGGTGGCTAATTTTGACCTCTAACCGATAACATTTTGAAACGATTTTTTTGTGTTTTCGTGAGTCTTGTATCACCTTTTCCACGATCGAAATTATTTCTCACCTTTCGAACGATCGAAATTATTTAAATAGGTTCGTGAGATATGGTTTAGAATTTAGATTGCTTAATGGTTTTGTTAGAATATTATTATTACATTTTTACTCCGACTTTGAAGTATAAATCAAGACCAAAAAACTATACTAATCTGGATACCTCAATTTGTCTATATGCTACTTAATCATAATGCAAAAGATAATTTTTTGGGGAGGGGGTCCCAAAAATATCAAGATTTTGATAAGGGTCCGCAGTACAAAAAAAAAAGGTTGAGGAACGCTGGTCTATATACTATAAAAAGGCAGTCCTGTCTGTCCGTCCGTCTGTCTGTAGACATCATGTATTTACTATTAAGCGATTCTGAACGTAGAAATAAATGGACTTAGCTTTTTGTTTCAACTTCTTACTCTAGCGCAGTGGTTCTTAACCTTTTTACTACCATGCCCCCTCTAGGAATTGGTCCTTCCCTCCACGCCCCCCTTCAATCAAAATAACATTCTCAATAACTTCTCAATATTAGCCCATGCTCTCGTTAAGAGAATAACAAATACAATTAGAGAAATTCCTGTTTCTAGGGGGGCGCGCCCCCCTGGTTAAGAACCACTGCTCTAGCGCGTTAAGATTTTCATTGCTGCGTTTTTTTCTATAGTTTTATTGACCGAATAACTGAACCCCCCCAATTACTGAGGGTTCAGTTATTTGGTCAATAAAACTAGAAAAGAACGCAGCAATGAAAATCTTAAACTTCACATCTGAACCCTTTGTATCAAGATTTGTGAAGCTTAAGATTTTCATGGCTGCCTTCTTTTCTATAGTTTTATTGACCGAATAATATAATTGACTCCTCAGTAATTGGGGGGGGGGGGCTACGGCCCCCCAATTACTGAGGACGAAGGCCCTAACACCGCAGGTCTAGCTAAATGGGGCCGTAGGGCCCACTTTAGCTCGTGATTCTAAAACATGTAAGTCTGTTAATTGGTTAGTGTTGAAGGTGTTAATAATTTTGAAATGTGACGTGTGTAATGGGTGAATTTTTGAGTATGAATGTTCTCTAATGGAAGAATTTGAAGGTTTATATGGAGGTAATGATGTTCTCGATAAAATGCCAAGATGTTTGTTTATTCTTAGTTAATAGTGGCGGCTAGTGCAACCAGTATAATTCGCTTGGTAGCGAATACACTCAAAAGAATCTATACTATAATAAGAGAGCTGTACGTCTGTCCGTCTGTCTGTCCGTCTGTCTGTCCGTCTGTCTGTCCGTCCGTCACACTTTCAGAAATTGAGAAAAAAATTCAGAAATTGTAAAAAAAATTCAGAAATTGTATTACGGGCGGCAATGTGAAGCTCAAGATTTTCATGACTGTGTTCTTTTCTGTAGTTTAGCAATGGGGGAAGGGTGGGGGTGGGGGTAATCGGGGATGGGTGGGGTAATGGGGAGGGGTGGGGTAATGGGGGAGGGGGTTAGCCCACAAGTTGTATGAATGGGGGTGAGGAGGTTTTGGGAGATACCAGATTCAGAAATGTTGACACAATGTGAAGCTCAAAATTTTCACGGCTGGGTTCTTTTTTTGTAGTTTAGCCTGTCTAACCGTCAGCGAAGCGGCGGGAACTGTACTAGTATATAATAATACATCATCAACCCCTTACTCATAAATCAGAAGATAATTATTAGAAAAATAAACAAGAGTGATTATTATGCTCATACATCAGGAATCTTCAAGCAACTGCGTACATTAAAATTTAAAGACATACAGTATATGAAATACAGATGTGTTCCCTAATGTTCAAAGTTACAAAACAATCGTTTCCGGCCATATTAATCGAAAATATAACGGACAAACGGGTCACGAACATCAAACAAGGAATATGGAAAGTGATTATATCTCAAAATCAAACTATACTATTCAGTGTAGTAAAAATTCCTACTTATTAAGCGGTGGAATTATGGAACAATCTATGAATTAAAACCAATCAATGTTCTCTCATATTTTATAAAGCTATTAAAACTTAACAAATTCCAAAGTTACTGAAGATACTCCTTCCTTTCTCCTTGCTAAAAATATCTGCTCTCACTTTCCAACACACCTCGCATTTCATTATTCGTTGTATTTAGCTCCTAATATAAATATACGCGCTATAGTCTGTAAGTTCCCTTTAGTCTTTTAAGTCTATTATAATACACACACACACACACACACACACACACACACACACACACACATCGTTGTTACTTACTTTAATACTTTTTGAACCTTTTTTACCTCATCTGAGAATTTGTCTCATCTTTAGAATAAAAGGAAATGTAATTGGAATAGAAATAATAATTAGAAAAACCCGACAATTTATTTTGAATCGAGACCGGAAAATAATGAAAAACGAAGAAAAATAATTGAAATAATTATTACCGTAATTAAAATTAATTAGACAGACAGCCCAAAGTAATTGTCCATAATTGGTAATTCGGTAGTTTAGGGTTATTATTATTATTATTACTTATTATTATTATTAGTAGTGGTAGCAGTAATAATAGTAGTGTAGATTTATATGATGATATGTGAGCATGATTGGATGCTCATGTTCAGTATTGTTTGATAGTTGGTATGTAGTGTGTCCATGTTTCTGAGAAATGACTCAATACAGTATTGTTGTTTAAATCCTGCTTTTCAGGATCGATCAAAATGTGTAATGTCAAGAGAAAATTTATCTACAAATATATTCTCTCTCTCTCTCTCTCTCTCTCTCTCTCTCTCTCTCTGTATCGGTGGGGAAATAGGTAGGTGGATTGAAAACTGGCTGAAGAATAGGCGGCAGAGGGTTGTAATTAAAGGGGTTAGTTCGGGTTGGGCCTCGGTCACTAGTGGGGTTCCTCAAGGTTCCGTTTTGGGGACACTGTTGTTTATCATTTACATAAATGATATCGACGGTGGCATCGTCTATCGGATCGCCAAATTCGTTGATGACACCAAGCTTGGGGCCAATGTTGGGACGCCTGAAGCGATCGAGGAACTGCGTGCGGACCTAGGTAGGAGAGGAGAATGGTCTGAAAAATGGCAAATGCCGTTTAACTTGGGTAAATGCAAAGTGATGCACATTGGCTACGCCAATCCCAAGTCGGACTACTCGATGTTGGGGAACAATATCGAGGCGACTGATTTGGAAAAGGACTTGGGTGTGCTAATCAGCAGCGACCTTAAGTTTACCAAACAGTGCGTAGAGGTGGAAAAGAAAGCCCAGAAACTGTTGGGTTATATCAGGAGGCAATTTCAGTTTCGGAACAAGGAGATTGTGCTCTCTCTGTACAATTTCCTGGTTCGGCCGCACCTGGAGCATGCAGTGCAGTTCTGATCGCCCACCCTCAGGAAAGATATTGAGAGGCTGGAGCGAGTGCAGGCGAGGGCCACAAAGTTAATCCCTTCCGTTAGGCATATGGGCTACACTCGACGGTTACGCGCCCTGAACTTGTTTTCGCTAGAAACTCGGAGGCTGCGCGGTCAACTGATCGAGGTTTTCAAGCTCTTACGCGGGTTCAACGATGTCGATTTTAGAAGCAAGTTTAGTTTAAATGATAACCCAACTCGCAACAATGGTTGGAAGTTGGATTTGAAACGGTTTAGGACTAGTGTGTGTGGGAATTACTTAACGTATAAGATCTGTGACACGTGGAACAGTTTACCTTCAGAAGTTGTGAACAGTTCCTCTGTGGATCTTTTCAAGAAAAGGTTAGACCAAATCTTGCACACTATTTGAGTGTGTAGAAAATTTTCCTGGCACAAGTTGCCATTGGTACCTCCTCGGTATGGGCCGCAAGGCCTTTTGAGGTACTTCTTTTCCTTGTAACTCCTTGTAACTCACTCTCTCTCTCTCTCTCTCTCAAACGAGTTCTTCGTTACAGTCTTCACGGAGGAAGACAATAGAAGTGCCAAGTCCTCGGATTACATATGACGGTGACCATCCCGTAGAGACCATAAGTTTTACGAGAAATGAGGTACAACAATTAATTGATAAGATGAACAAATACAAATAACCTGGCCCCGACTTATTTCTTCCAAGGGTATTAAAAGAGGTTAGCCACAATGTTGTTGACAACTTAGTAACCATATTCAAACAATCAATCGAGTTAGGGAAAGTTCCAACCGACTGGAAGTTAGCAAATGTAACACCAATCTTTAAAAAGGGTGATAGGGAAAATCCTTGTAATTACCGCCCGATCAGTTTAACATCAGTTGTCGGCAAACTGTTCGAATCCATCATTACAAAACGTATTGTGTATCACCTTGAATCTAACAATCTAATTTTTTATTCTCAACATGGATTTAGGCGACATAGATCCTGTCTGACAAACGTGTTAGAGTTTTTCCATAATATGCACACACTGTACGATGCAAGTAGGGCAATAGATATAGTGTATCTCGACTTTCAAAAAGCCTTTGACAAAGTCCCTCACGCGAGATTGATGGCTAAAGTCAAAGGACTAGGAATCACCGGGCTCGTTTCCAACTGGATTGAGGATTGGTTAAAAGATAGAAAGCAGAGAGTGGTAATAAATTGAGTGGCTTCGGAGTGGGCGCCCGTCACGAGTGGTGTCCCACAGGTTCCGTTCTGGGTCCTTTACTTTTTATCATCTACAGGGTGGGCCGTAAGTTTCCATACATAGGAAAAATAAACATTTTGTTATGGACAACCATTTTTATTTATATAATATGCTCTACATGGTTGCCATTGTTTTGAAAACACATTTCAATACGTGTTCCCCACTGTTGATGAACACGCATTAGCACAGTTGACGTTATGCTTGTAATGGCGTTGGTGATACGTTCCTTTAGATGATTTATGTCTCGTATCTTTTCCTGATACACCATGGCCTTCAAGTGCCCCCAAAGATAGAAATCAAGGGGGGTGAGATCTGGGGATCTGGGAGGCCACTCCACAGGACCACGCCGACCAATCCAAGCATCCGGAAACTGCTGATCCAAATACCGACGCACGTGAAGACCATAATGAGGTGGAGCTCCATCTTGCTGGAAGTAAACTGGGAAGTTACCTTCCTCGTTTAGCAGGGATGGGAAAATATCTTCTTGAAACATGTTAAGATACCTTTCGGCATTAAGATTTCCACTGACAAAAATTGGTCCAATAATTCTGTCACCCCATATCCCGGCCCACACCATCACTTTACCGGCACCTTGCATCTTCGTCGGACTCAGCCAGTTAGGGTTAGCATTACTCCAATAACGTATGTTTTGCCGATTAACCTCTCCATTGACGTAAAAATTTGCTTCATCAGTAAACAAGATCTTACGTCAAACGCATATTCTTAGGGTATCTGAAACATAAAAACAAACGTTTAATTTTTCCTATGTATGGAAACTTACGGCCCACCCTGTATATTAACGATATAGACGTCGGGGTTCTAAGTGCAATCTCCAAATTTGCAGACGATACGAAATTAGGAAGTAGTGTAGGCAAGGTACTGAGGAGGGCGTAAGAACGTTTCAGAACGATCTTGACAGGTTGGGCGAATGGTCTGCTACTTGGCAGATGCCATTCAACTTGGACAAATGTAAGATAATGCACATAGGTTATAAAAACCCAAAGACCAATTACTCTCTCTTGGGAAGGAACTTGACTGAGACTGATCTAGAGAAAGACTTAGGAGTCTATATCAGCAACGATCTGAAACCGTCGAAGCACTGTGCAGAAGTCGAAAAGAGGGCCTTAAAAATATTAGGTTATATTAAAAGACAGTTCCAGTTTCCGAACAAGGAGACTGTAATATCTCTTTATAATTCTCTAGTCAGACCTCAATTGGAATACTGTGCGCAGTTTTGGTCACCATCCCTCAGGAAGGACATAGAAAGGTTAGAAAGAGTACAAGCAAGGGCTACAAAATTGATCCCTTCAATGAGAATGCAAAGCTACCAACGGAGATTGGAGCGCCTAGATCTGTTTACCTTAGAGACAAGGAGGTTGCGGGGTCAGCTTATTCAAGTCTTCAAGATGCTCAATGGAATAGACAGGGTAGATTACAGGAACTTATTCTCACTTAATGCCAATCTGACACGAAATAATGGGTTTAAACTGGAACTAAAGACATTTAGGACCTCTGTCTGCGGAAATTTCTTTTCCTATAAAGTAGTTAATATCTAGAACCAACTTCCCTCAGAAGTTGTTTCCAGGCAAAGTGTAAATGTGTTTAAAAATAGGCTAGACAAAGTACTGAATACTCTCATAGTTTAAGACTAAAACATAACAACTCTGCAGGAGTTCGCTTGCACAGTGTCTCTGTGAGCATGCTAAATATAGAGCTATTTATATATTCTCCACTTTCCTGTAAAATTTCCTTGGCTACTTTTTCAGGGTCAAGGTATTTTCTTCAACCTTTTTCCGTACCTGCCTCTGGCAGGGAGGGAGCGGAGGGTGGGGAGAGAGCCTTCTACTTTTCTATCCAGTTTTCTACTACTGCTAGGATAGTTGAAAGAGAAATAAACTTGATTAATAACAGGAACCTCCCAGAGTAGACCGGAAGGTCTTTGAGGCTTCCTCTTGTCCTTGTAACTCTCTCTCTCTCTCTCTCTCTCTCTCTCTTCATTTCAAGTCATACAATTTTACAACTATTTCAGTATAAATTTAGATGTATTTAGCAGTGTAAAATTGAAATCCTTACTGACGTCTATCTGTCCCTCTATCTGTCAACTGCCATATCCGCGAGGTTGCGTTCCAGAAGATCTCCTGGCCATGAAAATAACGTCTTCCGGGAGAAATGAGGTTCAGTTTCAACCCGACCCAAAAAATCCCTTATTTTTAATTAAACCTATTTTTAAACCTAAATAATACAGAAATAATATATACAATGAATTAAAATGGTATTAATTAAAAAAAATGCATGCATGATAGGCAGTGAAGAGGAGACACACGAGGAGACAGAAGAAAATAACATTCAAAATTAAAGTAAGATAATTTTAATAATAGACCAAATCAAAGGACATACCACGAGTTTGAACGCATGATGTAATAATCTCTGCTTATATTTTTGCTCGGAATCGTGCATAATCAGTTTTTCGACTCGCACAAAAATCCTTCATCAGACAAAAATGTGAAAACCTGTCAAATTCTTTTTGGCATCTTGCCAAAAACCTCTCCAATAACTTTTCTTTTTCTTTCCCTCCTCTTTTCGATTCTGACGGCTCAGTTGCCGCCTTTTCTCATGATATAGCTGAATTGTTCGCTCAAACTTTCACCTCCAACTCAACCCTGGACGATTCCAATGCTCTTCCTCCATCTCCTCCTTCCTCTGACTTAATTATGTCTAAAATTAGAATCTCTTCCAAAGATATTTGTTTTGCTCTATCTGGGCTCAACTCTAGAAAGGCGTACGGTTCTGATGGTGTCCCCCCTGTTGTTCTCAAGAACTGTGCTTCTCTGCTGACACCCTGCCTATGCAAACTCTTTCGTCTTTGTCTTTAATCTGGTACTTTTCCTTCCTGCTAGAAGTTTGCTTTCATTCAGCCTGTCTCAAAGAAGGGTGACAGCTCTCAACCTTCCAACTATTGCTCTGATTTCTTGTCTTTCTAGAGTTTTTGAATCTATCCTCAATAGGAAGATTCTTAAACAACTCTCTTCTCACGATCCTCTTTCGGATTGTCAGTGTGGATTCAGCAAGGGACGCTCTAAACTGGCGATCTTCTTGCACATTTCTCTGACTCTCGGTCATCCTCCTTTCGCGCTAGACATATCAAAAGCTTTTCATAGAGCGTGGCACAAATCTTTAATTTCGAAACTGCCCTCCGGTTTCTATCCTTCTATCTGTGCTTTCATCTCGGATTTCCTTTCTGGCCGATTTATAGCTGCGGTTGTAGATGGCCAATGTTCTTCTCCTAAAGCCATTAATGGTGGTGTTCCTCAGGACTCAGTCTTGTAATCCACTCCCTTCCTTTTATTTATTAATAATCTTTAAAGTCGCACTTCCTGTCCTATCTACTCTTATGCCGATGATCCACCCCTTCACTTATCCCTTCACTTCCACACTTTCGACACATTTTCATCCCTTTTCTGTCCAGCTCTCTAACGCAAGAATTAATCGGTATTTTCAATCTTTCATCTACTCCACCGGTCAACCTGTATATGACCTCCAGTCTTTCAAACGCAGTGTCCAGGCATCTCAAAAACTCCGAACCTTGGTTTTGGTTCCCTTCTCCTCCTTCGATTAGAGGGGTGGACATTTTTGCGGGCGTTCGCCCTTGCCCTCTCCTTCCAGCATATAAAAAATAAAATAATACTGATTTAATATTTTATGTTTCATTGATATCATGACTTCTTTTATATTCTAATGTCGTTATTTATTCTCCAAACACAACAAATTTTATGGCGTTTGGAAGACAAAAGATTAAGCATTCATCCAATAATTTGATCGTTGGAAAGTTGTTGCTGTATATGTAAAAATGTAAAAAGATCCAGTTGAAGATACTTTTTTTAAGCAATTTCTGAACGGAAAAATCATTTTCATGTCCGGTGACGTCACAGAAACGGTAAAGTTGCCAGATGTCACTACAACTTCATATACTGTAATATGCAATTACGTCTCACTTAAAAAAAAAAATGTGGCAATACGATCGATGAGGGAAATAGCATTGTTTTTATTTTATATGTATTTGTAAGGGTATGAATTCAAATTAAATTTACTTTAGTTTTTGAGTTATTTAATCACTTTCTATAACACACGTAATGTAAATCTCTTTCCACTTGAAAATGGCACTAAAAACTTTAGTAAATAGGTTCTAACTACACGCCATCGATTCAAAAAGTTTTGTCGTAAAAACTCCATGTTTTTTATTAATAAAACTAGCACGGAACATCGAGTTTCTACCGCAGAATTTTAGAATCGTTTGTACAATTTTGGAGAAAAGTTGGCCTACAAACATAATATTTATATAAAAAGCATTAATAAATTACTAATTAGTATTATTATGTTTTCATTCGGTATTTTATTTTTTTGTGGCAGGAATAAAATCTGAAAAAAACATCAGTGATCGGTAATTTTTTATGCATTTTCGAAATGTTACGTTCGTAGGCGAACTTTTTTCCGAAATTATACATGAATGTGCGAATGAATAAAAAATAAATAAAAAAGCGTGTATATATATATATTATATATATATATGAAAATTATTTCACGAAAGTAACACGTGAAAATATTTATGATGAATAAAACCACGAAGGAAAGGAAACACAGAAAGGTGCTCAAGCGCTTTCGTCTAATGACATCCTCAGGAACACTGAAGTACATAAAAGGGTTACAGCCTATATATAGGTTACAGAAAAAAAAAAAAAAAAAAAATATATATATATATGCAATAAACGGAGAAGTAAAAATAAAAATTAAAAATTAAAGGATTATAGGCTGTAACCCTTTTATGTACTTCAGTGTTCCTGAGGATGTCATTAGACGAAAGCGCTTGAGCACCTTTCTGTGTTTCCTTTCCTTCGTGGTTTTATTCATCATTATATATATATATATATATATATATTATATATATAAATATAAAATAAAAATACTGTAATAAATAATGAGCTGAACAGTAAACTTAATTAAACCTGTAAAAGGAAGGTTTGATCTTACAATATTGATACACAGTGGAGATCATCCGATATCGGAGGTTTCTTTCATAAGTCTTTGACATTTAAACGCTCTTTATCGGTTTTACAGGAGAGAGAGAGAGAGAGAGAGAGAGAGGGAGAGAGAGAGTACAAACAAACAACGGTTGAGACACCATCAAAAACGCTCCAACATTTATCAATGGGGCGAGCATGCGAAATAATCTTCCAAACAAAACGCGGTTTGGAATATTCTGTTTTGTGGCCAAAACCTGATAAACTCGTGGGGAGGGAGAAAAAAAAAAAAAAAATATATATATATATACACACACACACACACGACTATTCAAAGCTTTACTTCATAAACTATATGCCTTATCTTGTCCTTTTCATGTTTTTTTAATATATATATATATACACATATATAAATGGAGAGGTTATATTTTTAAATGTTGCTTCACTTATGTATTCATGAATTACGTATAAGAATGACTGAATTTAGCTCTTCAGCTCTTGTACCGTATACAGTGAGTTAAAAACTTTTAGAGAAGTATGCAAATTGTACACCTTATAACGAATTTAGTAATTTTGTTTACTTATTATTTATTTAATACGCCCATGTTGATATCGTAGTAATGTATATTGTCACTATGCGCCTGTTCCCCCATCTTGCAAATACCCTTTGTCTGGCGATAACTCGAGGTCGGGGGGGGGGGGGTTCATTCCCGATGGTACTAGTAATAATAATTCCGGGGATTAGCGCAATGGGCCTCGTTCCTCCGGTCTGAGCTTTGTGCCATTTTCTGGCACTCTTGACTGATTATGCCCGCATCTCGTTGGAACAGTATGGATTATACATTATACCTTTTTAATTCTACGGTAATTTAGATCAATAGAAAGAACTTTTAAAGCTTTTATATGTAATATATTTAAGGGGGACTAAATTTTAAAAAGTAATTAATTTAAAACGAACCAACACACAACAAAAATTAAATAAGAATAAAAAATAATAAAATAATAATAATAAAATAAAATAAAATAAAGTAAAAACAATAAAAGAAAAATTTAAATGATAATAAAATAAAAAAATAAAAATAAAATAAAAATAAAATATAAAAATATTGGAATAAAAACAAAACAAAAAATATAAAAATAAAGTTCAGAATGAATAAGTGTGAAAATAATTGAAAATAAATAAATGACTAAATAAAATATATTAAATAAATACTTGAAAATCCTTTAATAAAGATTGTTTGAAATTCGGAATCAAATCAAACATTGAATCAAGTTCGTTGAAAATTGCTGAACACATTCCTTTGTCGAGTTGAGCTCGATAATTACAGTTTGTTTACTCATTAATAGAGTCTATTTACTCTCTTCTAGTCTTATTATTGAGCTCAATTTGGAATTGTCAGGTATTATCTTTCCTTTCTATAAATACTCTATTTCTCAATTTATATATAGTCTATATATATACATATATATACATATATATACATATATATATATACAGGGTGTACATAAAGTCAGGATCTATTTTTGTGAAGCACTTGGAAATTATATGGAATTCAATCATAAAATGATAAAGTGGTAACATTTATTGAATAATTAAGAGTAGGATCGACGTGACGCCCATCAGTATCCTGCACAGCTCAAATCGTTCCGCAGCATTTCTAAACCATTCTGGAGCATTTGCGGGGTTATGTTATCTGCAGCAGTTCGTATACGTGTACGTAAGTTTTCAAGACTCGTAATCTTCGTCTGATAGACGTGCGATTTGATAAAGCCCCATGCAAAGAAATCTAAAGGGGTTAAATCTGGTGATCTCGCTGGCCAAGGTCTGTTGCTTCCGCGTCCGATCCAGCGATTTGGAAAACGTCCATTTAGATAATCCTGAACAATTTTGGCATAGTGACAAGGAGCACCATCATATTGATAGACGACGGTACTAACAATCCTATCCCTGTCGTCTATCAACATGATGGTGCTCCTTGTCACTATGCCAAAATTGTTCAGGATTATCTAAATGGACGGTTTCCAAATCGCTGGATCGGACGCGGAAGCAACAGACCTTGGCCAGCGAGATCACCAGATTTAACCCCTATAGATTTCTTTGCATGGGGCTTTATCAAATCGCACGTCTATCAGACGAAGATTACGAGTCTTGAAAACTTACGTACACGTATACGAACTGCTGCAGATAACATAACCCGCAAATGCTCCAGAATGTGTTTAGAAATGCTGCGAAACAATTTGAGCTGTGCAGGATACTGATGGGCGTCACGTCGAATCCTACTCTTAATTATTTAATAAATGTTACCACTTTATCATTTTATGATTGAATTCCTTATAATTTCCAAGTGCTTCACAAAAATAGATCCTGACTTTATGTACACCGGTATATATATATATTGAACGGAAAAGTAAAAGAAGAAGAAAGGAAAAATGAATTATCACATCAGAACTGAACGTTCCACTCCAATAAATTTGTATTTCGAATCTGGCTCCAAAATTCACTCAAAATAAAAAAATAGTCGTATCAAAGTGGGTTTTTTTCATCTTCTTTCTCCCTTATTATTATTATTATTATTGTTGGTTGTTGTTGTTGTTGTTGTTGTTGTTGTTGTTTACATTACAGTTCGTCCAGATATAAACCGTTTTCTACTGGTTTGAAATGTAACTTGACCCGAAGTTACATTCTTTACAGTGACTTCAAATCAGATTTGCAGGACCAACAGAATGGGGGTAAATTGAGTTTGCCGACGTCATATGTAAACAAAACCCAGTTAGGTTCAGCTTCGGACGATATAGGTCCACAATTACAGTGATGGAAGGATAATTCTCTACTTAAAAATGCAAAAAAATTCACTTTTCTACGTGAAGGTCAAAATCTGATAATAAAAATATGATAATATGATAAAATATGATAATAAACTCTGTCTATTAGAGTGGGTTTTTATTATCATATCTCAACTTAAAGTTTATAAATGCTTAAATTTAATCTAACATAGCCTTTTAATATCGTTAAAATTTATTTTTAATATAAATAATGTAATAAAAATTACTTGAATTTTGGCCCGAGTCACCTCCGGAGCAGACTCGACCTAAACTCTAGCCAAGTCTAGTCGGATCTCGAGTTTGAGCCATTGTTTTGACTAAGAGAACGCGACAACTTGAGTTTTGGAGAGCTGCCTTCGAGTTAATTGGACCAATAGAAACTGATTATATAATGTATATGGAATCAGAACTTTTGAAAGTTGCAGAGTATTTAACTAATCATTAAAGTTGTAAAATAAATAAATAAAATATAACCTAAAAAAAAAAAAACAATCTTCACAACCAAATTATCCTCAAACTCGAAAACACACAAACTAAACGCAATATTTGGTATTTACCACAAAACTCAAAAGCAACGCTTTTGGGGGAAGGGAAATCTCAAACGCAACTTTTCTCGAATGAGAGACCACCAAAAGGTCATACTGTAAGACCAAATTCTTCTTTAGATTGCCTTTCGAACGTCATGACCTTTGGAACAACCTTAAGAAAAAATTAAAGGTCAACTTAAAAAAAAAAAAAAAAAAAAAAAATCAAAAGAACTCGGAAAAAATTCTTTCAATCTCGTAAACCATAATTACTTCTGGTTTTGTGTGTGTGTGTATATACACAGTGTGTCCGTAAAGTCATGGTGGGATTTTAAATAGCTATATTATTGCAACGAAACATGATAATGAGATGAAACAATGCCAAATTGAAGAACAACTCTCAAAGTTGTATCTTGTAGTTAGTCTAGGCTAAGCTTAACCTTTATCTCGTAGTTAGTCTAGGCTGTCCACATGCCTGTGTTGAACATGAGCGTAATAGCCCGAAAGTTAATGTGTGGTGTGCTCTAGCACGAGATCGAGTGATTGGCCCATTTTTCTTCGCGGAACCCACTGTGACGTCACACAACTACCTCGCTATGTTGGAACATTTTGCAGTACCCCAATTTATTGACAATAATGTCATCTTTCAGCAAGATGGTGCTCCTCCGCACTATGCCAACGTTGTTCGAGAATTCCTTAATGAAAAATTTCCACAGAGATGGATAGGAAGAGGAGGATGGAAGCCATGGCCTCCACGCTCTCCGGACCTGACACCTTTGGACTTTTATTTGTGGGGTTACGTCAAGCAAAGCGTGTACAGTGTACTCATTAGGGATATTCATCACTTGCACGAGCGAATCACGGAAGCTATCGCATCCGTCACTCCTGATGTTCTTGGGCGTGTGTGGCTGGAATTGAATCACCGCCTAGATGTCTGCAGGGCTACCAGAGGAGCCCATATCGAACTACGTTAAATAAAGTTATTCTTTTAGAGTTGTTCTTCAATTTGCCTTTTTTTCATCTCATTATCATGTTTCGTTGCAATAATATAGCTATTTAAAATCCAACCATGACTTTACGGACACACTGTATATATATATATATATATAATATATATATATATATATAAAGTTAGTTTTCAAGATGCTCAATGGAATAGACAGGGTAGACACAGAAAATTATTCTCATTTAATACCAATCCGACAAGAAAGAGTGGTTTTAAACTGGAATTTAAAACATTTAGTACTTCCCTCTGCGGTAGTTTCTTCTATAAAATAATTAATATCTGGAACCAACTTCCCTCGGAGGTTGTTTCAAGCCAAAGTATAAACATGTTTAAAACAGGCTGGACAAAGTTCTGAATATACTCAGGTTTAAGACTGTCCTCACATATAATATAATTTAAGGAAATAATATTATAACGTAACCGTGCGGGAACTGAGAGAGTTTGTTTATACATTTCCTCCTACACTTAATTCTACCCTCCGCTTTAGAGAGACGTCTCTGGTTGATTGTGCCCCACACAGCATAGTCAACCGTCGAGCAACTAATTTTTTTATCAATTCCCTCATAAACACCTCTAAGTGGGACACTTTTGAATTCGCCGGAGCAACAACGGGTGATCACCCACGAAATACTTTCCTACTCCATAAGGGGCAAGTATACGGGATTGATGCAGGGACCCCCCACTGATATTCCCCGCCGGAGAGAGATTTTCTTTACTCTCGTAGTGGCACAACGCCACGAAGTATGAACGACTCAATATATCACTTGCTGCATACACACCTTTCACGCGGGAGACCCAAATTGAAACGGCGACATTCAAACAGTTGGCAGACACATACACATGACAGACATCCAATTACAGAAAACACGCTCACACACACGCATGCCTTGTTAATATGTCTAAGAGTAGAGTAGAAAATATTTTGTACAAACACAATTTCATAACGAACCAAAAAAAAATGCATATCATGGATTAGGTGAGGTAGATTTGCGTTTCTGCCGTCACGATTTCTTTCTCTTTTCTTTCTCTTGGGTGGCTGCACGCACGTGATGGGTGAGGGCATGGTGTGGAAAATCTGATTTCTGTTTTTAATTCCTGTTTCCACCCTTTCCTGTAGGAGCATTTCATCACTTTGCCGGCGTGATGGCTTTGCGCGTACATGGGCGTAGACAAGGAGAGTTTAACCTTTACTTCTCTCTTAATCCTTTTGGAGCTAGCTTGAAGCAGGTCATGGGGTCTTTGTTGAACCGATACCTCGGTAAATAGAGCTGTAAATATTTTGTATAAAATCAAAACCATATGTTCTGGTTTTGTGACGATACCAAGTGGTTGATGAGCGATTGGCACAAGCATATTATTGGTTAGTTTATACAAGGGTGTTATCTAGTGTACGATCTCAATGTGTGCATAGCGTAATTATAGAGCTAGCTTATATATTCTCCTCTTTCCTGTAAAATTTCCTTGGCTACTTTTCCAGGGTCAAGGTATTTTTTCAACTTTTTTCCGTACCCGCCTCTGGTGGGAAGGGAACGGAGGTGGGGAGAGAGCCTTATGCTTTTCTATCCAATGTTTTACTACTGCTTGAACAGTTAAAAAATGAATCAGTTTAATAATAGGAACTTCCCCGAGTGGACGAAAGGTCTTTGAGTCCTCTTGTCCTTGTAACACTCACTCACTCTCTGTTTACCAGGGAGGACACCCGCGTCATCCCCGAGCCAGGCGTCACGCACGACGGTGCTCGACTGGATAGTGTTCGGTGTACCACGACAGACGTTGCCGATAGAATAGACAAACTGAACGCGTTTAAGGCTCCTGGGCCGGACCAGTTCCTCCACAGTCTTGGAGGAAGTGCGCGATTAGGCGGCTCCTCACTTGGCTACAGTCTTCAACAAATCGTTGGAGACGGGCCAGCTGCCTGGTGACTGGAGGGAAGCCCCTATCTTTAAGAAAGAGGATCACGAAAGTTCAGGGAATTATCGTCCCATTAGTCTCACTTCGGTTGTAGGTAAATTATTAGAGGGGATAATAGCGGATAGGATCGTTGACCATTTGGATTCCTACAAGCTGCTTGGGGACTCCCAACATGGGTTTAGGCGGCATAGGTCGTGTCTCACCAACCTGCTCGAGTTTTTCCATGTCATGTGGAGTGCGAACGATAAGAGTAGGGTAATTGATATACTCGTACTTTATCTCGACTTTCAGAAAGCCTTTGATAAGGTACCTCACCGCCGGCTAATGGCCAAAGTCCGCGCACTGGGTTTCGATGGGGACGTAGGTAGCTGGATTGGAAACTGGCTGAAGAATAGGCGGTAGAGGGGTTGAAATTAAAGGGGTTACCTCGGGTTGGGCCTCGGTCACTAGCGGGGTTCCTCAGGGCTCCGTTTTGAGTCCACTGCTGTTTATCATTTACATAAATGATATCGACGCTGGCAACGTCAGTAGGATCGCCAAATTCGCTGATGACACCAAGCTTGGGGCCAATGTTGGGACGCCCGAAGTGATCGAGTAACTGCGTGCGGACCTACGTAGGATAGGAGAGTGGTCCGAAAAATTGCAAATGCCGTTTAACTTGGGTAAATGCAAGATCATGCACATTGGCTACGCCACTCCCAAGTCCGACTACTCCATGTTGGGGGAATAATATCGAGGCGACTGATTTGGAAAAGGACTTGGGTGTGCTAATTAGCAGCGACCTTAAGTTTACGAAACAGTGCGTAGAGGTGGAAAAGAAAGCCCAGAAGCTGTTAGGTTATATCAGGAGGCAATTTCGATTTTGGAACAAGGAGATTGTGCTCTCTCTCTCTGTGCTCTCTCTCTCTCTCTCTCTCCCTGGTTCGGCCGCACCTGGAGTACGCTGTGCAGTTCTGGTCGCCCACCCTCAGGAAAGATATTGACAGGCTGGAGCGAATCCAGGCGAGGGCCACAAAGTTAATCCCTTCTGTTAGGCATATGGGCTACAATCGACGCTCACACGCCCTGAATTTGTTTTCCCTGGAAACTCTGAGGCTGCGCGGTCAACTCATCGAAGTTTTCAAGCTCTTACACGGGTTCGACGATGTCGATTTTAGAAGTATGTTTAGTTTAAATGATAACTTAACTCGCAACAATGGTTAGAAGTTGGATTTGAAACGGTTTAGCACTAGTGTATGTGGAAATTACTTTTAAATGATAACTTAACTCGCAACAATGGTTAGAAGTTGGATTTGAAACGGTTTAGCACTAGTGTATGTGGAAATTACTTTACCTATAAGATCTGTGACACGTGGAACAGGCTACCTTCAGAAGTTGTGAACAGTTCCTCTGTGGACCAGTTCAAGCAAAGGTTAGGCCGAATCTTGCACACTATTTGAGGATGTGTGTTACTGTCGTCTGGGTGTGGCTGTTCGAGAAGCTAGCTGTGACAATGTGTAGAATTTTTCCCTGGCACCCGTTGCCATTGGCAGGGCCGCCGAGAGGGCGGGCAAGCCGGGATAAATCCCCTGGACCTGGCCCTTTGGGGGACCCGGAAAGAGGGGGGATAAAATCTAAAAATATTAATAAAACAATTGATTAAATAACAGAGAGGAAATATAATTAATGAACATACATTTTAGAGAGATTATCATAGTCAAACTAAACAGCTAAAATATCTGCGGTCCACCAATGCCCAAGAGTGACTGACAGATCTGGGAACCATTGTAATTGAAAGCCAGTTAGCCCGTACTTTAAATTTCATCAGAATCATTTACCACTTTGCCAGAGAGAAGGTAAAGAAAGTACACTTCTAATTATGAAAATCTTTCAGTAAACAATTGTCTTGCCTGTACTGGTACTGCATATATAAATTGTACGGTGATAGAATTAATATAATTGATTCGAAAAATAAAATGGTCATTTTCTTCTGAGTTGTTTATTCATACTGTATGTTTTGAATAGTGACTTGGACATATAATCAGTTTGCTTGTTATGTACATAAAAAACATTCATAATAAAATACTGAGTAAACGGGGGGGACCATATACCAATCCTTCCCCGGGGCCCGGTGCAGCTCTCGGTGGCCCTGGCCATTGGTACCTCCTCGGTATGGGCCGCAAGGCCTTTTGAGGTACTTCTTGTTCTTGTAACTCTCTCTCTCTTTCTTTAATTCCATACGAAAAAAGAAATGTCCTAATTTTGGTTTGGGTCATATTCAGCTGTAGCTATTCTATGAATATTTCATACTTGAAATTATTTATGTAAATTATATTTAAGTGAAGTAAAAGTTATGGGTGTAAACTTCTTCATAATCGTGTCATCATTCAAAACTTCTTCCAATTCTGTCAAACCAATTCCGTTAAAGTCCCATTCTGGTTCCTATTTTATCGTTTCAAAGTGTAAATAATGATTTTTGACATGCACACGACAATTTGCCCCCAAATTGCAATTCCCGTGTTACGCATGATTAAAAAATATCCACGCTTATTTCACTACTGTGTAAGTGTATACTGTAATACAGTAAGTTCTTGTATCATTTTAAAAGTAAATTTTTAAAAACCTGTAAATTACTAATAACGTAATAAGTAACTTCAGTTTGAGTCTTTTTTGGAAAAATTCGCCGATAAATTATTATTATTATTATTATTATTATTATTATTATTAGTAGTAGTAGTAGTAGTAGTGTTATAGCGCTTAATAAGATCGACATTTTCCATTATCTGTTTTTTTAACGGTGTGATTGTGGTGTAGCAAAATTGAATGCATGAAAGGAACCAATAACTAACGCAATTTCTGACACAATCCATGGCATCATCTTCAACCAGGTTCAAACGAAAGATGTGATTTGGTTAATTTCGTACAAACTTTGAAATAATTTAAGATAAAATTGGGTTCTTGTTTAATGGCTCAGGTCATAAATTTAACGGCTAATTTTTTCCATAATTCCAGTGAGTGAATTATATAATTCAGCTTTGTTATACTAATAGCTGAGGGGTCATATAACAGACCCCCACGCATGGTACCCGAACCATGAGTAGCTACACCACCAGGACGCAGAGGACGGTCACCCATACAACAACTGAGCAAACTCAACGTCGCTTAGCTTCGCTGATCTACCGGAAGAAGTGTTCTAACATGGTCATGACGTAGTTCTGCCATAATTCTAACAGAGGGTAAGCATAACAGGGAGTGCCGTGCAACATGTGGTAAAACAGGGGGCAAAAGCGGTCCTTTCCCCCTCTGAGGACATTAACAGGAAGAGAACAGGTTTTTGCTTCCAGGAACGTGATCGAGACACGCAGAATAAATTTTACCCAATGAAGAGAATTGTATTCGCCATAACAAGAAATAAAACTAACTTCATTTTACGTATTCTGTTATTTTCAAAAAGGATTAATGCTAAATATCGTGTATTTGATGTTTGATCAAAACATTATTAGACCAAAATTGCTGTAGGAAGATATGAAGAAGTATATAGAAATGGTAGAAAGGATTCAGCACCGCGCAACAAAGCTTATTCCAACCTTACGTGGTAAACCATACGAAGACAAATTCAGAGCTGAATTTGTATACGCTTGAAACTCGGCGTTTAGGAATCGAATTAATTCAGGTGTTCAGAATTTAAATAGTTTTGATAACGTAAATTATGAGAATTTCTTTAACATGGACGATAGGAACATAACGAGAAAAATGGTTTTAAAATAAGGTGGTAAAAAATTTGAGACAAACGTTGCGAGGAGCTTCTTCACCTATAAGATAGTCGACAGGGGGTCGTGGCAAGCATTTCAGTTAATCTGTTTAAGAACAATTTGGATAAGTATTTTAGTAGCATTTTTTAATTGAATTTTTAATTCAATTTGCATTGAAAGGCAGGAAGTTTCACGAGTTAAAAAATTAAATTTTGAGCGGGCCGCAGAGGGAGTGAGGTGTGATTGGGTTAAGTCCGCTGACCGCAATGTCGGTCAGTGTGAGTCCCTCACCCCGGGAATCTTGGGGTGAAACCGCCGACTTTCCCTCATCCCCTCCTCCAGGTCTACTCGAAATTCCTATGTGAAGAACGCAATATAAATTACATGATAAATCTTCGGTACGGTGGCTTTGGCAGGCTACGGAAGAATGATGCAACGATGAAATGATGACTTCTTGTACATAAATAAATTAACAATTCCTTAAAAACTATGCATGGTATAGATCAGATTAAGTAATTTAGTATTCACGCTATCCGTTATTTTCCACTGTCTTCTAATGCATAACTGAGTACACCAGATAAGTGTACCCATGGTGTGAATGAACTCTGAAGCTATTCTCTTCATTATACTTTTTCCTACTTTCCTATAAATCTTCTTTCACCACTATTTTCTGTCAGCAGTGGCTGACGGAGGAGGGAGAGACCCCTGTCTGTTCTATACTTTACTATTACTACTATTTCTGTGTGAAAGCTTCACACGTTTATAAGTGTAAGCAGGGTAGCAGTTTTCAGTAGTCTATTTTTTCATTGTTATTTCTATTTCTTAATTTCTTTCTTGGGCTAGCTTGGAGTGGATCTTGGGGTCTTTGTTAGCATCTCTCTCTCTCTCTCTGTATATATACCCATATATACCCATATATGTTGAGTCTACAGATATATAAAAAAAATATATTATTCTAAAATAAATACAGTCAGACGGTTTGCGATTGCGGTACTTGTAGTTTTTAGTCCAATTTGTGTAGAGCAAGCCTGAGGTAGTACCAGTGTGACTGATACAGGTAAATTTGCGCTGCCTTAGGAAGGAAATACAAACTTGCGGTGCATCTTGCTCCTAAAGAATCATGCACCAAGACTGGTAATAACTGGAGGTATCCGCGATAAAAAGTAACGAAAATTGAAATAAATTGAATACGGATATGGATGTTCTTTTAACTAGACTAACACGGAGCAATACGGGAGCATTGTTGCTTTCAATGGCGATGAACCACGTGCGAAAGCCTCGTCAATACTTTGACCCCCTATTTGCTGGACAATGCTGCTGCGAGCTGCTCGTACCCTGAAATGGCCGTATGGGTGGAATGGTGCTCTTATGTGAAAAAAATGTTTAACTCTTCGTATTTCCACTTACACTATAAATGCATCATATATACTCTATAGCAGGGCTTCTCAAACTTTTTTCACTTGCGACCCCTTTGGATCAGAAATTTTTTCGCGACCCTTCACTCAATGTCATAAAAGCAATAGGTATTAACACTGTATATTTATGAAAAAAATAATATTTTCAAATGTTTCTGCGACCCCCAATAATATTTACGCGACCCCTAGTTTGAGAAGCGTGGCTCTATAGTGTGTGTGTGTGTGTGTGTGTGTGTGTGTGTGTGTGACTAAAGTGAATTCAGGCACTCTACCAAAGAAAATTTTTCAAATCAATTTACATAAAACATTGTCAACATTAAATGGTCTCTTCCCAAAATGGTAGCCCCATGCAATTTCTTGCTGTTAAATATAAAATACATAAATATATTCATACAGACGGGCACTAAAGCGATTCTGTCGATTTTATGGTTCAGGATATTCGTTGAAAGGCGGAAAAAAATATATTTGGGGAAAACAAAAAAGAAAAAAAAAAAATTGAGAGACTCCAAATAAAATTTTTGTTATTGCCCGAAATTCCTCGATTTTTAAATGCCTCATTGATTTCCGCCGCCCCCTTAAATTTATGACCCATGTTTTTATGGGTCTCATAAGCACGCACACACACACACACACACACACACACACACAAAGTTTTCAGTTCAAAAGTCTCAAAACTCCCCAAATCGGAAATAACTGATAACTAAAATATCTCTAAAACACGAACACGGCTGATTAGTAAAATATCTGTAACACGAACACTGAAAGATTTATATGAACACGCCATCTGTTGGCAGTTTAAAGAAATATATTAATTTACATGTAAGGGAAATAAATACAAAGCTGAATTTTGAAAAGTGAAAAAACAGTGTTTAAAAAAAAGTACATTATTTCACTTTTAAATAGTTTTGAAATCAAATTTCACTCGTGTGGAGCCATTTTGGAACCCTTTCGAATTTTCATTAATTAAAGTTTTTCTTAATTACAGTATATAATCACTCACCTTGTGAATGATGTCAAATAATACATGTGGCTCATTATTTTATCTATCTAACTACTTTTCTATCTGTCTGTTTCTGCTGTTATCCTATTCGTATAATTTTCGTATAGCATATAAGGGCACTTTGGATATAGTTTGGCGCTAACCTAACCTAACTAGAACTAAGTTCACCTAACTAAACCTAACCCGAGAGTATACCTAACAAAGGACAGCTTGCGCCTTCTATCCATGCAACTAAGCATGATATGGGAAATATGCCCGTCCTTTTCCCTTAATCCCAACTACTTCAACAGTATATGTTGCTCACTTCGGCCACTTTCAAATCAAAAAAGACTAAGCAAATATTTTTTCAACATTATATGTACGCGTAAATCTTTAATAAAAAATTTTTCAGAGCCACAGATATAATACCCATCCATACCTCTACAAATGTTAAACGTTAAAATAATAATAATATACCCCTCCTTTCGTGTTAAACTTACCTAAAAGCTTTAAAATTATCTTTCAGTATTCGAGAAATACCTATAAACAACGTATCTGAAAACTATTTGAAAAGAACAAAAAATTTCAGACAAATATTTCCAAAATTTTTTTTCGATCCTAATTCAGTCAGCAATTCTCAAAAACTCAAAAAATGTCAATTTATTTTGTTTTCTTCATAAACTTTGTAATTCTAACGTAAATTAAAGTTTCCAAACTTAACTTATTGTTTCGAGTAAAGAAAAATTAAGATCAATATTTGAACTTCGGCGATAACATAAATTACAAAGTTCAATTTTAAGTTTTAATTATCCCAATTATTTTCTTTCAACAAATAATAAGAGTGAAGATATTTTCTTTGCAACTTGGTTTGTTAATTTCTTCCGATTTCTCCGTAAAGAGCAAATTAAAATTAATGTATAACTATATAACACATACATACATACATGCATACATACATATATACATACAAAGGATGTTTCGCTTCTCTGTCGACAAAAAAAAATCTCGATACTTACAGTATGAAGACCGACAGGTCAAATTTTCCACCCTTCCCCCACTCGTTAGGTTAGGTTAGGTTAGGTTAGATTAGATTAGGTTAGCATACATCAGGATAGGTTATGCCCGGTTAGGTTACCATAAATTAGGTAAGGTCACCTAAGTTAGACTACACAATGGACACCAAAAAAACTATCAAGGATTTTTTTTGTCTACAAAGTGATACTGTAAATGCTGATACTGTAAATGCTGATACTGTTAATGCTGATACTGTTAATGCTGATACTGTTAATGCTGATACTGTTAATGCTGATACTGTTAATGCTGATACTGTTAATGCTGATATTGTTAATGCTTATATTGTAATGCTTTATATCGTAAATGCTTATATTCTCTGTGAAATAATGCTATAATAATGTAAGTAATGTATGTAATGTAAGGTTAATAAAACTAATTTGTGTATGTTGTGATAGGTGTATACTATATATATTTAATTTATATATATATTAGGGTGGTCCAAGATAGTATGGTAAAACTTCATACTTTAAAATGTCAATCTCCTCAAGGCTGCTCTTGTTACACTATGCCATAGTAACACTCGCACAAACTTTTTAGCAAACTGGGGTAGATTTAGAGGTAGCAACAAATTGAACATTTTTCATACTAGAATTATATTGGTTTGGGTAATTCCTTGTGTGTGTGTGTGTGTGTGTGTGTGTGTGTGTATCTTACCCCTCCTCTCGAGTTGGCATGGTGAAGTAGTGAGTTGGTTTCTTGTGCTCTCCACCTCACAGATCCAGGTACGCGCGGCTCATCAGGGATTGTTCTGAGCCAGGTGTCTAATCTTCTTTTGAAGATGTCCACTGCAACTCCCTTCGTGTTTCTTTGGTCTTTGGGCAACTCATTAAACAGTTTTAGTCCTCTCACAACAAAACTATTTTCTTTCAAGGTTAAGGATGTTCCCTCTCTCGCCTTTAATTTGGGAACACGACACAGTCTACCTTTTCTACTTTTCACCGTTGTTTGGGGAGTTATAGGGTTCAGAGTAAGATTAGGGACTAGTTTCTCCATTATTTTCCAAGTGTAAATAATGGTGTATCTCTCTCTTCTCCTTTCCAGTGAATATAGGTCTAGTTCGCGTAACCTTTCCCAGTAATTTAGTTCTTTGCACCCATTGATCTTGGCTGTGAAACTTCTCTGGATCCCTTCTAGCTGTCTAATGTCTTCTTTTTTATATGGGGATGTTAGGACCGAGCAGTATTCCAATTTAGGTATGATCAGTGTTTTCAGTAGAGGAATCATTACATTCCTATCACTTCGTTTAAGGTTCTCAATATCTGCCCCGTTATTCTCTTTGCTCTGTTTACTGCTATCTTATTTTGTGTTTCAAATTTCGCATCATCAGTCATTACAACCCTAAATCTTTTGCTCTAGAATTTCTCTGAATTTCCTGTCCATTTGGGGTATAATATTCCATGTATTTTAGGTCTTCTCTTTTTCCGTACCATAACAGCTGAAATTTCTCGGTGTTAAACTTCATATTGTTGTCTTCCGTCCACTTGTAGATTCTGTTCATGTCGGTTTGTAGAGATCCTATATCTTCTGGGTTTCTTATTTTTCTACTGATCTTTGTGTCATCCGCAAAGGATGTTACTGTGTTGTCTCTGGTAACGTCTTCATCTATGTCATTTAGCATGATTATGAAGAGTAGTGGAGCTAATACTGTTCCTTGTGGTACTGAGCTGAGAACCTCTGATTCTGATGAAGATACTCCTTGTACTATAACGACTTGCCGCCGCTCACTAAGGAAATTATATATCCATTTTCCTAATTTTCCTGTTATTCCCATATATTTCAGTTTATGTATTATGATTCCGTGGTCACACTTGTCGAACGCTTTGGCAAAGTCCGTGTATATTTCATCATAGTTTTCATTACTTTCAAGTGCATCAATAATGTTGTAGTGTTCCATTAGTTGTGATAGGCATGTAGGCATGATCTACCTGACCGAAACCCATGTTGGTTATCATTGAATTTTTTCTGAGCTTCCAAAAAGTCAGATTTTCTGTCTAATTATTCTTTCAAATATTTTAGTGAGATGAAATGTAAGCGACACTGGCCTATAGTTTTTGGCCTCGGATCGATCTCGTCCTTTATACATTGGGACTATGTTCGCTCTCTTCAGGATGCCCAGTATTTCTCCCGTGTCTAGCGATCGTCTCCATATCCAATATAGGGGCTCAGCGATTGCATTTTTGCAGTTTTTGATCAGTGTGGCATTCCATTTATCCGGTCCTGCCGCTGAGTGTGTTTTTAGTTTCCTTATGGCTTGTGTAATATCATCCGTCGTAAAGTCGAAGTCCGTTATACTTTCCCCATGTAGTTCTGCTTTAAAGAACGCATTTCTATCGCATATCATTTTGTCAATTTTTGGGATAATGAAAGATGATTCGTACTGAGCTCTTAATATTTCAGATACTTCCATTAATTATAGAAGTACTTCGAGTTAGTCTTTATCGCTTCTAAAGCGTCGTCGTCTTCTTTTTCTGTATCCTTCTGAATTAGTTCCTGTATGACGTCATCGATACTTTGCAGGCAGTTTACCATTTAATATTTAATATTATATATATTATATATATATATATATAATAATATATATATATATATATTATATATATATATTATATAATATATATATATATATATATATATTATATATATATATATACATATATATACAGGGTGTCCGAGAATTATCTGTACAATTTTTGGCTGTTATTAAAAGTCAACCATGAAGTGTGGAAATTCCAGTGTTGTCCCATTTTACAGAGAATCTCATTAAGTTTTTTCTGATACCACGTTTTGACAAGTTTTTTAGAAATGTACGCGGGTGACAGACATTGATGATTTAAAAGCAAGAATCACAGCTGCTATTGAGCGAATTGATGTGGATATGCTGCAGCGTACACGGCAACATTTGGAGTATCGATTGGATGTTTTGCGAATCACTAATGGTGCACATATCGAATGTTTGTAACAACGTTACTTTAATAAAAGAAACTTTTGAAAATACAGATTCTAAATAATCTTGTTTAAGAATTTTACGTGTGTTATCAAGAATTTATTAAAAGATGAAATTTTACAGATAATGTTCGGACACACTGGAATTTCTAAAAAACTTGTCAAACTTGGTATCAGAAAAAACTTAATGAGATTCTCTGTAAAATGGGACAAAACTGGAATTTCTACACTTCATGGTTGACTTTTAATAACAGCCAAATATTGTACAGATAATTCTCGGGACACCCTGTAATATATATATATATATATATATACATTCAACTGCAAAGAACACGCAGTATAAATAACGTAAAGAAACGACGCTTATATACGTTATTTATACTGCGTGTTTTCTTTGCAGTTGAATGTATATAATGTTACGGCATGCGGGAGGTGCCTCCTTGGGCATTGGTTTCTGCGAGTATGTAGAAGAATTACGGCATTTGGAAGAGTGAGGTCCATGGTGTAATGGTATCGCGTCTGACCGGCAATCGGAAGATCCCGGGTTCGATTCCCAGGTGGTTACCTCATTTTTTCATTGTTGTTCCTCTCTCTCTCGTCTTGCGCGGAATATCTCCTATACAAGCGTCATTATATATATAATATATATATATATATATATATATATATATATATATAGGGCGTCCCAAAAAAATGTATACACACTTTAAATAATTTATAAAGGCAGTGTTTATTAAAATACATTTCATTTTCAAAATGTAATAGAATCTACAGACATTATTTAATTGTTTTGTCACGGTTTTCAAAACTGACGTCCGTTCTGGTCCAGGCACTGCTGATAACGCGAAGCAATGGAATCGCAAACATCACGAAACATTTCGTTTGGTATTTGTGGTGCATTCTCGTCAATGGCTGCTCTCAATTCAGCGACTGTTGCAGGTTTGATAGCATAGACTTTGTTTTAAGTATCCCCATAAAAAAAGTCTAGTGGTGTGAGTCGGGTGAACGCGGAGGGTATTCTACGAAACCCCTTCGTCCAATCCAACATCCACATCGTGCCAAGTACCACTCGCAATACTCCACTCTTCGGTCCGGATCATCATCATCCATTATAGCATGGACTAATCGTGGAATGTAACTTTTCCATTGACAGCGCTTCAAAATGCGTTGGACAGACGATTCTGAAATTCCTACCTCACGACTCGCTTGCCGCACAGATTTTCTTGGACTTTGGTGATACGTTTCCAGTACTCTTTCTTGCTTTGTGGGGCTTGTCGATGTCCGTGGTCTTCCGGAACGCTTCTTGTGGACATTTTGAACAGTTCCATCGGCTTCAAAACTTATCTCTAATTCGAGTGATGGTAAGTCGCGTGGTGGATCTGTTTGAAACTCCCTCCTAAATGTCTTTGCACTTCAACTGCGTTTTCACACTTCCAGTAGCATTTTAGAATGAATTCCTTTGTTCAAAGCTTAGTCTGACTGCCATTATAATTCTAATGGGTTTAACTTGGAAAGAAAGAAACATCATTGAGCATAAGCTGTAAAGGTGTATAATTTTTTTTGGGACGCCCTGTATATATGTTACGAGAGATAGCTGCAAAGGATACACAAATGCAAATTATACATGTACAAACCCCCATATAATTCGTTCTGTTGAGTGAACTTGAATCAAGCATTGACTTGATTCACACTGAGTTTGCAGATTTTGACAAGCAAAGGCTGGAAATGTGGGGCTTCTTAATGCAGTGTGTAGTAGGCAGCTGTATGATGTGGGTGAAACATTGATTTCGTGATAAAGCAGAAATAAACTTCGTATATTTTGGTAAGTAAAAATCTCATTAAGTATATAATATGTATATAAAATGTTGACTATTCATATTATGAATTATTTTATAATATTTAGGAGCTACAAAGCTGCTACATGCATATATACTGAACTGTATATAAACTATAAATTAGTGTATATATTAAATATTTTTTGCATATAATTACATATGTATAAAATATATGTAGCATATCCATATATAATATAGTCTTATTATGTACATTATACAATAAATATACATATGAATGGAAGGAGCCACGTTTAAAATATGCGATTTTAAATGAGGTTTTTTCTTTTCATTTATAAACCTCATTGTAGGGAAAGAGACTGATAAATTATAAGTTATTTATTATGTAGTTATAAATGTAAGTTATTAAAATATTGATTTGTTTTCTGTTTGTTACAAACACTCATCACCATGGTCGACGCCAAACAGCCGACCCGAAGTTCTGCCAGTACCTGGTTCATTGGAAAAACCTACAAAAGATCTTCTAACCTCGCGATTACCTTCAAAGCGTGAAGTGCGTAAAGTAAGTTATTTTATCACATCGAGGAAAAACGAACAGTCACTGCAAATTTGAAAGAGACTGTCTCTGCTGTTCTTTGTATCTGGGATAAAGCAAGGATTCCAACTCAAAGATCGGACAATGCTGAGAGGAAACTGAGAAAACTATTCGAACAATATTGCGCTCTAAAGAAAAATAGGAAGTCATCCTCAGAAAGTATACAAATGAATGTAGCAGTATTCAATGCTGATCTGAAGACATTTTCGATGTCGCCAGAGCAGATGTCTTAAAGATAATGACTAACGAAGAGGACGAAGAATTATTATCAAGCAGAGAGAAGATCGTTCCTGCGCTAGTTTTGGAGGCATTGATCGAGCCTTGGCTAAAAAGGAGGATCGGAAGAGGCAACGAGAAGAATCTGAATATAATAGAAAAAGCGAAGCGACGATAAAAAACAAATGAAATATCAACTTATGGCATCTGATAAAGTGATAACTGATGTGGATTCTTCCTCGTCCACGGATTCTGATGCATCGTGTAGTCCATCTACAATTCATCATCATCGAACTCGCCTTCCAAATGCAAGAAAACAGTCATCTCAGATGAGGTAGTCCAGACACTCGACCGTGTTAATCTAAGCGATGGCAATGCAGCCTTTGTTATTGCAGCATCACTAAGTCTCTTAGCCATGATCTGGGCTCAATATCATTTTCTCGAAGTACAATTCGTTGATCTCGAATTAAAGCTCGTGAAACTATCGCAACTGCTGAAAAATCAAGCTTTTCTCCTGACACTCCGCCTCTGCTTCACTGGGATGAGAAAATGCTTCCTGATATAACAGGGGGACATGAAAATGTGGACCGCATCGCAATCGTTGTTTCAGGAGAAGATAAACTACTTGGTGTTCACTTATCTCTCACGGAACGGGACAAGCACAAGCTGATGTCTGCCTCAGGATGTTGGATGAGTGGGGCTTGAGAAACCAGTTGCAGGGGCTTGTATTTGATACAACAGCATCAAATACTGGGCTGATGTCTGGAGCTTCTACCCTGATAGAGAGAAAGAGAGCTGTAGGTCGCTTTCTGACGTGGATAGCATGTCGTTATCATGTATATGAAGTCGTTTTGGCTAACGTATTTTCTAGTATTCTTGAACCTTCGGAAGGACCACAGTCTCATTGTTTAAGCGACTCATGCACAATGGGCAATTATTAATAAATAAAACTTTATATCAGCAGGAATGGAACTTTTTGAAGGAAATTTGTGGGAACTTTGTGAAGAGATGATACAGTACCTCTCCGACGCTCTTCAGAACAGCAGCTTCTCAAGAGATGACTACAGTGAATTCCTCCATCTTTCTCTCATTTTCCTGGGAGGAAGTTTGCCTAAGCTCGGTACGCCTCGGTGGTGTAGTGGTTAGCGTCGCTGACTACGAATCCATCGGCCCCGGGTTCGAGACCCGATGACGGCAGCCGACGCGCAGCAAAACCCAGCTGTTCATCCTTCCACACAATAAAGAAAGTGGTTGGTAGATAAATGGGTACCCTAGGTAGCCTAGTGGTTAAGACGCTGGGCTGCTGATGGGGCGTGGTTCGGATTCCACGTTAAACTGTAGGTCTAAGGTGGAGTGAAAAGCTTGACCTTCGTCAGAATGAACAATTCGGGCGGAAGCTAACCAAAGGTTAAGAAGTACGTACAACATCCGAGCTCCAGGAGTTTTTCATCAGGCTCGCTGGATGGCAAAAGCTATCTGTGCTTTGAAGATCTCTCTCTTCAAGGAGCAAATGAAACTTACTGCTCATAAAAAAAAAAGGGTCTGAAAGATTTTTGTCTCTTTGTGGCACTTGTTTATAGTAAATACTGGCATGAAGCCCCTTGGCAGTGAGGGCCCCTAGAAACGACCTAGCTTTTCTAACAGTTATGGAGACTTATCCAAACAGGGTTTTGGCTGAAATTGCACTCAAGGCATTTAAGAGACATCTCTGGTACTTCTCGGAAGAGCTGATTGGACTGTCACTTTTTGACGATGGGTTGGACAGCAAAGTAAAAGAAAATATTATTAAAAAATTACCTCATCCTACAAAAGCAAAAAGTCTGAAGCGCCTCGATTCAAAGTTGTTTAAAACAGCAAACCCATTGGAAACTTACGTCAGCGAGACCGCTCAACTCTTCGATGTATTGGATAAAAACGGAAAGAAGATTGCTCAAGAGTTTCTTTCGAAACCACCAAGTGATTGGCCAAGTAACGACAACTACGAGTTGTTGAAAGAAAGAGCATTGAAGATGAAGGTTGTCAATGACTCTGCAGAGAGAGCGATTGCTCTTATTCAACGGTACAATACAACGCTTACCAAAGATGAGCAGCAAAAACAATTCCTTCTCCGCATTATTGAGACCCATCGACGAACGTTTCCTACCCCCTCTGAAGCGTCTTTACAGAATTAACCCTTTCACTACGGGCATAGCTTTGAAGCGAATTATATGAATTCGAATTATAATACATTCCCCCATTTTTAACCCCAGAGGGTGGAAAGAGAGGGATATACCCTTGGTTTATAAACTACACCCGGAGTTCAGAAAAGATTAGGAGTTGGTTTATTTACCACACCTGGGTCTGAGCGCAAATTGGATGTGTATTTATATGCCACACCCGAAGCGAAAGGGTTAAAAGCCATTTGCATGTTCTTTTGCCAATTTCGTTATTTTTTTCATTTAAGAGGAAATTATTCATTTTGTAGCGACCTCTAAATATAGTCGGAATTAGCTCATTTTTTGTAGCAACAAGCAGAGCCTTCGGCTCACTGCTCTACGGGCACTGCTTGTGCTTCGCAAACTCGCCTACGGCGAGGGCACCTTTGGTGCCTGGGTTACCCCTTTGGGGGAGTCATTCGCTCTCTCCCCCAAAACCCTCTCACTC
>JAJOZX010003793.1:422500-474951 GCA_023014485.1 Bathynomus jamesi
TTATCAACAACCATTTTTAGATAAGAAATTCGTAATACTATTGTTATATTTCTAATATCAAATTAATAGTTAAGTTTCTCATTACGAAAGGCAAATGGATAAAAATAAGGGGATCAGTGAAAGGAAGCCACCCCCAGCCTTCTTTAGTTAACCTTATAAGGTTAACTAACGAAAATATAACGACCTAACCTAACCAATCGTCAAGGGCGTACAGTTGACCTAACGACTGGTTAGTTACGTCGTGATATTTTCGTTAGTTAGCCTTATAAAGCTAACTAAAGAAGGCTGGGGGTGGCTTTCTTTCATTGATCCAGAGAAGGCAGACGTTAATTAAATGCACATAATTTAAAATTTCAGCGTTAAACTACAGGGTGTCTCACAAATCGCACACCATAGACATTATTCAGATTTAAAAGGTTTACAAGTTGAACGTCTTTTAACACTGCTGGTGTGATGGACTCGCATGCATGAATGATACGTTTTTTGAGATGATCGACTCCCCCAGATTAGATTAGGTTAGGTTATGCAAAAACGAAATATTGTACTATAAAGAATGAGGTCGGGGGATCGACCTCCGATAGTGTAATATCATTATGTCTAAGACAGGATTGGATGGTGGCCGCGAAAGTTTATAGAATGGCGTCACACAACCACACACACCACAACACACACACACACACACACACACACACACACACACTTTTATATAAATATATATATATATATATATATATATATATATATAATAATATATATACACAATTTATTTTCAAGGTTAGGTTAGGTTCGGTTATTCTATATTCAATTTTCTACTTTCTTCGAGGTGGCATCCACCCACCCCTCTTTGAGATTAAAATTGTTCTTTTTTTCCCCTTTTCCCCTCTTTCAGTACCCCAAATAGAGATAAGCAGTACCTGAGAGAAATATTTTTTTAAGAGAAGAATGTACAACAAATTTTGAATTTACCTCATATTGACCACAGATGAAATCACATTCAACTGCAGGCCGGGGCACAGACAAATGGAATGCCTTGTTGATTAAAAACTGTAATAACGAAATAGCTACATCCCTTTTATGGGACACGGGGTAAATACCGAACATACTAAAAAGAGCGAACATTGTTCCTATATATAAATGGGAGATAAGTCTCAAGCAAAGAAGTATAGACTGGTGTCACTGCATCTATTGTTGCGGGGAGAGCGAATGAACTTAACTAGAATACCTAACTTGGCTACTTCTTGATGACGGGAAACGAGAAGGTCCCGGGCGGTGAAGTTTTTCTCACCTCCACTGACTGTCACTGAGGGGCAAACGAGACTCCCACACGGCTGAACCAAGAAATGGACTCGACCCCCTAGCTATTCCAAAGATTAACACTGTGTCTGAGTCGGGTCCACTTGAGAACCTGGAAAGCCCTGGCTTCAGGAAAGGTGTGTGCAATGTACACCAAGCAATACTTGAGGACTTCAACCAAATATGGGCCTACACAACAAGCAAGCAAGACTTTAGCAGACTGATCGTGAAGTAAACCAAATGTGACTGGATGAGAAAAGCAGATATTACCCTCTGAATTGTAAATCCTTGAAAGGGACAACCCCAGTCTATAAGGACAAAGGCTGAAAAAAAACTAGGTGGTAGAATTCTAAGGGTTTATTAGCAATCAACTTGAATTATTTACAAGAGCTAGCATGAGTTATGAACTTGAGTCTAAACATGGCTTAAGATCAAGAACTGGAAATCCAAAAACCCTGAAAGGGTATGCTATACAAAGGTGCTTACAATTACAATGACAAAAATACTGGACAACAAAAATAGAATTTCTAGAAACAGATAAAAAACTTAACCTATGCTAGAATGGTACAATTAGACAACACAATCGACCTCACTGGACCTAACATCCTTAAGCTAGACTTGAGGTCAATCCAATCACACCTATCTATTATAGTTATGGAGAAACTAAACCTGGAGCTAGAAATACCTTAACCTGCACACCGTTATGCACAGGCAATGTCCATTATCACAAAGCACTCTGTCTTTCTTGAACTTTTCTTATTCTTACAAATTGAGTTGGCAGGCTAGAACTTTCACAAGCGGAAGCCAACTGTGAATTTAAGGCAAAGTTTTCTGACAAGAATGGAGCTAAACAAGACTACTGAGCTAGTCAGGCATTAAGCAAGACTAACTCTACCCATATGGGGGTTGCATCCTGAAACAAGAAGAAGACAAGAGGTTAGTGAAGATGACCCCACTACAATATCTCACCAAAATATTTGAAAGAACAGTCAGGGAGAAAATATATGGCTTTTTGGAGAAACAGGAAAGATTCACCGAGAACCCGCACGGATTCCCATCAGGAAGATCGTGCCTATCACAACTAATAGAACACTATAAGAATATCATAGACGCACTTGAGAGCAATGATAACTACGATGTAATATACACGGATTTTGCTAAAGCATTCGATAAGTGTGATCATGACATAATAGCACATAAAATGAAACGCCTGGGAATAACCGGCAAAGTGGGAAAATGGATCTACAACTTCCTCAGGGAACAGCAGAAAGCCGTAAAACTCCATGGTATGTCATCATCAGGAACGGAAGTACGTAGTTCATTTCCACAAGAAACAGTATTAACGCCACTCTTATTCATTATCATGCTGACAGACAGACACTGAAGTAGATGACAAAAGTATAGTAACATCCTTTGCAGACGATACAAAGATCAGCAGAAAAATCGGCAATGCAGAAGAGGTAGAAGCCCTACAGAGGGACACAAAAAGGGTATACCAATGGTCAGAAGAAAATAACATGAATTTTAACACCGAGAAATTTCAGCTCTTAAGATATGGAAGAAATGAGGAATAGATAGACAGGAAATTCAGAGAAGCACGAGAGCAAAAGATTTGGGGGTAATAATGACCGATGATGCAAAATTTAAAACACAGAATCAGATGGTGATAAACAAAGCAAAAAAAGTTACGGGACAGCTACTAAGAACCTTCGAAAGAAGGGACGAAAGAGTAATGAATGATTCCCCTGCTGAAAACATTGATTATACCAAAACTTTAATACTGATTAGTCTTGACTTCATCATATAAAAAAGAAGAGATTAATAAACTAGAAGAAATTCAAATAAATTTCAATAGGTAAGATTGATGGCTGCAAAGAACTCAACTATTAAAAATGACTTCTTAAATTAAATCTGTATTCGCTGGAAAGGAGAGATATACACCATAATTTACTAATTTACACGTAGAAAATGATTGAAAAACTGGTACCTAACCTCAGTCTAAATCCAATTAACATCCAAACAACACTGAAAAATAGGAAAGGTAGAATGCGTAGTGTTCCCAAACTAAAGACCCAACAAGGAACACCCTCAACACTGAAGGAAAATAGCTTGGTTGTCAGGGGGCCAAAACTTTTTAACCAGCTTCCAAAAGACCTCAGGAACGTCACAGGGGTCAAAGTTGAAATCTTCAAAAGAAGACTAGATGCCTGGTTCAGGCCAGTGCCGGATGAGCCTGGTGTGCCTGGCTATGTGCAAAGAAGATCGCAATAAAGCAACTCGCTCCTCCATCAGGGCAAACCTAGAGGTGAGGGCCACCAGCTTGACCTTCGTGTGAAGAGGAACCGACGCATTGAACTTTTACCAGGTTTACCAGGTATAAAGGTTTACAAACATGAAATAAGATTTTAATTAATTAATTAATTAATTAAGAATCATACGTACAAAATCAAATTTCTTAATTCTATCTCAAGCACCTTCTTGCATTTAACATTTAAATGAATATGAAACGTTTGTTTAATATTTCAACTGAAAGTGACTAACTAATATATATATATATAATATATATATATATATATATATATATATATATATATATACACAGTATATACTGTATATATTCTTTCTTTTTTTTAGTTTAACCTAACCTTTTTAGAGTTTCCCCTTTCCTTACGTGGCGTAACCAGGCTAATGATGTAGCCTAAGCAAACCAAATCGAACTAACTTAACTTAGTTTAAACTAACTTAACATGAATAAAATAGACAAATTTGGAAATTTTGCGTTCGACTTTATGCAGATAAATCTTATGCACCTCGATTTTGTTCCGATTCACCTTTAATTAATATAAGGTTGTAACATATATTCTACTCGATTTTTTAGTCCATTCACAACAAAAATTAAATGACATAATGACAAATTAATCATCACTATCATTCCCTTCTTTTTATATAACCTGTAGAAAAGTTTTTTTATGCCACGTTCGAAGAAATCCCTTGGTTTCGAGTTAAAAAAAAAGCGATCACTTCGTTTTCGATAGCTTCCCTGGATCGCAACTTTTGTCCATCTAGGTGGTGTTGAAGACTTCTGAATAAATGATAGTCTGAAGGTGCGATGTCCGGAGAATAAGGTGGATGAGGCATTTTTTCCCAACCAAATGACTCCAATTGGGCAGTGGTGATTCGAGCAGTGTGAGGGCGCGCGTTATCCTGGTGGGATAAAACACCTCTGCGATTAATTAATGCAGGACGTTTTTCTTGTAACGCCATCTTCAATCGTTGGAGTTGTTGGCAGTAGACTTCAGCTATGATTGTTTGGTTATCTGGCAGAAACTCAAAATGAATAATTCCTTGCATATCCCACCAAACGCATAGCAAAATTTTCTTTGGATGGAGTCCATTCCTTGGCTGAGGTTCAGGCTTTGTTTCACGGCTAAGCCACTAATGTCGACGCTTAATATTGTTATAGAGGACTCATTTTTCATCCCCAGTGACGATTCGATTAAAAAACGGTGCCTGTAGTTGCCGAGAATGCAGTGATGTGCAAATATCGATTCGATGTTGAAGATTCACTTGTGACAAATCATGCGGAACCCATTTTTCAACCTTCACTACTTTTCCTAACAGCTTCAAATGAGGATAAATGGTCATATGGCTAACGCCGAATTGCAGGCCAAGTTCTCTTACAGTTACTGTTGGGTTTTCCTCCACTGTTGCTTTCAGCAACTCTTCATCTAACTCATTTGGTCGTCCTGTTCGTTGATAACACTGGGTAACAAAATTTGAAAACATTTCTGTTTATTGTGATTTTTCTGTCGTTTCTTAATGATTTCGGGGCGCTGATTCCAAAAATGATATTAGTTTTGCTCTATCATCAACCGTTTCAAATATATAGGTTATCACACTTTTCATATGGCAAAGTATATAAAGAAGGCAAACAAATATTTTCCGAAAATAAAAACACTATTGCAAATTAATGTTTATTGAGCCAAAATTGTTTGACAAACACAAAATGGTGCAAAGGATACAGGGTGTACATAAAGTCAGGATCTATTTTTGTGAAGCACTTGGAAATTATATGGAATTCAATCATAAAATGATAAAGTGGTAACATTTATTAAATAATTAAGAGTAGGATTCGACGTGACGCCCATCAGTATCCCTGCACAGCTCAAATCGTTCCGCAGCATTTCTAAACACATTCTGGAGCATTTGCGGGGTTATGTTATCTGCAGCAGTTCGTATACGTGTACGTAAGTTTTCAAGACTCGTAATCTTCGTCTGATAGACGTGCGATTTGATGAAGCCCCATGCAAAGAAATCTAAAGGGGTTAAATCTGGTGATCTCGCTGGCCAAGGTCTTTTGTTGCTTCCGCGTCCGATCCAGCGATTTGGAAAACGTCCATTTAGATAATCCTGAACAATTTTGGCATAGTGACAAGGAGCACCATCATGTTGATAGACGACGGTACTAACAATCCTATCCCCGTCGTCTATCAACATGATGGTGCTCCTTGTCACTATGCCAAAATTGTTCAGGATTATCTAAATGGACGTTTTTCAAATTGCTGGATCGGACGCGGAAGCAACAAAAGACCTTGGCCAGCGAGATCACCAGATTTAACCCCTTTAGATTTCTTTGCATGGGGCTTTATCAAATCGCACGTTTATCAGACGAAGATTACGAGCCTTGAAAACTTACGTACACGTATACGAACTGCTGCAGATAACATAACCCCGCAAATGCTCCAGAATGTGTTTAGAAATGCTGCGGAACGATTTGAGCTATGCAGGGACACTGATGGGCGTCACGTCGAATCCTACTCTTAATTATTTAACAAATGTTACCACTTTATCATTTTATGATTGAATTCCATATAATTTCCAAGTGCTTCACAAAAATAGATCCTGACTTTATGTACACCCTGTATAATATATATCATGAGGAGAACCGATAAGAGAATAAGCCTCGTTATGCAGTGTGCGTTCCTTAAAAATGCACTGAAGAACGCGACTTCCGCGTATGAACATTCTTAGCCTTTCTGATCAGCGACCATACGTAGTCTCCCATCATGGAAGCATCCCAATGGCCCTGGTACCGTTTCTCCATCGTTTGAATAGCTTGATGGAATCTTTCGCCATGTTCTTCACTCACATCGCCCAGGTTATCACGAAAAAAGTCTAGATGTGAATGCAGATAGTGTAATTTTAAAGACATACGGCACCCCATTTTGCCATAGCACTTAATCAAGTTTGACACTAACTCCTTATAGTTTGGTGCTTTATGGTTGCCTAGAAACCCACGAACCACATCACAGAAAGTACACCAAGCCTCTTTTTCGATCGGAGTCATCTTGGCTTCAAGGTTCTTTGAATTCAACAGCGTCTTGACTTGTGGTCCTACAAAGATGCCAGCCTTGACTTTGGCCTCAGAGAGTTTAAGGAACATGACCCGAATCTGTTGGAAAACTTCCCCTCCAAAATCTAACGCAGTTACAAACTGCTTAATTAGACCCAACTTAATATGGAGATGTGGTAGCAGAACTATGTCAGGCTTCACAAGAGGTTCCCCGAGTACATTGTACTTTCCTGGTTGCAGTCCTTCACGTGGAGGCCACTGAACTGTTTTATAGTGCTCAGTTGAAGCCCTGCTATCCCACAGGCAAAGAAAACATGAATATTTAGTAAACCCTCCTTGTAAACCTAACAGGAAACCAATCATTTTGAAATCACCACACACGTCCCAGTTATATTGTTCATACCTGATTTGAGTGAGCAGTTGTTTGACATTTTCATAGTCCTCTTTCATTTGAACAGAATGTGCAACTGGTATAGATGGATATTTGTTCTCATTGTGGAGTAGAACAGCTTTTAAACTCCAAGTTGAACTGTCAATAAACAGGCGCCACTCTGAGGGTATATGTGTTAACCCAATAGCTGTGAATAGACCATTAACCTCGCTGCAATAACAGAGAGAGAGCCATTGACATCGTAGAACCTTGCAAACTCTTCATGCCGCTTTCGGTATACAATGCTCTTGCAGTCTTCTCCAAGTAAATTCCACTCTGAGTCTGGAGGTCAGAAGCTCAGACCCTGATTTTGTCAGACCCAAATCTCTAATTAAGTCGTCCAATTCCCTCTGATTTGGAAAGTGAGGGTTTGTACTGAAAGTTACTGTATATTCTTCATCATGACTGTCCTCACCAGCCGACATCTCAGATGAGCTAGCTGCATCCTCATTTTCAACCTGCAAAGCAAAGAAACAAAATATAGGCATAGCTATATATGTAGAAGAGCATCAGCACTAAGAAAAATCGACACATAATGACCCACAGTCTGTAAATACAGAAGGTAAAGTAATGGATAGATACCTGTTCTGGTGGACGTGGTATTGGAAGGCCTTCGCCATGTGGTACAGGAGCTATGGACGACGCTATGCTTTGGATACTGAAGAGTCTGCCTTCCTTTAACTTTCCTGTACTTAGAAACATCTACCATGCAGTACTGCAGTAGTAGCAATCGACGTGGTGGCTTTTTGGTTCTCTCCATATTCTGGGTACGGCAAAGGGTATTGCCTTATGTACTCCCCGCAGCCACCCTTCAAGTGTGGAGCAGCAGCTTCCACAGCTCACATGGGGTGCCCAGGGCTTATCTTCGTCACCAATAGGCATACCAAAATAGAGCCGATACGCGATCCAGAACTTGGTGCCTTTCACAATCTTGTGCGATACTTGCTTGGGGCCTATGTAATACCCACAAACGTAGCAGAATATATCCGACGAGTGTTTACAAGCTCTAGTTGCCATTCTCTTTACCAAACTGTACTACATTAATCATAACCTGCAGATATAGAGAGAAGAGTTATTAAATCTGCAACAGATTACAGATTCCAGAAAAAAGATGTATTCACAATACTGAAATAATGTTCGCAATAAAAAAGGATCGATAACACAAATCGTCAGCACAGAGAAGCACAGAAACACAGTACCTCAGTGCTGGTAACCATCAGACAAACAACCTGCTTTCTTTGCTCACACTTACTGACTTCTCAGACTCTGCGCTCTTCTTTATACAGCACAGTGGAAGTTTCGGGCAATTTCTTGAGCAAGAAACTGTCAACGAACATCCGGATTGTTCTCAACAATTCCTGATTATCCTGATATTGCTGCGCCCATAATAACATTATACTGGTAAAACTTGAAAAATGGATTACCTCTGAAACCATTGATGATACACACAAACCAGGGCTGTGGAGCTGGCACCAAAATCTCAAGCTCCGGCTCCGGCTACAGCATTTTCAAATTTCTGGCTCCAACTCCGGCTCCGGCTCCTCTCACCATATATTAATGATTGATAAATCTCTTGAAATTGTACCTTAAGTTTCTAAAAATTAACACATTTCCTGAAAAAAATTAAGTCCAATTAGAAATCATTCAAAATAAAAAAAAAATAGCATAAAAAAGTTTGTATCTAAATATGAACTCTGTATTGGGCTGGAGCCGGAGCTGACACATTTTTTATCAGCTCCAGCTCCAGCTCCAGCTTCCCAAAAATAACTGGCTCCAGCTCCAACTCCTGGCTCCGGTTCCGGTTCCGGTTCCGGTTCCAGCTCCAGCTCCAGCTCCACAGCCCTGACACAAACCAAGGCCAGATTTGGACTCAGCGCCCACAAATGCATATAAAAACATAAAAAATTCTATATAAACGGAATCAGTGTTACACAGTGTAATCTTTCAGACTGAAGTCCCATTTCTGAACTTCTCAAACCATCTCCTACACATCCATTCGCTCACATCATCATTTCCATAAACTCTTTGAATGTTTTTTTGCGGATTTACTAGCGTTAGATCCTTTATGGAACTCATAGAGCATCACATGTCGAATATGCTCTTTCGTGGGCTCCATGTTTTTTCAATTACTGTAATATCGTAGGGGTGGCGTTGTAACTGTATGAAAAACACCAGAGAAAATATTCATTAGCCTAATCCTACACTAGCCTAAGTCATTCTGTATCGTGATAAAACCTGTGTGAACCTGTCGCCGCGTGTATTTTGCAACATTTCTAAAACTATTTCACATTATCTTGAGGTTATTCTGTTATCTATCGTCCGTTTTCTAATCGAGCAGAATTTATGTTACAACCTGATACATTTATTCATCTAAAATTTGTGACCATTTCATTTTCATTTTATTGATCAAAAATTAACCACCAAAAAAGTAGAAAGTCACGAGGGTATAAACAAAAACACTAACTTACAGATTCATATTAAAACAACATAATAATTCATTTTTATTAAAAATTAACTCTAATTCTCTAAGTATAAACCCGTAATTATTTTTTTGCCTACAATTATAGGCAAAATATCTGCACCCACGATAGATATATTATATATATATATATATATATATATATAGAGAGAGAGAGAGAGAGAGAGAGAGAGAGAGAGAGTTGACTGCAGATATTTTGTCGATAATTTAGGCGGAAAAAGTTCGCTGAAGCAAAAATATGATGAGAAAAAAAAACAGAATATTAGAAAGAAAACATTATTTTTGGAGAAATTTACTTATGCCTTCGTTTTTCATGACTGGATATCAAATACATGAGTTCCGAGTACGTTCTTTTGCACAAAATAAATAAATAAATATAAATGCAAATAACAAAGCAGTTCTTCCTCGCTCCCTATTCTCTGCATAGTTGATGCTATATTAACTCGGGAAGACAGGTGGGGGAGGAGGAGGGGGAGGGACACTAAGTTCAAACTGTATTTCGAGATTTCATTTAATGTAGCATTGAAATAAAGTTTCAAATATACTTTAACTTTTCGAATTAATATTCTTCTGATTGTACGTCTGCTTTATTAATAAACAAAGATAATTCATAAGCCCTTCTTCAAAGCAGTGTTGGGATAGTTACAAAAATGAGTTACTTTGTTCGTTTTCGGCCCCTTAAAAACTTAGTTAGCTACTAAGTTTTTCGAAAACAAAGTTACTAGTTAATAACTAAGCTTAAAATTCAGTTAAATTTCAGTTACGCAAAAACTTAGTAACTACAGAGTAGTGCAAACACCTCAGTGTTACATAACTGTGTTGCTCAGTATTCAAAATTGGCGTCTCGGTGTCAAAGGATTAAGACTCTTACGTGTTTGAATTCTTTCAGCACATACACTGCTAATGACGTTTAATTAATTAGTATAAAACTTTGTAACTAAGTTTTAACTAAGTTAAAAATTCAGTCATAGAAAAATATTAGGATCACCTGAAGATCAGGGCCATCAGCCTTCGTTAGTTAACCTCATAAGGCTAACTAACGAAAATATCACGACCTAACCTAACCAATTGTTACGTAAACTGTACGCCCTTGACGATTGGTTAGGTTAAGTCGAGATATTTTCGTTAGTTAGCCTTACAAGGATAACTAACGAAGGCTGGGGGCCCTGATCTTCAAGTGATCCAAACATTAGTTATGAACTCCAAAGTAAAACTTACTTAACTAATAAATATAACTGAGTTTTTAACTTAGTTATGAAACTCCGTTATAGTAACTATCCCAACACTACCCTTCACTGGCCTTCAGTAAGGTTCTGTTCCTCACTCACCCAACCACAACAGCGCCTCTCATTCCCCAACAGAAAATTCTCTGGAGAAATCAGTGCATTAATATGTTAATATGTAAAGCATTTATATAGAGCGTTATGCAAATATTCTTATATAGCAGAATATAGCTCATATTATCTATTATATTATCTATTACAGAATTATAAATCAAACATAATATACAACTTTTGTCAAAAGTTGCAACAGCGATTTCGAAGTTAAAAGTTTATATTTTTTCGCTATACACTATACTGTATTACATTCGTAGAGTTTCGGTCAGAAGTTTCCCCGGAAAACATAGCCTTTCTAGTCCGGTTGCACCGGGTGGGAACCCTGCATTGTTTGTTATAAAGCAAATCTTGACATATTTTGAAAGCTTATACCACCCCATTCAAGAATCCATCGGGTGTACACTTGAACCCCGCTTGGCTTTTTCAATATGGCCGGCGAAACTGAAAAATCCCATATCCTGGTCAATAATTGATGGATTTTGATGATCTTGGTGTCATTTCTACGGGTTTTTATGATGATGAGTCGATCTGGAGGGTTTGCAGATACTTTGGGAGTCGTTTTGACCCACATTCGTCAATACTCAAGGTCATTGGAGGTCAAACGGGAGCACCGACAATTCAGCGCAGGACAATTCAGCGCAGGACAATTCAGCGCAGGACAATTCAGCGCAAGACAATTCAGCGCAAGACAATTCAGCGCAAGACAATTCAGCGCAAGACAATTCAGCGCAAGACAATTCAGCGCAAGTCAGTACAGTTAAAAGTTTAGTTAAAAATAATAAAAATAAATCGGAATAAATAAAAAAGACGAAAATTTGTATATTTATATATATGGTAAATTGGGTCTGTATCGAAGGAGTGACATTTCAAAGGAGTGACATAACAAAGGAGTGACATAAATACCATAACGAAAGAGTGACATAACGAAGTAGTGACAAATCGGAGATAAAATTCAAAGGAGTATAATTATTAAAATTTTATTTAAAAAAACAAAATTTGTTAGAATTGTTAAAATTAAGATTTTATTTCAAAAACTAGAAACCTAACCTAACCTAACCTAACCTAACCTAACAGTTGCAAGCCTCTCTTCCCTCTGGATTTGTTCTTTCTTCTTCTTTGTTGGTATTTTCGCGCTGAATTGTCTTGCGCTGAATTGTCTTTGCGCTGAATTGTCCTGCGCTGAATTGTCGGGTCACGGGTCAAAAGCCCCCGAAATAAGGAATATCCCATATCCCGGGCAGTCGTGGAGATATTTTAGTGATCTTACTGTCGTTTTTATCGTTTTGGGCGAGACTGAGTAGTTCTATAGGCACATGATAACAGTAGGATATCATTTTGCAACTTCATGGGTCAAGTCAAGGTCATTTGAGGTTAAAGTTTGGCCTTGAAATATGATAATGTCACAGTTGACATCACTGTATTTGCTTTATTTCAGTGACAATTTCTACAATCTAGCTAATTGCTGAGCACTTAACATCTTTTCTGCAGATAAAACCAGATCATAATGCTTAAATGACACAACCCACATTATATGGATATGGATATTCGGATATAAACCACAATTTATACTGAAGTGCAGGGCACATGCATTCTATGGAAGGTTGCAAAGTTACAAGATATGACCTCGTAAGCAAAACAAAGCTCACACCTAGCTGGGGGATTGACATTGACAACTTTGATGCAGTTATTCACATTAGGTAACCATTTATTGGGGGCAAATATCAAAAGACATGGTTGTGTCAGGATCATCAGTCTGCTCTTCGTCTGCGTTTTGGGTCAATGGATTGTTGCAATCCAAGCCGCTACCACATGCACAGAACATTGTGCAAGGGATTCCGCGTCCCATGCAGCCGCAGCGATTCCCCCTGCATGCTGATTGTGATCCACATCCACATCTGATTAGCTTCAGAACTTCATCTGGTGCTAAGCACACTCCTTCACCAACTGTTTTTGGGATGAGAACTCTGTTTGTTTCGTCTCTCTCCCACCCATAATGCACAGGATCAAGTGGTGGTGGGTCACACTTTAGTGCATCGAGCCAGTTCGCCACAGTGTAGTGGGCTCTGAGCACATTTTGATGGAAAGCTTCAGTTGTTGGTGATAAAGAACATAGTTTGGGTGCAGCAGTTCCCGACTTCCCTGTCTTCTGAGCCCATACTCGCTGACGACACTCAGTAAGAGATGAGGATTTCTTATCCCCATAGCATGCAACAATGAACGCTGTTGCCTCTTTCTCGATATGGTCAAAGCATGCATCAAGGGACCCCAGCTTGTCTAGCTTCCAACCCTTCTTGGCTGTGGCAATGGCAGTGGCTTTGCCGATGCCATGTATTGCTGCAACTGTGTCACAACCACTCAAAGCGTGTAGTTTGAGGATTTGTAGGATGATGTCTTTGTGCTGGGTTACAGTTGCTCGGATGTCCACTGATTTTCTGCCACGCACTGGAGACTCCATAATCATGGGACAGCCTAGTTTCTTAAATTCATAGAAGTAAGTCAGCATGGCAAACACGTCTGTGTCATCACAAATGATGGAGATGCGGGCATCAGAATCTTTCTCAGCTTGTGCGATAGCGTGTTGTGTTATTATCACGTCAGCCTCTTCATGAGATGATGAGAGCTCCAATGCTGCTCGACTCCTGCCTCGCACAATGGAAGTCGATATGGTCTGCCATCCTGCAAGCACTAGCTCATGGTCTTAGGTTACAGTTGCGAGATACTCACTGTCACCAAGGATTTGCTCACAGAGCAGCCTGTTTAGTTGCTCCTTGTTCACGGTGCACGTGAGAACAGCGTCTCTTGTAGGCAGTGGGGTGTTGAGGTCCAGCTTGTGAACTCTGCTGCTCTTGCTTCTCATTGCCCGAGTGCTTGATTTCGGTGAGAAATCATAGTAGCGATCAAAAGCTAGTACTGCAGATGCATGAGAAAGATGTTTCGGTAGCCATACTTTGAAGGTTTAGATAAATGTAGCAACTGTGCCACTAGCAGGCCAGTCGACTGTCCACAAAACAGCAGACACATCCATGATAACTGTTGGTCGACCCCATGTTCCCCTCTGGTGTCGCTGCGCTCTATGATTTTCTGAATCCTCCCACAATTTGAAATACCTTTCTGACCTCCAAGACAGCTACGCAGGAAATCCTTGAAGCAGCATTCGTCTGCAGCTTTTGTAGAACCTGAAAAAAAGAATTTTGTTTACCCATTCTTCAGAGTACAAATCGCATTGAAATAATTTATCCTCAGCAAATGAAAACTAAACAATGCTCACCTGGTATATTCTCCATATTCAGCAGTCAAAAAACAATTTTGGAATCAGCACAACCAAGACATCATCAAACCACCAGGTGGGCAGCACCATCAGCAATAATCTCAACAACCTGAAAAAAATAAGAGAAATAATTAGACATATTGGAATTCACCTTACCATGGGGAAAATAATCCCCGATTTCATTTTAAACCCTATACAACTACTCAGTTTCGCCCAAAACGATAAAAACGACAGTAAGATCACCAAAAATCTCCACGACTGCCCGGGATATGGGATATTCCTTATTTCGGGGGGCGTTTGACCTCCAATGACCTTGAGTATTGATGAATGTGGGTCAAAACGACTCCTAAAGTATCTGCAACCCCTCCAGATCGACTCATCATTCTAAAAACCCGTAGAAATGACACCAAGATCATCAAAATCCATCAAGTATTGACCAGGATGTAAGATTTTTCAGTTTCGCCGGCCATCTTGGCAAATGGCGGCCATATTGAAAAAGCCAAGCGGGGGTCAGGTTTACACCCGATGGATTCTTGAATGGGGTGGTATAAGCTTTCAAAATATGTAAAAATTTGCTTTATAACAAACAATGCAGGGTTCCAGTAAAATTAGGGTCTGTGCTACCGGACTATTCTGGCTGCTCCTCAGAGTTAGGTGGTTAGGTGAAAGACTCAAATTCACTACTACAGTCATATGTTCGAGAACGTTTGCGTATATCTGAGCTGTTTGTAACTGCCAACAATTTATACGGCAATGAATCTGGATCATCAGACACTCGTGGCGTATTAACTGGGGCATATTTTTAAGGTAAATATGTTTTAACACTGTGCCGGTCGGATGTTTATTCTTCATCTCGAAAACATTTAGCGGGCACTACCTTATAGGACAGTTTGTGTTATCCGTGATAAACTGTTCCGTAAACCCTCTAAAATGTGACAAGTTGCGATTGGCCAGGGAATTTTGCGCACTACTCTGCCGCAGTGATAGAGCTGGAAACAGTTGCAGTGTATCAGCCAACATGTGAGGTAGGCTACTTTGACATTTATCCCTTGTAAAACTCGTAAATATACAGGGCGTCCCAAAAAAATGTATACACACTTTAAATACTTATAAAGGCAGTGTTTATTAAAATACATTTCATTTTCAAAATGTAATAGAATCTACAGACACTATTTAATTGTTTTGTCAACGCCTGTTTTCAAACTGACGTCCGTTCTGGTCCAGGCACTGCTGATAACCTGATAACGCGAAGCAATGGAATCGCAAACATCACGAAACATTTCGTTTGGTATTTGTGTGCATTCTCGTTCAATGGCTGCTCTCAATTCAGCGACTGTTGCAGGTTTTATAGCGTAGACTTTGTCTTTTAAGTATCCCCATAAAAAAAAGTCTAGTGGTGTGAGGTCTGGTGAACGCGGAGGGTATTCTACGAAACCCCTTCGTCCAATCCACATCCACATCGTGCCAAGTACCACTCGCAATACTCCACTCTTCGGTCCGGATCATCTTCATTAATAGCATGGACTAATCTTGGAATGTAACTTTTCCATTGACAGCGCTTCAAAATGCGTTGGACAGACGATTCTGAAATTCCTACCTCACGACTCGCTTGCCGCACAGATTTTCTTGGACTTTGGTGATACGTTTCCAGTACTCTTTCTTGCTTTGTGGGGCTTGTCGATGTCCGTGGTCTTCCGGAACGCTTCTTGTGGACATTCTGAACAGTTCCATCGGCTTCAAACTTATCTCTAATTCGAATGATGGTAAGTCGCGTTGGTGGATCTGTTTGAAACTCCCTCCTAAACTGTCTTTGCACTTCAACTGCGTTTTCACACTTCCAGTAGCATTTTAGAATGAATTTCCTTTGTTCAAAGCTTAGTCTGACTGCCATTATTAATTCTAATGGGTTTAACTTGGAAAGAAAGAAACATCAATTGAGCTATCAGCTGTTAAAGTGTGTATACATTTTTTTGGGACGCCCTGTACTTTGAATGTACTTTAATAAGAGTTGCTTTTTGTATTATTATTATTATTATTATTCCTGAACTGTTTAATTTTAATCTCGGCACGAAGGCAATCTTCCATGTTGTATTGTGGCCCAGAGCAGAAATGAGCTTGAGATTCCGCAGTCTGAACCCCATTAAATATTTGATTATGCGTCGCGCGCCCAATTTTAGTAGAATTTCAAATACATAATTTAATGGATACTCATTTGGAGTTTCCAATTTTGTCGACCTACATTATACTTTTCTTTAAGGATGCATTTTAGAAATCGAAGGTCAGCGTTATTATTAAAAAATGCTCCCCACTCCCTTCAAATCACGTTAGTATAATTATTTAATTACTGTAATTAATGACATTAATAAATTAATTAATGTAATTCCCACTGCACTGGGTACAGAGTTTTCGAACACCTTTGTAAAGTTAATTATTGGGAAATCTTACTTTTGAGGCCGCACAGCAACCACGTATCCTACATTAATGACACGTATATCAATTGATTATTGTAAATTATTGTTACATTTAGATGTAACAAGTTATTGTAATTTTTTAATTTTTATATTTTGAAAAGTTTACGTAGCTGAAAATATAGTTTTTTTTGCTCTATCGATTGGTTGCTGTGCGGCCTTAAAAGTAAGATTTAACAATTATTGTATTAAATTACCTTTTTCTGAACACATAGACTAATTTTTTAATGATATATAAAAAGGTGTGTGTGTGTGTGTTTTTAATTAAATAAACATAGCCGGTATGCATAGTAACAAACAAAGCACAAAAACAACATAAGGATAGGTTTAATTAACTTACGAAAAAGAAAAGACCCTAAACTTCTCGCGTCAATGTGTGGCTTTGAGGTCATATACTGTATATACAGTATGTGTGTGTGTGTGTGTGTGTTGTGTGTGTGTGTGTGTGTGTGTGTTATTCATTCTACCACCCTCAAACCGCTCATATATATATATATATATATATATATATATATATCATATATATATATATATATATACATACATACATATATATATATATATATATATATATATATATATATATATATAATATATATATATATATATATATATATATATATATATATATATACAGGGTGTTCCATAAGTCCGGCATCATAGGAAAAAAATAAAAAAAGGCAAAACAAAAGCTTTTATTTACAGAACGTGCTCAATATGTCCACCATTGTTTTCAATACACAAATTCAGACGTGATACCCAGTCAGCAAGCACACGGTGAATGATGTCAGGAGTAATGGTGTTACATGCCCCAATAATGCGCTGCCGCAAATGTTCAACACTTCTAATTTTCTCTGCGTATACCAGCGCTTTCAAGTGGCCCCAGAGATAAAAATCTAGTGGCGTGAGATCCGGGCTTCTAGCTGGCCATTCCACAGGCCCTCGACGTCCTATCCAATGACCAGGGAATTGTTGGTACAGGTATTCCCTTACTTGGGTGTTGTAATGTGCAGGAGTGCCGTCTTGCTGGAACCATTTTGGGAAATTTCCTTCTTCGTTCAAGACACTGGGAAATGCTTCTTCCTTGAGCATACGTAGGTGGGTGCCTCCAGTGACATGTTCATCGAAAAAGAGGGGGCCTATGATGCGATCCTTCCAAATGCCACACCATACCATCACCCGAGATGCACCTTGTTCCTTTGAAGAGGTATACCAGTGAGGGTTGTTTTGAGAACAGTAGCGGGTGTTCTGTCGATTTACCTCACCATTTCCATAAAAAACAGCCTCGTCACTGAACAGAATGGTGGACGGGAAATTGGCATCCCGAGCATATTGTTCCGTAGCCCATTCACAAAATTCCATCCGCCGGTCGGGATCATCTTCGCTTAATTTCTGTAGGATCTGAAGTATATATGGATGTCATTTTGAGCCTGAAGAATGCGATGGATGATACTTTTCGACACTCCTGTCTCGGCGGACAATCGCCGAAGAGACTTATTGGGACTTCTGTTAAAATGAGCCAGGATAGTAGTCGCTGTATCATCGTCAGTGGACCTCCTTGAAGGTCCACTGCGTGGTTTATCTTCTATGGATCCTGTTTCCTTAAACTTTGCAACAAGTCTGCTAACACAACTCTGTTATTGGCTCGCGGTCTGGATGCAGTCTGTTAAATTCAGCAGCGGCCTCTTTGACTCCGATTTCCTATGAGTAGAATTATCTGGATTCGTTCTTCCTTGCTCACAGACATTATGGCGAAACCTTTGTAAGGTTGTGTATATATATATATATATATAATATATATATATATATATATATATATATATATATAATAATATATATATAATATATATATACAGGGTGGGCGGAAAGTAGCTCCCTATTTTGGATTGGTAAAAAATACGTATATTATCCATTTATTTCAGAAAAAATAATATGAAAAGGTAGGCATACATGGTAGGTTTTCTCTAAAATTCAATGTGGGCTCCAACTCTTTCCACCAGCTCTGGAGCCGCCCAGGAATGGCGTCCACTGACTTTAGCAGGAACTCCGGCGGGATGGAGGACATGACTTCCCGAATTCGGTCCTCCAGTTCTTCCAATGTCCTCGGTTTGGTGCCAGTAGACTTCTTCCTTTACCCACCCCAAGAAAGAAGTCGCACGGTTACCGCTGAAAAACGCAGAATCGGTTCAGTGTAACGGTGTGGTGTGGTATGACCTCAGATCAGGTTGTGGGCTCGTTCCTTCTGCGCAACACCAAGAATGCTGAGCGGTACCTTGCTATGTTGCGAAACGAGGTCTGGCCGGTTGTCAGCACATGAGAGAACATCGACGATCTGATATTTATGCAAGATGGCGCCCCTCCGCACTTCGCTCTTGTTGTCCGTGAGTGGCTGGATGCCCACTTCCCTGGCGTTGGATGGGTCGTCGTGGTCCACATCAATGGCCAGCCAGGAGCCCCGACTTGACACCGTGCGACTTCTTTCTTTGGGGGTGGGTAAAGGAAGAAGTCTACCGCACCAAACCGAGGACATTGGAAGAACTGGAGGACCGAATTCGGGAAGTCATGTCCTCCATCCGCCGGAGTTCCTGCTAAAGTCAGTGGACGCCATTCATGGCGGCTCCAGAAGCTGGTGGAAAGAGTTGGAGCCCACATTGAATTTTAAAGAAAACCTACCATGTATGCCTACCTTTTCATATTATTTCTTCTGAAATAAATGGATAATATACGTATTTTTTTACCAATCCAAAATAGGGAGCTACTTTCCGCCCACCCTGTATATATATATATATATATATAATATATATATATATTATATAATATATATATAATATATATATATATATATATTATATTTATATATATATTAATATATATATATCTATATATATATCTATATATATACAACCTTACAAAGGTTTCGCGCGATGATTTCTCATTTCGCGAACGTCAAGCTTGTCGCCCCTCCTCTCGAGTTGGCCTGGTGAAGTAGTGAGCTGGATTCTTGCGCTCTCCACCTCACATAGCCAGGTACGCCCGGCTCATCGGAGATTGTTCTGAGCCAGGCGTCTAGTCTTCTTTTGAAGATGTCCACTGCAACTCCTTTCGTGTTTCTTTGGTCTTTGGGCAACTGATTAAACAGTTTTGGCCCTCTCACTACAAAACTATTTTCTTTCAGGGTTAAGGATGTTCCCTGTCTCGCCTTCAATTTGGAAATACGACACAGTCTACTGTTTCTACTTTCCACCGTTGTCTGGGGAGTTATAGGGTTCAGAGTAAGATTAGGGACTAGTTTCTCCATTATTTTCCAAGTGTAAATAATGGTGTATCTCTCTCTTCTCCTTTCCAGTGAATATAGGTCTAGTTCGCGTAACCTTTCCCAATAATTTAGTTCTTTGCACCCATTGATCTTGGCTGTGAAGCTTCTCTGGATCCCTTCCAGATGTCTAATGTCTTCTTTTTTATATGGGGATGTTAGGACCGAGCAGTATTCAGTTTGGGTATTATCAGGGTTTTCAGTAGAGGAATCACTACATTCCTATCCCTTCGTTTAAAGGTTCTCAATATCTGTCCCGTTATTCTCTTTGCTCTGTTTACTGCTATCTTATTTTGTGTTTCAAATTTCGCATCATCTGTCATTACAACCCCTAAATCTTTTGTTCTGGAATTTCTCTGAATTTCCTGTCCATTTGGGGTAAAATATTCCATGCATTTCAGGTCTTCTCTTTTTCCGTACCGTAATAGCTGAAATTTCTCGGTGTTAAACTTTATATTGTTGTCTTCCGTCCACTTGTAGATTCTGTTTGTGTCGGTTTGTAGAGATCCTATGTTCTGGGTTTCTTATTTTTCTACTGATATTTGTGTTATCCGCAAAGGATGTTACTGTGCTGTCTCTGGTAACGTCCTCATCTATGTCAGTTAGCATGATTATGAAGAGTAGTGGAGCTAATACTGTTCCTTGTGGTACTGAGCTGAGGACCTCTGATTCTGATGAAGATACTCCTTGTACTATAACGACTTGCCGCCGCTCACTAAGAAAATTATATATCCATTTCCCTAAGTTTCCTGTTATTCCCATATATTTCAGTTTATGTATTATGATTCCATGGTTACACTTGTTGAACGCTTTAGCAAAGTCTGTGTATAGTACATCATAGTTTTCATTACTTTCAAGTGAATCAATAATGTTGTTGTAGTGTTCCATTAGTTGTGATAGGCATGATCTGCCTGACCGAAACCCGTGTTGGTTATCATTGAATTTTTTCTGAGTTTCCAAAAAGTCATAGATTTTCTGTCTAACTATTCTTTCAAATATTTTAGTGAGATGGGATGTAAGCGATACTGGCCTATAGTTTTTGGCCTCGGATCGATCTCCTTTATATATTGGGACTATATTCGCGATCTTCAGGATACCCGGTATTTCTCCCGTGTCTAGTGATCGTTTCCATATCCAGTATAGGGGCTCAGCGATTGCATTCTTGCAGTTTTTGATCAGCGTGGCATTCCATTTATCCGGTACTGCCGCTGAGTGTGTTTTAGTTTCCCTATGGCTTGTGTAATATCATCCATCGTAAAGTCGAAATCCGTTATACTTTCCCCTTGTGTTTCTTCTTCAAAGAACGCGTTTCTATCGCATATCAATTTGTCAGTTTCTGGGATATTGAAAGACGATTCGTACTGAGCTCTTAATATTTTAGATACTTCTGTTAGATCATCAGATAAAGCACTGATCTCATTTTTTAAAGGTCTGATAGTCGCATGGTTTTTCGACTTTCTTTTTGCGAAATTAAGAAGTACTTTGAGTTTGCCTTTATCGCTTCTATAGCGTTGCTTCTCGATTAGTTCCTGTATGGCGAGATCGATACTTTGCAGTTTATCATTTAATATTTTTCTGATGTTGTTATCTTTACAATTACTTAATTTTGCAGTCACTCTTTTTCTCTTTCGAAACAATGCCCTCTTTTGTCTTTCGAACCTGCTTCTCTTTCCTCTTTGTTGTATCTTTGGGACATGTTTTTCCACAATTTCTAACGTCTTCTTCTCTAACGTCATTAGCATCTCCTCCGTTGTCTTGGCCTCGAAAATGGTTTTCCAATCTATTACTTCCATGCTGGATGTCACATCTTCCCAGTTTATAGCTTTGGAGTGAAAGTTAAAAATTTAGAATTTGTTTCTTTTTGTCGTGCGTGTTCTTTCCTTTCCTGTTGCCTTTATATTAGTTGTTATTTCAATGATGTTGTGGTCCGATATCATAATTTGGGATATTTCTACATTATCAATTAGATTACTGTTGTTTGTGAATACCAAATCTAGGCAGTTGTTTTTTCTTGTGTTTTCTGTTATTTCTTACGTTAACATAAATTCATCAGCTGGAGCTAGTAGCATTTTTACCTGCTCCTGGTCTTCTCGTGTGCCCCCCTTGTCCTGGTATATACATATATTTTTTCCTATCCTTTTATATTTCATGAATGGGAAATTAAAATCACCACAGAGAAAAATATTTAGGGGTTGGAGAGTGTAGATCTTTTACCAAGTTTCTTACCTCTGTAATGGAATCTGAAAATTTTGAGGTTGGCGTGTTTGGGGTCTGTACATTACAATTAGACATTAGTACCATATTTAATTTTTCAATTTTTGCTGCTACACATTCTACGTAGCTGTTTGAGGTACTTATAGCCATTTCTGCTATATGCCTTTCGTGTGTGTAAATAGCACATCCTCCTTTACGTCTCACTGTTCTGTCGGCTCGGGGGATGTTATAGTTGTCAATTTGTATTTCTTTTTTGTCAATACAGGACTCACAATTTTCACAGTTCGCCTGGCAGTCCTTTAGATGAGTTTCCGTGAGGCATGCAAAGTCTGCTCCGGCTTCTTGCATGAGTCATTTCAGGTATACAACTTTGTTCGCGGAATGGTTTGATTTAAGGCCCTGTATGTTGGCTAGGATTATTTTTATTTTTTCTCTTTCTTTTTCGCATACAGGTGGTTCCGATTTGTCTTCCAATGGGGATGCCGGTTTCGTTGCCTTGTGGTCCTCCGAGAATTTACCTCTTTTTATCTTTGTCCCGATAACGCATGAAGTGCCTTTGTTCGTACCTTCTGTCCGGCTCTCGGATTCCTATATTTATATTTGTCAGCTGGTTTTGTAATTACTGGATAGTATTTAGCAGCTAAAATGTATTTGGCTGCGTCTAAAAAATTGGCACTCTTCTTTGATGTTCGTTTTTTCTGTTCACTCGTTGCGTTCCTTTGAGGGTATATATATAATATATATATATATATATATAAATATAATATATATTATATATAAAATGTTTTTCTTTCATTGTCAAATTTGAAGAGATGTTTCGAAAAAAGTGGAAAAGGAGTGGAACTTGGTTTCCAAGAAAATTTCCTGCTCATGATTGGTGAAGTTCATCACTTAAATATTCTTTAAATATAATTTTTATTTATTATTATTAATTTTTTTATATATGACATTTCAAAACACTCTAAATTCTTTATATATATATATATATATATAATGTTATAATGTTTCAGACCAACAAAGACCCTAGGATCCACTCATGGCTGGTCTACCTAACTGTGTTCGTAATCGTGTATTGTGTATGTCCTCCGTGGTGGCGGAGGGGACCTACAATTTTACGTGGGTTCCGAACCACAAGAACATAAGAAATTTATGTAAAAACTGCCGGTAAATTGGCAACGACCAATTTTTACGAAACTAAATAATTATCAATTTAAAACTAACTAATTAATTATCGATTTAAAACTAAAGATAGAATCTCTGGATCCAGAGGATCAAGTCATAATAGACTACTATCCACAAATGTTACTCTATATCTATTTATAACGGACATGCAAATATATCAAATCCAAAGAATCCAGTCAATTTAATTACGGTATCCATCAAGTCACTGTCCATATCGATTGCGGACCAAGTCAAAATTTACAACCATATACATTACAATATATACACTTACGAGGAAAAGTGTAGGTGTGGCTGTAAAGACTGTACAGTAATGTAGAAATGTGTATGCACCCATTATGGGTCTCCCATTTAAAGGTGTTTGTGGGGCAAGTGAAGATCATGAGTTTTTCAATACCTCACAGTACTATGGGGGGCACCGCTCGGCAGAGGAATCTCTTTAAATGGGGTGTGTAAGGACAGAGAGTATCGCCTAACCCAAGGCGCTGCCTCCCTATATTCCACAACACTTGTGTTGAGCTGTGGGATCTATCCCCACAAAGCCTTAATTTTACTACCTTAAACTATACCCTTTCTATCAACATGCGCGTCTAATCGATTTTTAAAAATGTTTATAGACGTGCTACTAATTACTTCTACCGGCAAACTATTCCAGCTATTTACTATTCTATGCGTAAAAAGTTTTTCGCAACTGCTGTCTCGAACCTTCTACTTGTCAACTTACACCCGTTATTTCTAGTCCTATTATATTGAGATATTTCGAAAAAGCTATCTCTATCTACGTTATCAAACCCATTCATAATTTTGAAAACCTGGATTAGATCACCCCTTAACCTCCTAGTCTCGAGAGTAGTCAATTTTAACTCCTTAAGCCTATCCTCGTACGACTTTGACCTAAGAGACGGAATCATCTTAGTTGCTCGTCTTTGAACTCTTTCGATTTTGTCTATATCTTTGCGCATATGCGGATTCCAAAATTGGACCGCGTACTCCAAATGGGGTCTAACTAATGATTTATAAAGAGGAACTATAATATCGCGCGATTTGTACTCAAAATTTCGAGCTATAAAACCTAACACTTTGTTCGCCTTATTGACCGCTGCTGTACTTTGTTTCGCTACTTTTAAATCACCAGTGACTATAACTCCTAAATCTTTTTCCTGCTCTACGCTTGTTAAATCTTTCCCTGACATACTATACGCAAAATTACCGTTACGCGAACCTATATGCAAAATTTTGCACTTATCCACGTTAAATCTCATTTGCCATGTGACTGACCAATCAACGATTTTATTCAGATCTTCCTGAATTTTACCTCTATCTTCGTCATTAATCGCCCTACCACCCAGCTTCGTGTCATCCGCAAACTTTGAAACTGTACTGACTAGGCCGACATCTAAATCGTTAATATAACTTATATAAGAAAAGCAAGGGGCCCAATACAGAACCCTGAGGAACGCCACTCGCTACATTAGTCCAACACGACTCCGCTCCATCAACGACCACCCTCTGTTTCCTGCCTCGCAACCACTCTTCTAGCCAATTTATTACTACACCCCTGATTCCATGATCCTTAGTTTTTTCAATGAGTCTTTTGTGCGGCACGGTGTCAAACGCTTTTTGAAAATCTAAATACACTACATCAACTGCCCGATGTCTATCGTAAACGTCAACCACGCTTTGGAAAAATTCTAAAAGATTAGTTAAGCAAGATTTGTTTCGCCTAAAACCGTGCTGCGTATTTCTCACCAGATTATGCACTTCTAAGTGTTCGACTATACGATCCCTAATTATTGATTCCAGTAGCTTACCTACAACAGACGTTAAACTGATTGGCCTATAATTTCCAGCCGCACCTTTATCGCCTTTCTTAAAGATAGGTGTTACGTTTGCTAACTTGAAATTATCTGGTACGCACCCCTCAGAAATAGACGCATTAAAAATCTTTGTTAGCGGCACAACAATGCTATCTTTTAATTCTTTTAGTTGTATGGGATATATGGAATCCGGACCCGGTGATTTACGCGTTTTCATTTTATCAATATAGCGCATTACTTCCCCTTCACTAACGACAATATTATCCAAAATATTACCATTATCAAAAGGTATTATGTCTATGACCGTAGGGATATTCGTTACATCTTCTATAGTAAAAACTGACGTAAAAAATTCGTTTAGGCAAGGTAGCCATTTCCTTGTTTTCAGAGACTAGATCTCCATTTACATTTTTCAATGGACCTAAGACACTTTTTACTGGATTTCTATTATTGACGTATGAAAGAATCGCTTGGGGTTTTCTTTACCGTCACGAGCTATGGAGATTTCAAATTCGCGCTTGGACTTTTTTATTACACTTTTCGCTTCACGCCTCAGAGATATGTAGTTGTTTCGTAACAACAAATTGTCTTTATCGCACTTATGTTGCCTATAAGCCCTATCTCTACTCTTTATAATGTCTCGTACTCTAGAAGTAAACCACAAGGGCTTGTTGTTTACTTTCGCACGCTTAATTTTGTACGGTACACATTCCTCATTTATAGTCCTAAATACCGTTACGAACGATTCCCACATTAGTTTTGCGTTGGAGTTCCCCATTACGTTTTCCCAATTGACGTGTGAAAATTTATTTCGAAATTTACTAGTCTGCGTGCTGGAAGTTAGGAATTTTAGTCGAGTTAGTTGGTTTCGAGTGACTTACTGAGAGGACAAACTCTACCATATTGTGATCGCTATTGCTCAACGGTTCTATTACTTGAAGATCAGTAATTAGTCTATCATCCGTAGTTATTACTAAATCTAAAATATGTCCAACCTCGTAGGTTCCCCAACCTTTTGAATAAGAAAGCTATCCTCGAGAAAATTAACTAAACGATTACCTTCCGCGTCTCCCTGCATTGTATCGTAATTCACGTTGGCGCAATTAAAGTCACCCATAACTAAAGCCTGCTCACTACCGATTATTCTCTTTAGTTCACGATATAACGCTTCGTCCGTATCAGCTGTTTGATTTGGGGGCCTATATATAACCGCAACAAGAAGTTTGAAATCGTTCAATTTAAGTTCTGCTATAGTCGAATCTATCGGTTCTGGAATTGAGTGCTTTACTTCTATAACGTTCGCAATATTATCTTTGATATACAACATAACACCGCCTCCTCGCCTACCTATTCTGTTTTTAACAAAAAGTCTATAACCTTTAATTTGATACTCCCCTACAAAGTCACGTGTTTCAGTGCTAAGCCACGATTCATTTATCGCAATTAAATCATAGTCTTTACAAGCAATTAAAGAAAAAAATTCGTTTATTTTATTTCGTAGGCTACGAGCATTTAAGGATAGAACCTTCAAATTGTTTGTAATTGCGACACCTTCGCGAGCGCGGGGGAAATTTGTGGAATTTACGCTGGGACCGTTCGGGTTACGGCAGCCTGAAAAGAAGAGACAATATTATGAAATAGTCTTCCTAAACGCGCAGCTCCAACTTCATTAAGATGAAGTCCATCTTCGAGGAACAAGCCCTCCTGCCGTAGAAACTGTCCCAAAAATTTGCAAAATGCACTCCTTCCTGTTGGCCCCCCCCCACCCAAAAACAAAAAAAGGGAAAGGACTTTAGGTTATTGTTAATATAGGTCGCCTTGCTGTAGAAATCGCTTCGTTGGATAATTCGAGGAAGTATACCTGTTAAAAATCTATTAGTTTTTTTTCTCCTTTAATCGCTAATAAGTCCCTGTACCTAGCCAGCAGTTTTCCGATCTAGAATTTAAAACGTTATTAGTACCGACATGAATAACATACGTTTGTCCCGTGGTACCGTCTGTAAAATGGTCAACACTATTAGTATATCCTCCACCCTTGCACCAGGGTAGCTAACGGCGCCTACGACGAGGGTTCTCCCACAGAATTCTCGAGCTGCCCTCGAAATGGAATCGCCAACGAGTTCGTATTTCCGGTTCATCAGCATCTTCGAAACCTAAAACAGAAACTTATTGCTTGTTATTACTGGTAGACAGGCTTTGCTTCTCAATGGGGCTCCAGTTCGCACTCGAACGAAGGGTTGGGAACTAGGGGAAGAGAGAGGGGCTATTTATATTATTAGTAGAAACTGAGGCAGGAGGGGGTCGTAACTGGAGTCTCAAGGGATTCTAATTTTGCCGTCAGGAGCATCACGTTTCTTCAAGTCTCACCCTGGCCTCCCTCTCACGTTCTAATCGTTCCTCAGCACTTCCATGCTTGAGCACCACCTGCAAACTAAACTGATCATTATATTAGCCATTGTAAAACGCGTAAGCAGCAAATTTCCTTCACAGCGACTGCAAGTACTTGACGGGGGTGCCATGCTTTTAATTAGTTGAACAACAAAAATACAAAAAACGAGCGTTTGGAAATTAATAAATTACAACGTAGGTCTACCGCGTGCTTATTGTGCCGTCACCTGCGAAAACCCGCAAAATTGTTCTTGAAACGCAGAAACAGGTTCTTGTAACAATTTTATGCTAAATGAATATATAATTAAGCTACCGACGAAAGAAATGCTAAAGAAAAAGTATTAAATGAAACTTATCTGGTCGCTGTTTACTGACTTAATCCTTTTTTTCCCACGGTAGGTGACCCTTTTGGAGGTCAGGTAGTGTGTGAAGGAAAAATGAACCTTAAGAAACCACGATTCTGATAGATTTGAAAAACAACAAAGGCAAACCAAGGGAATTTCAACCTTATGACTGCACGTTTTCTGATTGATTTGAAAACCAAACAAGGCAAGCCACGTTCAGTAGCCTTGGTTTGATCAAATAATATAATACTGAATAACGTCAATAAATGAAATATATTCGTTAATGAATGATTAGTAGCACGAAGTAATTTAGTTAAGAATGCACGGAACACTTTTTTTTTAAAACACTTCAACGAAAACCACTTATTCAATTGATAACACTCGACACTCGATAAAACACGTCTATATATATATATAGTATACTCTTTCAGCTACACAGAAAAAGAATTTGGTTATACAGGGTGTCCCAGAATTAACTATCTATTTCAATGAAATCGGACAAATTTTTTAAAAACACACTTTTATTTATGTTTATCATGTTTAATATGTGTTAAAAATGTATAAATTTCTAAATTTTTTTCATAATTTTATTTTCATAATTTTTTCATTATCTGGTCCGATGAAAGACCGTCTGAAGTCATAGAATGGCAAAGAGACTCTCCAAAAGTTAACGTGTGGCTTGGAATGACCAAATCCAAAATTTATGGCCCCTTCTTCTTTGCGGAAGTAACTGTAACAGGTACCGTCTACCTTGATATGCTTCAGCAGTTTCTCGAACCACAGCTTCTTGATGATGGCATTCTTGATAATGTTGTGTTTCAACAAGATGGAGCACCATAAATTTTGGATTTGGTCATTCCAAGCCACACGTTAACTTTTGGAGAGTCTCTTTGCCATTCTATGACTTCAGACGGTCTTTCATTGGACCAGATAATGAAAAAATTATGAAAATAAAATTATGAAAAAAAAATTTAGAAATTTATACATTTTTAACACATATTAAACATGATAAACATAAATAAAAGCGTGTTTTTAAAAAATTTGTCCGATTTCATTGAAATAGATAGTTAATTCTGGGACACCCTGTATATTAACCAAATACAACCAAATAGGAAAGTTAACTATTCTACAACCAAACTAAATAATTTAATACTATGCCAAAATTGTACCAATCATCGAAGTTTCTCACCAGAAAAGTAACCACGAAAACGCTAAATATTTATAGACTGATTGTCAGATAGTTTACCATGGTGCATGGTTAGTTGGTTGTAAACTCGTGGTCACGGCTTGTTCCTGCGTACAATGTACACACGTATATACCTACCTACTTTTATGTGTATGTATAACACGCATAAAAGTACTTGGCTAAAATAAGTAAAGTATATTGCTAGTTATTATATAACAATAAATCACGTGGTAAACTCAACCATGCTTAATATATCGGGTAAGAAACTTATGAAATGGTTAAATTAACAATCTGAATAATTAGGTTTTTGGAACCAAGTAAATTTTCTAATATATATATATATATATATACAGGGTGGGCCGTAAGTTTCCATACATAGGAAAAATTAAACGTTTGTTTTTATGTTTCAGATACCCTAAGAATATGCGTTTGACGTAAGATCTTGTTTACTGATGAAGCAAATTTTTACGTCAATGGAGAGGTTAATCGGCAAAACATACGTTATTGGAGTAATGCTAACCCTAACTGGCTGAGTCCGACGAAGATGCAAGGTGCCGGTAAAGTGATGGTGTGGGCCGGGATATGGGGTGACAGAATTATTGGAGCAATTTTTGTCAGTGGAAATCTTAATGCCGAAAGGTATCTTAACATGTTGCAAGAAGAGATTTTCCCATCCCTGCTAAACGAGGAAGGTAACTTCCCAGTTTACTTCCAGCAAGATGGAGCTCCACCTCATTATGGTCTTCACGTGCGTCGGTATTTGGATCAGCAGTTTCCGGATGCTTGGATTGGTCGGCGTGGTCCTGTGGAGTGGCCTCCCAGATCCCCAGATCTCACCCCCCTTGATTTCTATCTTTGGGGGCACTTGAAGGCCATGGTGTATCAGGAAAAGATACGAGACATAAATCATCTAAAGGAACGTATCACCAACGCCATTACAAGCATAACGTCAACTGTGCTAATGCGTGTTCATCAACAGTGGGGAACACGTATTGAAATGTGTTTTCAAAACAATGGCAACCATGTAGAGCATATTATATAAATAAAAATGGTTGTCCATAAAAAAATGTTTATTTTCCTATGTATGGAAACTTACGGCCCACCCTGTATATATATGGGATGAGTTTCACAATTAAACACGTGAAATGAATGAATGATGCAAACCCACAAGGAAAAGAAGATATGATTCCAAGATCTTTCGTGCATTCAGAAGTACACCTCGTCAGGGACACCTGACGAGGTGTACTTCTGAATACATGAAAGGCCTTGGAATCATTTTTCTTTCCCCTGTGGGTTTGCATCATATATATATATATATATATATATATATATACACACACATTATATCAGTCAAAAACTAAAATCACCCGTATTGACTGATTTCGGTTCTTGACTCAGGTCAGGTCAAGTTAGGTTCAGGTCAATTTTTATATATTCGTTATATATTTTATACATTCTTTCGTGATTATTTTTATGATATATATATATATATATATATATGCATTTAACTGCAATGACCACGCAGTATATAAATGAATAGAAACGACGTAAATAAGGAGCGTCTCTGCACACGGGGAAGAGAAATAACGAATAAATGAAAAATGAGGCGAACCGCCCGGGAATCGAACCCAGGGCCTTCCAATTGCCGGTTGGATGCGCTACCATTACACAACGGACCTCGATCAATCATAAATCGAAATTCTCCTACATAGGGCAGAAACCAATGCCCTGAGAGGGCACCCTCGCAAATCGTGAATATGTGCATTTAACTGCAATGACCACGCAGTATATAAATGAATAGAAACGACGTAAATAAGGAGCGTCTCTGCACACGGGGAAGAGAAATAACGAATAAATGAAAAATGAGGCGAACCGCCCGGGAATCGAACCCAGGGTGTCCGAGAATTATCTGTACAATTTTTGGCTGTTATTAAAAGTCAACCATGAAGTGTAGAAATTCCAGTGTTGTCCCATTTTACAGAGAATCTCATTAAGTTTTTTCTGATACCACGTTTTGACAAGTTTTTTAGAAATATACGCGGGTGACAGACATTGATGATTTAAAAGCAAGAATCACAGCTGCTATTGAGCGAATTGATGTGGATATGCTGCAGCGTACATGGCAACATTTGGAGTATCGATTGAATGTTTTGCGAATCACTAATGGTGCACATATTGAATGTTTGTAACAACGTTACTTTAATAAAAGAAACTTTTGAAAATACAGATTCTAAATAATCTTGTTTAAGAATTTTACGTGTGTTATCAAGAATTTTATTAAAAGATGAAATTGTACAGATAATTTTCGGACACACTGGAATTTCTAAAAAACTTGTCAAAACTTGGTATCAGAAAAAACTTAATGAGATTCTCTATAAAATGGGACAACACTGAAATTTCTACACTTCATGGTTGATTTTTAATAACAGCCGAAAATTGTACAGATAATTCTCGGACACCCTGTATATATATATATATATATATATATATATACACAAAAACTCAGAATGGTCCCCTGAGAAATTTATATGTTAAACACAGACCGTGCATGGAACAAGGAACTCTTCTGGGAAAATCCACTATAGTCCGAATAAGTAATGGTAAATGACAAATACCATAGTTTTTCTTTTTCATGATGCTAGCCCGACGTGGGCAACGGGTCTCTCGCAAAGAGATCCCATAAATATAGCTTCCCTCACCAGCTATCTGCAAAGCAGACAGGATCCAGCTTTGGGACATGGACCTTAGGGTTTAAAGCAAGCCTAGTCCCTACATTCAGAACCTCTATATAAGTAAAAGACTCGTTGCATTCACGTCGGATTGAATAAACAAAGAAAAAGGGTAACTATTGTATTTTTAGCCAAAAAAAACAAAACTTAAACCTCAACCGGGACATTGAGCGTCCACTTTTCAAGGCACGTAACACGTCCGTTTAATATACACAAACTCAGAATGGTCCCCTGAGAAATTTATATGTTAAACACAGACCGTGCATGGAACAAGGAACTCTTCTGGGAAAATCCACTATAGTCCGAATAAGTAATGGTAAATGACAAATACCATACTTTTTCTTTTTCATGATGCTAGCCCGACGTGGGCTATATTTATGGGATCTCTTTGCGAGAGACCCGTTGCCCACGTCGGGCTAGCATCATGAAAAAGAAAAACTATGGTATTTGTCATTTACCATTACTTATTTGGACTATAGTGGATTTTCCCAGAAGAGTTCCTTGTTCCATGCACGGTCTGTGTTTAACATATATATATATATATACACACACACACATATATATATATATATATATATATATATATATATATATATATATATATATATATATATATATATATACACAGTATGTTAGTCAAAAGCCGAAGTCAGTCAATAAGTGTATTGGCCAGTCATTACGCATATTGACTGATTTCGGCTTTTGACTGTTTCATATATAAGAAAGTGGGTAACACCATTCCCTACTTACGAAGTGAAGACATTGAGGTCGTGGGTTCGAACCCCGATGATGCTGGTAATAATAATCCAGGAGTTAGCGTAATGGGCCCCATTAGTTGGCCTGAGCCCTGTGCCCGTTTCTGGCCCCTCCTCAATGATTATTAGTGTACTTCCTATTCCCTCATTATATGACAACCACATACTCACTTTTATACGTGCACATACATACGCATGCCCGCATATAAACACACACACACACACACACATTTGCATACTTATTGCTAACACGCCTTATCAACACATGCAGTGCACAGTATACCAAATATACTTTTGATGACGTCATTTGAGAGCGAATCTTCAGATCTTGTTTTGAAGTGAACCGCTAAATAAAGGTAATTAAAGAAACTTAAATTCAGTTGGTCTTAAAAGTGGTTCTTTAACGAGTTCTTTTCCTGAATAAAGAACAGCAAATAAAAGTTTGTTTCCTAATTAAGAATTTTTTTTTTCTATTAAATTCACATTTTCAAAAATATAAATAAAAACTTGTGTAAAGAAAGTTTCCAATAGGGGGAAGTGGGGGCTGACATTTTCTTTGACTGAATTCTTAATTTCGACGTTATATAATTATATATATAATTTTTTTTTTTTTACTCTGGGATTGTACAGTTGGAGGTCCTTACTGATTATTTTAAACTTGTTTACGCTAACTGTAAACTTGTACTTTTCTTTAAAAGCAAACCTTGAACTTAGCATTTACGACAAACCAAAGCCAAAAAACGTAAATAACTGGATATGAATAACTAATTTATTCTTTAATGTTTAAATAAATAAATGAGGAAACGCTACACCTAATACTAAGTCTAATAACTCCAAACGACCACGGAAAGGAGAAAATCGAGTAAACCTAATTAACGGACAGTACGTATAAGAAGGGGATTGTAGACACTAGTCGACCAGGGAAATACTCTGGGAGGTAAGTTTGGCAGAAGACCCAGTGCTGGAACTCCTGTTTCTCCTGTCACTGGCCTCCTTAGCTGATCTTTTTCCGTGTCTCATCTACCCTATGAGCAGTCCAGCATGATCTCAAACACACTTCTCTCACTGTTCCTCACTACACATACATGCATCTTACATACTACACAATATTTTCAAAATTAAAAAAATAAATAAAATGGCATCGACCTCAAGAGCCTCGGAGTCCCCTGGGGAGAGGACATAAATATCCCCATTTCTGGCCTCCCTGTTGCCGATGCCGGGAACGCAGACCAGAGCAGTGGGTCTGGTTCTGCTACTACCCATTCGAGATGTTCTGGGCCTCTGCCCGATTCACTTTTCATAAACTTCTGCAACATTCATGGCCTTTCCTCAAATTTTCAATCTGTTGAACACCACCTCTCCTCTAAACCTCACCTTTTCTTCCTCACTGAAACTCGGGTGTTTGTATTAATTGCTATCGTATTCCCGAACTTGAATCCTCTAAATTCTACACCCTGTGACTACGGCTTACATGACAATCTGAAACTAACTACATCTGCGCTGTCTACCTTTTTTCAAATTCTACTGACTACCCAAAACTCTTTGACTACCTCACTTCCAAAGTGGAATACATTCTATCCCACTCTCGTTTTGCTGAAATCACCATTTTAGGAAATTTCAATGTTCACCACAACCTTTATCTTTCTTTTCATTTCACTGACATCTCTGGTGAACTAGCTTACAATTTTTTTTTTAAATTTTTTAATTTAATAACCTTTATTGATAATAAAATAAATACATTCTTTTCAATTTACAATGACATGAATAATTGTGAAGCTCAACTATTTATTTAATTTAATTTGGCCCTTAAGCTTTAGGCTTTACTGGGCTCAATAGCCGAATTTCTCTATCCTGAATGATTTAGAAGAGATTGTACAGCACCCTACTCGTATCCCTGATTGCTTTGGTGATAGGCCGAACATTCTGGATTTATTTCTCGCCCCTCAGCCTTCTTACTCTGTCAAACTTTTTTCTCCATTGGGCTCCTCCTACCTCGCTCTTATATCTGTTTCCTGTCCTATCGCTCCAGTTCGGCCTTTGGATCCTCCCACTCCCATTCTCAGGCGCCGCTGATTGGGAGGCCCTAAGGCAGTACTTTTGTGATTTCCCATGGAATGATTTACTGCTTCTGTGGGCGGGGCCCCTTCGAATGCGCTGAACCCATCACGGTGATTCTCTCGGGCATGAAGGCGTACACTGCATATTTTATTCCTACTACAAATGCAACAAACCCTTGGTTTAACTTTGCTTGTTATAATGCTATCCTGCAACAGAGAGGACGCTCTCAGAAGGTACCGTCACCATCCAACTCTTGTCTATCACAACTATATTTCTGCCCGGAATCGTGAAAAATCTATTTTTCGACTCGCAAATATTCCTTCATCAGACAAAAATGTGAAAACCTACCCAATTTTAATTCTTCTCGCTCTTTCTGGCACCTAGCCAAGAACCTCCCCAACAACTTTACTTCTTTCCCTCCTCTTTTCCATTCTGACGGCTCAGTTGCTGTCTCTTCGCCGCATAAAGCTGAACTCTCTGCTCAAACCTTTACCTCCAACTCAACCATGGACGATTCCGGTGTTGTTCCTTCATCTCCATCTGACTTAATTAAGTCTGAAATTAGAATCTATCCCAAAGATGTTTATTCTGCTCTATCTGTGCTCAACTCTAGAAAGGTGTACGATCCTCATGGTGTCCCTCCTGTTGTTTTCAAGAACTGTGCTTCTGTGCTGACACCCTGCCTGGGCAAATTCTCTTTGTCTTTCATCTGTAGTTTTCCTACTAGCTGGAAATTCGCTTTCATTCAGCCTGTCCCAAAGAAGGGTGACCGCTCTCAACCACCGAACTATCGTCCAATTGCTTTGATTTCTTGCCTTTCTAAAGTTTTTGAATCTATCCTTAGTAGGGAGATTCTTAAACAACTTTCTTTTCACCATCTTCTTTCAGATCGCCAGTATGGGTTCTGCAAGGGACGCTCTACTGGTGATCTTGCATATCTCTCTGACATTTGGTCATCCTTCTTTCGGGATTTTGATGAAACCTTCGCTACTGGGTCGGACATATCAAAAGCTTTTGATAGAGTGTGGCACAAATCTTTTTTTTTCCAAACTACCCTCCCTCGGTTTCTATCCTTCCATCTATGCCTTCATCTGTAATTTCCTTTCTGGCCGATCAATAGCTGCGGTTTAGATGGCCAATGTTCTTCTCCAAAGGAATAGTGGGTGTTCCTCAGGTTTCTCTCCTGTCACCCACTCTTTTCCTTTTATTTATGAACGATCCGTTATTAAGTTGCACTTCCTGTCACATCCACTTCTGTGCCCATGATTTCACTCTTTACTTCACCCACTTCTTAAAGTGTACTTCTTAACAGTCACTCCATGATTCGCGTACGACGGTTATTGGTGCCCCTGACCTCTAATCTTTCTACTATCTCTGATTGGGGCAGAGAAAACCTTATGGCTTTCAGTGCCTAAAAAATTCAGTTCCTTCATCTGTCTACTCGTCACAATCTTCCACACGACTATCCCCTGACCTACAACAATACACGACTCAATCTTTCCTCTTCTCGTGATCTTTCCTGGAAAGATCGCATATATTCTCTTTCCAAAACAACTAAGAAGTTAGTTGTGCTGTACCGCCTCCGCAGTTTCCTCGTCCCCACTCAGTTGTTGTCTCTGTGCAGGGGTCTTGTCCGCCCCTGTATGGAGTACAACTCTACTGGACCTGGTGGAATCAAAGGCTTTTCGTCTCATCAATTCCACACCTCTTACTGACTCTCTTCAATCCCTCTCTCCTCACCACAATGTTGCCTCGCTCTATCACTATCACTATTATAACGGACACTGCTCTTCCGAATTCTCTAACTGCATGCCTCCTCCTTTAAGGAGAGCACGTAGCACGGACTTTCGACACATTCTCATTCCTTTTCTATCCAACTCTCTAACGCGAGAGTTATTTGGTATTTTCAATCTTTTATCTATTTAACTGGTCAACTCTGGAACAATCTTCCTGAATCCATCTTTCTCCTTGTCTATGACCTCCAGTCTTTCAAACGCAGTGTCTTGGCCTCGCCATAACCCTGGACCTTGATTTTGGTTCTCTTCTTCTCCTATGGGGAGGGGAGCTCTTTTCCTGGAATTAGCCCTTGGCCCCCTCCTTCCTGCATAAAAAATATAATCCTTTTACAATATATTGCAAAATTTCCCTACCAGGATTCGAATCCGGAACCTCTTGAGTAGGAGTCGCGAGTGCACGAGTGCAACCCTTACACTATGACGAAATAAAAATTAACCCAGCCTCCCATATATTTCAATAATCGAGGAAACATTTAACGCTCTTGTGTCCAGAAGTGTTTTAAGTGTTAACATCCCCGCACTCGAGGTAATGGCAGCATTTAGTGTAAGAAGCTCGCTCATGCGCATCACTATTATATATATATATATGTATGTATGTTGCAGTCAATGCGTGAAACCAGTCATTTCACGTAATGCCTAAAATCTTCAGGCATTTCGCGTGATACCTGTGGTCCTAAAGCTTAGGTAATACGTATTACTAACTCAAGCGGACATCGGAATAACGTACACCCATCTCCAAAACTAAATATGATTGGTTAGGTTAAGTCTTGATATTTTCGTTAAAATCAGCATATGCTGAAACCTATAAATCCAAGAAGTTATGGAAAAATACATTTTATTATGCGTTATTCCGATGTCCGCCGAAACCCAACCTAACCCAACCACCCTACCTTAACCTAACCTAACCTAACCTTCACGAAATCATTAACTGCTTAATCGAATTACTCCAAATGCCTCAAAATTTTAGGCACTACGTGAAATGACTGGTTTCACACACTGACTGTAACATATATACGAGTATATATATATATATATATATGAATAGAAACGACATAAGTATTAAGGAACGTTTCTGCACACGAGGAGGAGAGATAACGAAATAATGAAAAATGAGGCGAACCGCCTGGGAATCGAACCCAGGGCCTTCCAATTATTTTCCACTTAATATTTCAACTGAGGAACTAACACTGTTTATCGTTAGAATTTCATAATTTTATCTTTAACTGTTATAAAAACACACAGTTCTATATGTTACGGACTTTTCGCGAAATCGGACTTTTCGCGAAAGGGTTAAGTCGTGAGTTTTTCGTTAAACAACGAAAATATCACGACTTAACCTAACCAATCGTCAAGGGCAGCCAGTTGACCTTACCGGGCACTCGATTAACCTAAATCGGCCTTTTTTGCAAAAGACCGATTTCGCAAAAAGGCCGTAACATTATTTTAATCTCGAGTTCATCTTAAAATAGTCCCCATTTCCCATGGCCACGAGTAGAAATTAAGATAAAAATAACGAGAGAAAATACGACCCTCTCTCGGTGACAACTTCTTCTCGACTCCTCTACTGACTGAATCCTGTGCCCTTTCAATCTCTCCCCCTCGATTGTGGTTTTTTATTTCCATCTCGCGCTCTAAACAAGATCTTTTGTTCATTCCTCATTGAATCTAAAACTTAGAAACGTTCATTAGTACATTTATTTTACTAGTTTTTACAGTTTCTTAAATAGGCCAAATAATATAAAATAATTAACTTATTTCGTCAATTTAACCGTATGCCAGTGGGCGTCGAAACTGTTGTGGAAATAAACTCTGTCTATTAGAGTGGGTTTTTATTTTCATAACCGTAAACCATTCAAATATCTATCTCAGTGGTTCCCAACCTTTTCTGGTTCGCGGCATCCCAGTGCTATCTATCTACTTTCACGGCACCCCTGTGAATTAGCGTTTACCCCTGTTCAACAGCCAGTTCCCCCCACCCTGCCAAGTGAGCGCCACGTACCTTGAAACAGAGTCTATATTGTTCCTTTATGGGAGTAATAAACTATGAATTTTGTTTTATTTCAAAATGTCATACAAGCCCTCCTGGGAAGTGGCGGCTAAGTGTTGAATTATTGGATAAAATTGAATGTGTAAGGACCAAGCCTGAGGAAAGTGTATATTTTCACAAGATACCTCGTTGCAAGGACAACTTCAATAAAAAATGTTGAAAATCAACACTCTACAACAATCTTTGCGGCACCCCTGGGCAATGTCAGTGGCACTCCAGGGTGCCGCGCCACCCCCGGTTGAAAACCACTGAATTCTATTTCAGTAACTATCTCAACACTAATTACAGTGTAGGTATATACTGTATACACTGTTGGGCTTCCAGCATTTTCAGTCTGCGCGGAAATCTGACTCAGTGACTCTTGACTCCATTTCCCTAGTGCAGAGTCACCGCTCTTCCGTTTTCTTTTTACCTCATTGTTGACGTGATATATGTATATATAATTTAGTGGTGGACCGGATGTCAGTTTTTCAGCATCATCGGATGCGGATTTTTAATTTCAATATTTGCGGATGCGAATATTTAGTTAATCTATCAATATAATATAGAATTATGAATATATGATATAATTTTTCAAATTTCGTGATATTACTGTTATGGCAGGCATTGCATAAGAAATAAAATCAATATTAATGTTTTCATTATGATAAAATAATAACTTTCTCAAGAGTTTCAGCCACAGAAATTCAATGAAACAAATAATAATTTATTTGGTAAATAAGGAAGGACAACCTAATTTATGTATTTGGGGCTATGTCATAGCCATGTTTAAACACCACTTCCCATTAGATCAGCAAAGTTAAGCGATATTGGGTCTGAGTAGTTGTTGGATGGGGGAACCGTCTTCTATGTACAGATGATGTAGTGACACGTAGTTCGGATTCCACGGTGTCCTCCGTCACATGATATCTATCTCTATATACATATATATATATATATATATAGAGTGTGTGTGCGTGTGTGTTTCTGCCGCTTGGTGTACGGACGTTTCTGCTCTGTGCTAATATCAAAATAACTAGTGTTTATAAAGTCAACGGTAAATTTCATCCTATTCCAGTGTGTGTATTAAGTATTAGTGAATATGCGAAAATAATTTAAGTGAAGGCCGGTGGCATACAGCGATTATTACAGCGTGCATAAAGAAAAACATAAATTGAAATATAAATTGAACGGAGAAACGGCTTTCGTGAGATTTTTCCAAGAAGAGGGAGAAGAGGAAGAGGACCATAAACGAGAAGGTTAATATTTCGCAGACGAAATTCGAGAAATAGAAAGGAAATAGACGAAAAAGGGGGGGGGGGGGGAATGGCAAAAACTATGAAAAAGTGTGAGTTGCTGTAAATCCAGAACGTTGAAGAGAGTTGAATTATGTTTAAATGGAATGCGTCGCGTACTTGCAAAAATGAAGCAGACCAGACCACGGGCTTAAAATATATTCTGTGCAATACATCTAAACGTTACGAATGCGTAAACTTAGATAAAAAGGACAGGAAAATGATGAATAGAATAAACAACAAAATTATGGGCTTTTATGGCTTCGTGTGCGTCAAGTGTATGGAAAACAGTAGGAAAGTAGTAAAAACTGGACTGGAGAATGTTCAAATAGAAGATTAGTTGCAACGTGTTCACCGACAGAAAATCAGGAAACGCCAGAAAACTCTGTGTAGTCTTAGACAGAGAAATCCCCCCCCCCCCCCCTGGACAAGAGGACACGATGATGAAAAATTAAAATACACCAAAGATTAAAACACCACTGAGTAAGAAAGAAGTGGTAGAAGAATAGAGGAAAGAAATTGAATCCCATAAGACTCGTAAGGAATCTAAACGATGGACTATATGCGAATATTACAAAGAAGGTTCGTGCAAATATGGCTCAAACTGCGAGTATAGTCACCCCAAAAAATATTCTGAGTAATGGAAGCTGCAGGCACGGAACAAACTGCTACTATTTCTACCTTTCTATGTGCCGACAGCCAACTGGAGAGAAAAAGTGCCTAAATATTGAGTGCCTGTATTTTCACATTAACCCTTTATCGCGTAGTGTTACTTTACTGATTTTGTTCTGGCTAACGCCAGACGATTTTATTCAGTCTCGGAAAGACATGTGCAGTAAAAGGTTAAGAGAAGTTTGTTTAATTTAATCCTTTACTGTACAGAAGTGTTTCCGAGACTGAACAAAATCTCTGGCGTTAGCCAGAACAAAATCAGTAAAGTAACACTGCCCGATAAAGGATTAATTAAGGGTACTCAAAGAAGAGTATGAGAAAGAACAGCTCACATCCTAAATAGAAGTAATAACAGTGGCAATGAAGTATATTTTTTGGAGGAAATGAAAATGATAGAAACACAATTGTCCCTTCTAATGAGAAAAGACAGAATTTAACAGATATATGCACCCCCAGCATTACATACATCACCCTCTTATTCAACACTACCCATAGTTAACACAACATCCACAATGATATCAAGGGCCTCAGCCCCAATATCCCAAATACAGCGGCCCAACCAATAACACCAAACGAGAACCAACAACATGACCAGAAAATGACCATTATCTCGGAAAACCGAGCACGAAGATTAAATACCCTATAAATTTATTTATTATGCACAAATATACAGGGCCTCTATACTGACCATGCAGACTGCAAATTACAATACTTACAAAATTTAGTTCTGGAAACCAGCACAGATATCATATGCCAAACGGAAACACACTTACATAAATGCGAAAAGGCTGTGTAAACTTCATTGAGGATACTGAAATAGCAATACTGGACTACAACATATACAGAGCAAAAATAGTTACTGGAGAAGGAGGAGGGTGTTTCATCTTGTGAAAAATACATACACGGGTGAGGTGAAGGTAAGCAAGTTAAACAGCACAGTCGAAATTATTATTTTAGAAGTAAACAAACTAAGACTAACTGTTATGAACGTCTACAGTCCACCAAACACCACAACAAGTGAATTCCAATTCGTTACAAATGAAATAGAAAACGTGTTAAAATTATTTGAAACTCTTGCACCAAATATTTTAATATGTGAGGATTGCCATTTTTCTTCCATGTTATGAATGGAAAATTAAAAAGTTATACAGGTGTCCATAAATGTTTACCCTGAAAACAGTATGCTCTCATTTTTAATGACGAATCTTACATCCGTTTTCTTTTTACAGGTGATCTCGTACACACAGAGTTTCTGTGCTGGTGTGTTTCGTCTACCGCACTCGCCGCTAGGAGCGCTGTAGTAGCTGTTCAGTTAAGATGGCGTCTGTGACAGAGAAGGCACAATGTGTTGTGTGGCTTGCAGAAAACAAAATCTTCTGTCAGTGTTCAGCGAAGGTTCAGAACAAAGTATGGAAAGAATCCACCTGATGTGAAGTTAATTAAGTCGTGGATGAAAAAATTCTTGGAAACTGGAAACGTGGAAAAGGGAAAGAGCAGTGGTAGACCATCAGTTTCCGATGGGACGGTGAAAAACATTCAAATGGCTTTCTCACCAATTACGCCATCCCCCAGCTGCAGGACAGGCAGCCAACTGTCATCTTCCAACAAGATGGAGCACCCCCTCATTGGGCGCATATTGCTCGTGAAACTCTCGACGCAACATTTCCAAATCGATGGATTGGCGGGGACGGGCCAATCCCATGGCCCCCAAGATCACCAGACATTACCCCGCTGGGTTTCTTTCTCTGGGGTCATGTTAAAGATTTGGTTTATGCAACAGTTGTTCCAGATATCAGGACATTGCGAGAACGCATTACGGATGCAATTGCAACAGTTAACCCACAAATGTTGGAAAATGTGTGGCGTGAGTGTGAATACCGTTTAGACATTTTACGTACCACTAGGGGTGCACATGTGGAAGCTTATTAAGTTCATTAACTATGTATCAAAACTTTGTATGTTTATCTACTTATGATTAAAACTGTGTTTGATAAGTGTGTTTATTTAAAAGTTATAGTATGCTTTATTCAGGGTAATCATTTATGGACACCCTATATATGTTGAAGTTCCATGGTAACATTACAAAAGATGATAGAACCCAAGCAAAAATACTATTAGATATTATGGAACATTATTCATTTACCCAGGAAATCTGTGAAGCCACTAGAAAAAAAAAATGTTTTGGATTTAATTTTGACACATAATTTGATAATAATAAATAAAAAGGTAACGCACACAAATTTCTCTGACCATAACCTAATCGATATACAATTAAAGTCAGCAACCAGAGGTCCAAAAACGCATCCCAGAGTGTCAGAAGGAATATTTGAAGGTTTAAATATAAATTGAAAGAAAGTAAAGTAGGAAAGTGTAAATAAAAATTTAAAGAAAGTAAACTGGGAATTACACTGTGCGACAATTTTTTGTTTGTTGATTTTTCGATTTTCTATATGTTTCAGCCATGCTGATTAATTATAGATTTGGCATCGGTTTTGCTCGGAAAACTATAGTTTCTATGATATGGTCAAATTCAGAAATCTTACTTTTTTGCCATTTTTAAGGCATTTTTCTGAGATAGCAAACGTAATTTCAAGTGCAAAATTCAAAATGTCCCCAAAACTGGAGTTTATTAGTAATATTTTTATTGGTTAAGGCCGATTATTAAATATTTGTACACATTTGGTTTCTTATTTCTGTTTATAAAATGTTTTTTTTTGTATTTTTCAGATATTTGAAATAGAATTATATGGCGATGGCTACCAATAGGCCCTGCAGACACTCTGCAGATTCATTTTATGTTTGCGGCCATTACATCAATCCAAAGCAAGTAAAGCACAAAAATGACGCAGGAACGAAGTTTTGTACAGCATATCACGCTTACTTTGGCATGCCCATGGGCGATCAAGATAAATCATGGGCACCTCACTTTTGCTGTGGAAGCTGCCGTTCCACATTAGAAGGATGGCTGCGAGGTACCAGAAAAGGAATGCCATTTGCTATTCCTCGCATTTGGAGGGAGCAAACCAATCACCACGATGATTGTTACTTCTGCATGATAGACATTTCAATCTACAAGAGAGGTAAAGGTCGAAAAAATGTCCTATATCCAAATATCCCATCTTCTATTTCCTCAGTCCCCCATAATGAAGATTTACCCATTCCATGCCCACCCACTATGGAGGAAATAGAAGAAACGCCTTTAATATCCTCCGATGAAAATGAAGATGCTGATTTCGAGGCAAGCTCCAATACGTCACCCCATTTCCCTAACCAGAAAGACAGACGACCTAGTCAGGGGATATGAACCTTACGAAAACCAATGTAGAAATTATGACGTCCCGCCTTAAAGAGTGGAATCTTTTGGACCTAAGCGATAGGTCCTTTGCTTCTTTCTACTCCTATTTTACATCGAGCTCTCTTCGCTATTGCTGTGATGTGAATGGCCTTTTTGGTGAGATAGGAATTGAATACAGCCCTGCTGATTGGTATTTGTTTATTGACAGTTCAAGTAGAAGTTTAAAAGGCGTCCTACTACATAATGGAAACATGTTTCCATCTATTCCTGTGGCTCATTCGGTTGAATTGAAGGAATATGAAAATGTAAAGCAGTTGATAGACAAAATAAACTATAGTGAACATAGATGGGGTGTATGTGGAGACTTCAAAATGCTAGGATTCCTGCTTGGACTACAGGGCAGTTACATAACATATTCGTGTTTCCTCTGCCTTTGGGACAGCAGAGCAGATGGTGAGCACTTTGTCAGAAAGGAATGGCCCGTGAGAAATGAGCTTAATCCAGGCAAACACAACGTTCTTAACGAAGCCCTTGTTCCAACAAACAAAATTTTGCTACCCCCGCTGCAAATCAAGCTTAGTCTTATTAAGCAATTCATCAAAGCTTTGGATGCTGAAAGTGATGCTCTTTATCATATACGTTCAATGTTTCCCAAACTTTCTGAAGCTAAAATCAAGGGAGGCATATTTGTTGGACCTCAAGTCAGACGCATGTTAGCATCTAAAGAGTTGGAAGAAAATATGACAGCTCTTGAAAAAAATGCTTGCAGTCATTTCGGCTTATAGTCCATGAATGTTTAGGTAACAAGAAGAACGACAACTACAAAGAGCTAGTAGAAAATCTACTCAAACACTTTCAAAGGTTCGGTTGTAGAATGTCCCTAAAGTTACACTATCTGGACTCGCATTTAGAATTCTTCAAACAAAATTTGGGTGATGTAAGTAAAGAACATGAACGTTTTCACCAAGATATTCAAACCATGGAGAGGAGATATCATGGAAAATGTCAGGGAAAATGGGACGAAGCTATGATGGGCGACTATATCTGAAAAGTATGGAAAGAATAATTTATTTATTTAGTTAGCAGCTCCTTGAAAATGTAGAAAATCATCCTTGAAAAGGCAAAATAAACTCCTTGAAACTCCTTGATTTATTTTCTCCATAATCCGTACGAGCCCTAGTTATCGAACCCATTCATAATTTTAAAAACCTGGATTAGATCACCCCTTAGCCTCCTAGTCTCGAGTGTAGTCAATTTTAACTCCTTAAGACTATCCTCGTACGACTTCGACCTAAGCGACGGAATCATCTTAGTTGCTCGTCTTTGAACTCTTTCCATTTTGTCTATATCTTTCCGCATATGCGGATTCCAAAATTGGATCGCGTACTCCAAATGGGGTCTAACTAATGATTTATAAAGAGGAACAATAATATCGCGCGATTTGTAGTCAAAATTCCTAGCTATAAAACCTAGCACTTTGTTCGCCTTATTGACCGCTGCTGTACTTTGTTTCGCTACTTTTAAATCACCAGTGACAATAACTCCTAAATCTCTTTCCTGTTGTACGCTTGCCAACTCCTTCCCTGACATACTATACGCAAAATTACCGTTACGCGAACCTATATGTAAAATTTTGCGTTTAGCGACGTTAAATCTCATTTGTCATGTGACTGACCAATCAACGATTTTGTTCAAATCATCCTGGATTTTACCTCTATCTTCATCATTAATTGCTATACCACCCAACTTCGTGTCATCCGCAAACTTTGAAACTGTACTAACTAGGCCGACATCTAAATCGTTAATATATATAAGAAAAAGCAAAAGGTCCAATACAGAACCCTGAGGAACACCGCTCGCTACTTTAGCCCAACACGACTCTGCTCCATCAACGACCACCCTCTGTTTCCTATCTCGCAACCACTCTTCTATCCAATTTAATACTACACCCCTGATTCCATGAGCCTTAGTTTTTTTCAATGAGTCTTTTGTGTGGTACGGTATCAAACGCTTTTTGAAAATCTAAATACACTACATCAACCGCCCGATGACTATCGTAAACTTCAACCTCGCTTTGAAAAAATTCTAAAAGATTAGTTAAGCAAGATTTGTTTCGCCTAAAACCGTGCTGCGTATTTCTAATCAAGTTATGCAATTCCAAGTGTTAGACTATACGATCCCTAATTATTGATTCCAGTAGCTTACCTACAACAGACGTTAAACTGATTCGCCTATAATTTCCTGCCGCACCTTTATCGCCTTTCTTAAAAATAGGTTACATTTGCTAACTTGAAATTATCTGGTACGCACCCCCTCAGAAATAGACGCATTAAAAATATTTGTTAGCGGCACAACAATGCTTTCTTTTAATTCTTTTAGTTGTATGGGATATATGGAATTCGGCCCCGGTGATTTACGCATTTTTATTTTATCAATATAGTGCATTACCTCCCTTTCACTAACCACAATATTATCTAAAGTATTACCATTGTCAAAAGGTATCATGTCTATGACCGTAGGGATATTCGTTACATCTTCTATTGTAAAAACTGACTTAAAAATATCGTTTAGCAGGGTAGCCATTTGCTTGTTTTCAGGAACTAGCTCTCCGGCAGAATTTTTCAACGGCCCCAAGACACTCTTTACTGGATTCCTATTATTGACGTATTGAAAGAATCGCATGAGGTTTTCTTTGCCGTCACGAGCTATGGAGATTTAAAAATCACGCTTGGACTTTTTTATTACGCTTTTCGCTTCACTCCTAAGAGATATGTAATTGTTTCGTAACCGCAAATTGTCTTTATTGTACTTATGTAGCCTATAAGCCCTATCTCTACTCTTTATAATATCCCCTACTCTAGAAGTAAACCACAAAGTCTTGTTATTTACTTTCGCACGCTTAATCTTGTACGGTACACAGTCCTCATTTATAGTCCTAAATACTGTTTCAAACGATTCCCAAATTATTTTTGCGTTGGAGATCACCATTACTAGTCTAGGAGCATATGTAGAAAAATCATGCTCCGTGGCAGGTTTAGTGATGAAAAGGCGGGACTGGTTTTGTTTTATCAGAAACTACCTATAGATGAATAATTTCCATGATGTCACTCTATGGTGCGTGGCGTGTAATATTGATGACGTCATCAAGATGGCTGCCAAAGGAATTCAAAAAATCTTCAATATCTCCGTTATTTATGGACCAATTTGAATTTTAAGGTCTAATTTTAAAGATATTTATAGTACAGATATGCAATTACATAGTGTTATACGTTCAGGAAATCGGCTCCTCCCACTGGTATCTTATCCTGCGTGTGTTCCAGCCTGAACTGTTTTCAGTGCAACATTGCAAAAAGTGCCGAAGCAAATAACTCGCATATGTGTACTGCCAATCATACCAGCTACCCCAACAGATCGTTCAATTCAAATGACTTTCTTGACATATCTGGAAAATTTAACAAAACATACAGTATTTGTGGAACAGATTCAAAATGTGTTGTGACATTAGATTTGGGTCTCTACCGTCCTGTGCAGCAACTAATAGTGTCTCAACAGTGTCTTCGTGATCGATTTGTTTTACGGCCTGGTGAACTGCACATATGTATGGCATTCCTTCGTGCTATTGGCACTTTTATTGATGGATTCGGTATTCCTGAAATGTGGGACGTCTGGCACTGTGCAACAAATCATCACGGGCAAACATATTCGACGTGCTGAAGCAGCTCACAAACGCACACTTGTTGCTCTGTATGACTGCTATCTGGAAGTGTTCTTCAAGAAGCATCCATGTGCAGAAATTCTTAACAAGGTTGAAATGTACCAAATGTATCAAAAGGTGCGATATTCAAGACCTGCTGGCAACCATCGAGAAATGTAAGATCTCTGAAAAAATGAAGAAATTTGACAATGTTCAAGGACAGTCTAACCCAAGATTTAAAATGATGCGGAACTACATGGCAATGGTGGAATCTTTTTTGCAAGTAATAAGGTCTATAAGAAGTGGCGAGTGGAATGCACACATTTCATCAGTGGAAGCAATCGTTGGGTACTTCTTTGCTTTAAATTTACATAATTACTCTGGGATGATGGCATACTATCTTGCAGAAATGAGTGCTTTGAAGGAATCTGATCCTGCAATATGGGAAGAGTTTGAAAAAGGAAACTGGGTTGTAAGAAAAAGTAATGTTCCATTCTGCACTCTTGGAGCCGATGAAACACTTGAACATCAAAACAAAGCTTTGAAGGTTAGTGGAGGTTTAGAGGACATAACACAACACCCTAGGGCACTTGCACGCTATTTTTTAGCAGCGCCAGTACTTGACCATATATCTGAAGAGACATCAAGCATGGCAGGGATACCAGAGCAAGCAGCATCACCATCACGCGGATTCGCAGCAGCTATTCTTTCAATCCATACAGTTGTAAGTTCTGAAATCTTGCAAGGTCTTTCACACAGTGGTAGAGTTTTGATTGTTCAACAGCCTTTCCATTTCTTTATTACTGCAGCAACCGTCGTAAATAGTATTCGAACTGCTACTTCTATCTTCCTCTAACTTTTTCCAGTGTGATGCAGATACAACGTAAATTTGTGTGGTCTCAGTTTCGTCTTCACCAAAGCTGGGCACAAACCGTTAATCCGTTAATCGTTAATTAACGAAGTTAACTTTTTCGTTAACGATTTAACTTTTAAGTTAACTTTGAAAATCATTATCGGACTAATTAACTTCCGTTACATTTAACTTCCGCTAACTCAAGTCCGTTAACCCAAAAAATTCATAAATAAACGTTTAAAAGTTTCTATTATTTTCAGTGCTGAGCAGGTGTGCAATTAATCCGCCACTGTTAATAGTGATGAACGAATTTCCATTTCCGCAGTGCAAAATCAGGCGATATATTTGTTTCCGTCGCCACAATTTGTGTCTTACCAAATATGGTAGTTATTTATGGCATTGGTTTGAGCAAAACATGGTCGACTGTAAAATCAGGCGGAAAGATTTGCCATTTGAGTTGAATGTTTCAACTTCTTTCAAGAAATATCACGAGCATTTTAAGGCACTTTCAATAATATATATGTAACAATTACAAAAATACTACATTCGTTTCATTTGCAGTCTGTCTCTTGCGCAACATGTTTGTGCTAGTGAATATTTAAAAATAATCGTTGTCAAGTAAGTCATGTATATTTATAATATGTCTGTGAGTACCTTATTAGTAGTCTCCTTGATACATTTCAAGAACCATAAAACTGATCAGGTAAGATTTCAATTCTCATGTCACTTTGATGACATAAATTAAGTCAATTGATGTCTTACAATGGGAGCGTTTTCACCTTAACCCTTTATGTCCTGACAGATGCTGCCTTCTTGGGTGAGCAAGTGTTGGTGGACTTGTTCATCAAGTTCAACACAGCCATCCCCTCCAGTGCTGCAGTGGAGCGTTTGTTCTCTATGGGCAAGGACATCCTGAGGGCCAAGAGATCATCCCTGTCTGATGAAAACTTGATATGCTAATTTTCATGAAGGGCAACATGCATCTCATGGACAAAATGGAGAACGAGAAGAAGAGGGAAAATTAAATATATATATATATATATTGTTTTCATTTTTTTTATAAAAAAGTTAACGTTAACGGTTTATCGGTAACTTCCGTTACATGTTTAACGAATTAACGGATTAACGGTTAACGAAGTTAACTTTTTGGTTAACGGATTAGCGGTTAACGAAGTTAACTTTTTGGTTAACGGTGCCCACCACTGGTCTTCACAAGGCTGATATATTATGTAAACTTTACGTAGATACAACGTTGTCTCAACGTCTCAAGGATAGAATTTGGTCCAACAAAGGCGCCCTATTTGAAATAGTAGTATGCCATATGTAACTCTCTTACAATTTTGTAACAAAGAATAATGTAATACGAAACTATATGCTATGGATGTAAAACCTTACTTGCAAACAACGTCTATGCTACGTAAAAAAATTGTCAGAAGTTTACTTGTATTTCACGTGTATACAACGTCGTTATGCAACGTTGCATCAACGTTGCAATATAACGTTTAAGTTTTAAGTTGTGAGTACGTCAGTACAACGTCAATTTCTGACATGATCAAGATTCAACGAGGATACAACGTCGTATTTACGAAGTGTGTTTCCTGGTTGCTTCTTTGTGGATACTTTAGTGCTTCTGGTAAAAAGCTTGTTGTCATCAATGAAATCTTGAATGCGAAGAAAATATCAGGAAATTTTAGAAGAAAATGTATTGCCTTCAGTTCAGGAGTTGTGAATGGGTCACAATTGGTACTGCAACAAGATAATGATCTAAAACATAAAAGTAAGAGCACCATGAAATGGCTTCAACAAAAGAATTTCAAGCTTTTCGAGTATCCCAGTCAAAGCCCAGATTTCAATTTAATTGAGAATTTATGGTTTGATTTGGAAATAGCTGTCCGCAAGAGAAACCCTTCAAATTTGAATGAATTGTAACAGTTTTCTTCAGAAGAATGGATTAAAATTTTTACTGAGAGATGTCGAAATGTTGCAGAAAAATACCAAAAACGAATCTGAAGTCATTCAAGCAAAAGATGTACAGAAAAATATGAAAAAATATTGTAAATAAATGTACAAAAACTTTTGCATTTCAACTTCATTTTCCTAATTCTTTGATAGTTTTATATATGTTGGAGTTAAAGTAAATTTTATTTGTTGAACTATCATATTCCAAACTGAAATATTTTGCTGTACGAATGCTTGTGAGCGCCTGTGTATCATGTTTCGCAGATGGCACAAAGCTATGCAAGGAAATATCGAACGAAGGTGACATAGCGAAGTTACAAAATGACATTGAAACATTATTCAAATGGCAGAAGACAACAATATGAAGTTCAACGAAGAAAAAATTCCAACTTCTAAGATATGGTAATAACAAGGAGCTACAGAAAAAAGGGTACAAAACTATGCAACCAAAGAGATAACACCAAATCCACAAGTCAGGGATCTTGGAGTAATAATGTCGTCGGATGCAGAATTCAGAGAGCACTGTAACATTAAAATTACAACAACTACAGAAATAATGGGAATCATCTGGAGGAGCTTTCACAGCAGAAAAAGTAAAACATCGTGCAAAATTATGGAAGAGTCTCGTCCTACCATAACAGTATTGCTCAGTACTTACAAGTCCATACAGAAAACGAGACATTGCGAACATAGAAGCTATACAAAGGACTTTTACGTTTCAGATAGAGAAAACGAAAGGTGAAGCTACTGGCTTCGACAACAATTCTTGAAACTCTACTTTTTGGAAGACGAGAGCGGTATACAAAATATACAGTACATAAGGAAAATAGTCGAGGGCTTTGTCCTTAACCTTAGAAACGAAATAGAAACCCAGGGAATGAGAGAAGAGGCAGATTTTGTACTGTCCCGGCTGCTGTGGGACAGGGGATCATGAAAACGAGGATGGAAAATACCCTCGAAATATGAGGCCAAACTTTTAATGTCCTGCCAAAAGAACTGAGAGAAACCTGAATAAGTTCAAGAACCAGCTGGACAGGTTCCTGTACAAAGTCCCTGACCAGCCATGCGGGGTAGCTACGAGGCAGGACAGGAGGAGATCGGAAAGCAATTCCCTCCTCCACCAAATCCTGAAATGACGCGGGATGCTGCAGAAGGGTCAACCGCAGGTCGATCCTGAACCATCGTTCAAACCCTTTTAAAATATCATAAAGTAAGTGTATATATATATATATATATATAATATATATAATATATATTATATATATATATATATATATACACGCACACACACAGACCGTGCATGGAACAAGGAACTCTTCTGGGAAAATTAAATCCATTATAGTCGAATAAGTAATGGTAAATGACAAACACTATAGTTTTTTTTCCAAGAAACGACATGTTAGTGCCTTAAAAAGTGGATGCTCAATTCTCCATGAGGTTTAAGTTTGGTTTTGGCTGAAAATATAATAGTACTCCTTTTCTTTGATGTATCAATCCGACGTGAATGCAACGAGTCTTTTGCTATATGAGATTCTAAATATAGCGGGGCTAGGTGCTTTAAACCTAGATCCTGTCCCAAAGCTGGATCCTATCTGCTTTACAGATAGTGGTGAAGGAAGCTATATTTTTGGGACCTCTTGCGAGTGACCGTTGCCCACGTCGGGCTAACATCATGAAAAGAAAAAAACTATAGGTTTGTCAGTGAACATTACTTATTCGCGACTATAGGGATTTAATTTTCCCAGAAGAGTCCTTGTTCCATGCACGGCTGTGTGTATCATAAAAAACCTCAGGGAACCATTCTGAGTTCATTCCCATATATATATAATATATATATATATATATATATATATAATATATATATATATATGAAAATTATTTCACGAAAGTAACACGTGAATAATATTTATGAGAATAAAACCACGAAAGAAAGGAAACAGAATGGTGCTCAAGCGCTTTCGTCTAATGACATCTGAGGATGTCATTAGACGAAAGCGCTTGAGCACCATTCTGTGTTTCCTTTCTTCGTGGTTTTATTCATCATTTTATATATATATATATATATATATATATATTTTGCTTATTATATATAAAAAACTTTCTCAATCTTGTGAAATCCTTTGGGCTTTTAAAAACAATCCTTTAAGTTCCTCAAAATACCGCAAAAAATTATGGAAAAAAAAAAAAAAAAAAAGTCCCTTTTGAAAATCTTTTACTTCCTGTTTGAGAGTCGTACGGAAGGAAATTATT